>JAFIDM010005346.1:11894866-11950087 GCA_023159025.1 Thereuonema tuberculata
CTAATTCATTTCTGATCTCAACTTTTGTCAAACAATAAGCAAATTTTGTTTAAAGATTTGAGATCTCTTAGATTCGAATGCAATGTATATGATGCTTGTTTGCTTTGTTTCTATGAAAAACAAAGATCTGTAAATTTTTGCATTTTTGCTTAACTTTTGAGCCCCAATGTATATTTAAGACAACATTTGCTGAACAGATGAAAGACGATTATGACTCTTACGATGACTCCATTCTTTTCACCCAAATACGAAAAAAACAAAAAAGGCACAGATCTTTATTTGATTTCTTCGTAATTTCAGATTCAAGATTACCAAAGATATTAAACATTAAAAAACTTACATTCATTTATAATTTTCTATCTAAGACCCACTAACATATTAATAAAAAAATAATAGTTTATTTATCAACGAAATAAATAAAGTTTTTCTTAAGCAGCTTTAATTAAAAAAAAAAGCTGTGTACTTAAAAAATCATCATAATATAAAAATATTAAAAAATTAAATCTCATTTACTCAAGGCAGTGAAGTGAGAAACTCATTGTGATTCTTTTTGAGTAATTAAAGAAAATTGAGAAATAAATCTCTTCTTTAATCTGACTAATCAAACTTCTCCATTCAACGCCCTATTATTAAAATTCTACTGGAGACATTTAGCGCTTTAAGGTTTTAGTGTTTTAACAAATTTAATAAGTGTAATTTACTTCTTTCTCTTAAACAGGAAAATTCAGAATAATACATTTTTTTAATCATGTATCATTAGTGATTATAATATTTTATTACTTTTAAAACATATTGTTTGTTCCCCGAGCTATCACCGGCGAGAGATTGGGGCAGCCGTTTCGTCCTCTTTAGGACTCGTCAGCCAGCCAAACTCCACCGATGACAGAAGGGGTGCGAAAGGTTAAGGATCCCGGTCCCCCCCCCCCGAAAGCGGGACCCTTCCAAAAGAAAACCCTTCCTTGTTTATCATATATTGAATTATTAGGCACGTGAAATTCCTTATTACATTGTTTATTATTATAATATCACTTTTAATAGAGAAACTTTTAGCCAAAATTTTGATCAAATGAGATGATTACTAAGAAACAATATGGTGATATTGGCATGTAGAATAGTTTTGTTAAGACAATATTAATAGTGAATACATTTTACATTAAACTCTGATTACATTCAAAACTATCTTCAATACATTTTGATACATTAATATTCATTGCACTTTAAAAGAAACAATAAAGAAATAATAATAATTCGGTAAGCAATTACTTTAATACTGCTTCTGTTTCTCAGAGATTTTCTTATTTTTTATCAAATACATTTATTTGTTTTTCAAACTAGCAGTTGTTGTTGTGGTGGTGGTTTTTTCAAAAACCTTTGCTAAAATAGCCTCTGATAAAATATTTTCAAACAATTACCACTTGTGTAAAAGACAGAATAAATCGATGGAGATGTACGTATTTGGAAGGCTTTTCCGCTCCCATTACCAGTGAATTGAGATGTTCGCTGATTAAGCTACGAATCAAATGCAAATAACAAACTGGACCCAATTAGAGCAATGGAATACGAACTCAATTCCACCAAGAATTCCTTATTATTTGAGCAACAAGGAAACGCGCCGTCGCATTCAACTGCAGTCAGATGGATAATTTGTTTATTTCTATTTTAAAAAGATGACATTTAGTCACAAAAGAATAAAGATAATCGTCAGTCTAATTTTAATCTGAGAAGCAAATGCAGGCCTTCTTGTTCATCTCTTATTAAAAATCTCATGTTACAAAAAAGTCGATGTGATTTTCTTGATCTGATTCCTTGTTTAAATTAACAACCGCAGTTCATTCAGTAGACTCATAGAATCAATACAATTTGAAGATGAACAAGGTTCAAGTTAACGTCTTCTACAATAAAAGTTTTTGTGCAATACTTCATTGTAGGCTTTTTTCCTTCATGAATCTTGTAATTCTAAATATGTGAAACTAAGTAAATACAAGTTCTCTCTAAAACCCGTCTAAGAATTGAATACTTTCCTTTTGTTGCAATTTATGCAATTTTCATGTTATCATTGCATCTTTGAGGAAACCCTATTATAGGATTTATTTGAAAATTCTCAATGCGATAAATCTTGAGATAAGCTTATAGAGATAATCAATTTCTGTTCATCAACGGCTGCTCTTCTTCAACTTATACTAATATTTATTACGAATACAATTAAAAAATTACATAATGAGAGAATAAATCAATTTCATTTTCTTAAAAAAGAACAAAACACAAGCATTAAAACAAAATAAAATAAAATATAATTCATGAAGGTTTGAGAATTGTTACCCTCGGATGATAACTCGCTTCATTCAATAATACAAAGCTGCTGTATAGAATATTAGATATCTTTAATTTCTAGATAGATTTTACATATTATAAATAATGATTTACCTAATAAATAATTCCGACTGAATTTTTTTTACATTCTCCATTCGATAGATAGTAATCATACAAGAAACAATCTATTTTTTTCTAATACAATGTTTACAACATTTATACACTTTACAACACTTATGCAAAACAGGATATTAATAGTACTAAGCTTAAATGTCAAGATTTTAAGATAAGTTCAGGGTATTTATTCTAAGTACAAATTTAGATTGCGTTTGATTTACGTGTGTCTGTATGATGATGATATCTGTCATTGAAAATTTTGTGGGCGGAATAACGCGAATAAGTAACGAATCTTCTTCATAATTCATATTTAAGAGTTCAGTATTATTTTCTGATTTCATAAGTTTTGCTATGATATATTATGTGTGTTAAATGTGGATGGCAGTGAAGTTGAGCAACGCCACTTTAGGTTTATTGGACAAGAAGGACAACAAACGAAGGGACTGAAGGAGAAATAAAAGTGGAAGCAGTGCGGGAGAAACAGGAGAACCGAACCGCGATACTCAGAAGGGAGAGACCGAAGTCTTATCGACATGCCAACGCACAGTTTGAAATATATAAAACTTTTATATCATTGTAAGGGCCAATACGTAAGGTTCAAAACACTGAAACATAAATATCTTAAAGGAAAAAAACACACTGATAAAAATCAAACTTTATAATTAAGAGTTAAACGATACTGTCCAATCCTGATTAGTTCTTCCTGTTTATACCATAGATACTTCACAAATTCTGTACCTTAAGATCACTCCATTAGTGATGATCGTTTGCAGAATTTCAAACTCTTTTTTGAATGCTTCAATTTACTAGTATAAGCAAAAAAAAACAACAACTTTTAAACAGATCTTTAAAGTACTTACTTCGAACTCCTTATAATGTTAATATATCTAGTCAAATTCGTCAAATCTGTGTATTCAATAATATTTCAGTTTTAAGAGTATCAAATAGAAATTTAAAATCTTTAATGCATGATTTCCATAAAACAAGTAAACATTGATGGGTGCTTTCTATAAATTAAAATGTCGTACATGGGGAGGAATATCTTTTTGGACGTACATCAGGTGAACGAGTTAAAGAACATATTAGCGCATTTAGAAATAGACATCCTGAATTGGACAAACTATTATACTTGGACGTAATCCTTAGTAACAGTCCTATAATAATATATTTGCTACAGTAATAAGATTTGTGATTGAAGCTTGTGTTATCAGTAGTTTTGATTGTTTTAATAAACAAAAGATGTTTTAATAAATAAAAAGAAGCCCATTTTTGTTAGAATTATTCAAAAAGCACTGAAGCAATATTGAAGCATTTCAATAATTGTAAACATTGCTTATATTTATTGGAAACCGTGCTGATTCAAATTAAAAATTGCCTATCTTATATATGCACGATTAAGGTGTGAATTAGAAAATTCACCACCTTAATCGTGCATATATAAGATAGGCAATTTTTAAATTGCTTATATTTGTTTATTTAAATTGCTTTGTACGAAATTAGAAGATAAGTTATGCCTGAAGAAGCAGAATAAGTTACTTTCTGTGAAATATAGTAATGCTTGGTTAAGAATTTGAATTCCTTGTGTTTCCTAGATCAAATTACTTTCAAAATTATGTTTTTTACTTCTTCCTTAATCTTCCAACGAAACTGTAGTTTGCAGTTAATTTCAAAGAAAAGTCATTACAACAAAAGCGAACAACGAAATGAATAAGAGAAGTTAGGTTATTTCTGTTTTGGGGATTTACAACTGGATAAAACAAAAAAAGTTAAGTTCTTTCTTTCTTCTAAAGCAGTCAAATCAAACATTTATGTTATGAAAGAAAATATCTAATTATTGACTTAATGGGGTATTACATTTATTTACAAAAAAATGATGATCCGTAAAAAAAGATTTAATTACGAATGTTTTCATGATTTTTTTATATTTTTTTTTTATTTTACAAAAAACGTTTTCGCATTTTACTTAACTTTTACATTAAAACGAAAACTTAGTCAGAATATGTGTCTTAATACGGGTTTTACTGTCTGTTGCTGATGGAGATCTTAAATGAAGAAGTGAGTAACCATTACTAATTAATGGTTGTGCTAATTAAGAATATCTGTTGTTATCTATAATAACAATTTGTTATTTGTAAAATGTGTTTTCCTTATGCTCTTATAATTTCTGTTATTTAAGATTTCACTAGTGTTGAATTCTAAATTCCAGATTATCCTAAATATCTATCTTCAATTTTTGATGTAAATATGGTTGGATGAGAAAGGGTTTTGGGGTAAAAGAAAAACCTCCAAAACGGTTATAATTACACCTTCTTTTTTATCACAAATGTATGTCCAGACTTATTACAAAGTAAATTTTAAAATTTCTGAAACAGTTAAGGTTGATTGTAATATCTTTTTAAAGAATACCACTGTAACCAAGTAACCAAGTAACGAAATATATAATCCAAACTAACATTAGTTAATTTATATTCTCCTTTAGCATTTTTTTTTTAGTTTTACTTAATTTAGCTTATAAGAATTAATGGCACAAAAATGTTATAAATATTAATTTATAAAATAAAAGATTAAACTAATTAACATTATAAAACTTTTGTTTTTGAAGAGCACCTGACTTGCGGTTATTTTTATTATTAGATTAAAATATTAAGTTAAAATATTTTATTAAAATATTAGTTTAACGTGCGTTAAAAGTGAAAATAAATATCACATAACACACATGAGATAAAAATATTTAAAATTTATATAACATATTAAAAATACAAACAACGGAGCTTTCGCATTCCTTTGCTTCCTCGGCCTCATAAATATTGGTTTTATGTTTTAAATACAATTTCTCATCTTAACCAAATTTCATGTAAAACTATCTTGACATTGCAGTCAATCGTTGTTATTCTCCCTCTGGTGAAGTTGAATGCTTTGTTCTTTGTGTAAGTTTGTTGGTTGTGATTATGATAACAGTGTTAGTTTTATGAGAGAAGATAAAAGGAAAGCTAATTAGACAGACAAGATAACGTCAATGCAAAGCAACATTAAAGCAGCTACAAAGGAAAAGCAATGCAACTCTCTCTTGTGCTTAAAGTTTTTTTAGTTTTCTTTTTTTTCATTAATTTTTTATTATTACGAAAATTCTACAATTTAAAAATATCTAACTATCATTCGGTAAATGCAGAAAAAAGTAAGTCCATCTTCTTCTTTTTCTTCACAAAGATTCGATTCCACCTTTGAAACGTATCTTTCATTAATGCCAAGATTATCTATTAAAAAATAACTACCATCCACCAATGATATTCTAACTTACGATTCTTCTCATTTTTCTTTAAACCCTCACCAACATTTCCATTTAAAATCTTGAAGTTCTTGCGAAGAATCGAGGCTGAATTTGTTAAAGGAGAGTTTTAGGCGATGACATATTTAACAGATGATTTGAATTCTGTCCCTGACATTTTCAGAAAGACTTGATATAGGTTAAGTCAAACACCTCAACATCATATGTTTGTTGTATTAAAATGTTCCTGTAAAAAGTTTACAGTAGGAGTCTGTGAACGCCATAGAAGATAGAATAAAGAAAAGAAAAGAACAAAGTACTCATCAAAATCTATAGATAACATTAACAACGCTTTCTTGGAAATAATTCCTTTTTTAAAATAACCAAAGGTAATTTCACAGAATAAGATATAATCGTCAGAAAAAATTTCTTCATGTTGATAAAGTTAATTTTGTTTTAAAAAAATTATTCGAAAAAAATGTAAAGAAATTTTGTTAGAAATGATAATGGAGAAGAAAAGAGAGAAAATAAAAAATAATAATAACAAAGCAACAACATTTGTTGATGACTGGGTTAAACAAAGCCCTTGACTTACGACATCTAGTAAAAATCCTTTGCACAAATAAAATTATATGTAATTGAGTGGTAATATTGCCTAGCAACAAAAAACTTTCTTAAAAAATAGCATTAATTAATATTAAAGTTTTGAGCGTTTTTGACAGGTGGAAATAAAACAAATATATACGTACAATAAACAATATTGAACGGTGAGATGGTCCGACGCACTTAATTAATAAAATTGCTTAAAAATGAAACTATACACATGTTAAAATTTTATTTGTAAGCAATTTTATTATTTAAGTGCGTCGGACAATCTCACCGTTCAATTACTTCTTTGCGCACATAAAACAGACTCTTATTCAATAAACAATATCCCACCCAAAACACTTCGTGTAAAATAAGTTGCCAAGACTCACATGCTCATAATGCTTTCACTGTTAAAAAGATATGAGATCTCATGTAGAGCCAAGCCCCTAACTCTACGAGGCCTAACTCTACAAGTCCTAACTCTAAAAACCCTATATCTTGGTCAAAAAGTATGCCTTGGCCGTTTCGTGGCTGTCACACAGACAATCCCATGGAGTTATGTAAAGGATATGGAGTATGCTAAGGCATACTTTTTGACCAAGATAGTAGGGTTTTTAGAGTTAGGCATGTATAGTGAGGGGCTTGGCACTATATGAAATCTGATAACTTTTTAACAGTGAAAGCGTTATGAGCATCTTGGCAACGTATTTTACATGAAATGTTTTGGGTGAGATGAAATAGTTCCATGAAACGGCCAAGCCATACTTTTTGACCAAGATATAGGGTTTTTAGAGTTAGGGCTTGTAGAGTTAGGGCTTGTAGAGTTAGGCCTCGTAGAGTTAGGGGCTTGGCTCTACATGAGATCTCATATCTTTTTAACAGTGAAAGCATTATGAGCATGTGAGTCTTGGCAACTTATTTTACATGAAATTTTTTGGGTGGGATTATCTATTACAACTAAATTTAGTTTTAAGATTATTTAGAAAATGGATTTTTTTTCAATACCCTACTTTTCTGTTTTTCTATTGGTCAACTTGTATATACAAGCTGTTTGCACTTTTGTAAGAAATCACATTATTACACAGTATTATTTAGGCCGAAGCATTGAGGGTACGACGTATTTCAGATCTTAATACAATCCAAAGTATAAAAGCTAGATAAATGAAACTTATCGTATTTCATTAGTATGGTAACTGCATCTTATCCTGAAAATTTGAGCTCTCTAGTATTATCCAGACCGAAGCTATGAGGATTCGATAATACATAACCAGACCCCCCCCCTTTATGAGGGGTTGGAGGGTGAAAGTTACGGATTTCATAATTTTTTTGTTGTTTGTGTGCTAATCCTAATCTGCATACCAAATTTCAGCTTTCTAGGACTTCAGGAAGTACCCTAGAGGTTTTGATGATCATGAGTCAGTCAGTCAGTGAGTGATGGAATCGACGTATTTTAGGTATTAATAAAATCCAAAGTATAAAAGCTAAATAAATGAAACTTAGCGTATTTCATTAGTCTGGTAACTGCATCATATCCTGACAATTTGAGCTTTCTAGCATTATCCAGGCCGAAGCTATGAGGGTTCGAAAATACGACGAAACACTTCCAGAAAAGGTACGTAGTGCCCTTCCTGCCTTCGGCTCGTCTTGGGGGGGGGGCACTGCTGTGCCCCCAGATTTATTCATCAAAGTAAACTCCATGTTTTTTCATGACTTTAGTCCATTTTTCCGGAAATTTTAAAATTCCGTTCGCTTAGAACTGGGCTGTCTTGGAGGTGAAGAAGTGTCTTCCAAATGCTTTTTGACAGCGTTGAATTCAAAGCAGCGACCGAAACAAGTGGAATTCGATGGTGAATAGATTGTAAGACATCCCAGCCAATCTCGTGCAACTTTTTTGCGTGCGACCAAAGACAGGTGAGGCCTCGTGGTGTCTTGCTGGAACACAATACCTTTCTGTTCGCTAGTTCTGGCCTCTTCTGTTGTGGTGCAATTTCTCCAACTGCCTGCAATACACATCCGAATTGAGAGAGTAGCTCATAGTAAAGAATACCTTTGAAATCCCACCAGACATAGAAAATAACCTCCTTTGCAGGAATATTCCACTTCGATGTACGTTTTGGTGGTTCGTTATCCTGACACCAGGATCATTTCCGCACTTCATTGTCGAAGACAAACCATTTTTCATCTACAATCACTATTCGTTTTAAAAACGTGTCCATTTTGTTGCGTTTGAGGAGCAGATGGAAAACTGGTCGATGCAGTTTTTCTCAAATAGGTTGTGCAGGACCCAAACATCATAACGAATAAGCGTATCCAAGCTTCATCAAATGTTTATGAACAGCTCTTTTGGGAATTTGAGAGTATCTGCTAACTCCCGAGTCATTAATTTTGGGTTGGCCTCCAGGTATACCTGGTACACATTTATGTGGTCGTCGTCCACTGCTGGAGGTCTTCCAGGGTGATTCGAATCTTCTAAGCTAAAATCCTAGCTTTGAATTTCGCAAACAACCTCGGAACCTTTGATTCACCAACAGCACCGTCTCCATACACTTCACAAATGTTTTTATTTGTCTATGCGGCGTTTTCCCCCTTTCTATAGAAAAATAACATCACATGCCGAAAATGCAGTTTTTGCTCAAACAATAGTCGAAACTCAATAAAAACACAGCTTTTACTGATCGTGACCAACCTTTACTAAGAGTCACACGCACCTTGCACGTGATACCAGCATATCACGTTTTCAAACATCAGTAAGGCTGCAACGGAGCGCTCAAACATACATCTGTCAAAAACGCTCACAACTTTCTGGACAACCCAATATAAATCATTTTATTTTGCAAATATTAAATTAAATCAAAAGTGTTATGTCCTTTAATAGCCGTCAATTTCATTTAATTGAGAGATCTTTCTTTATTCGTGAAAATTAACTTCCTCTGAGTTGTGGCAAGAAATGCAACATTTGAAAAAATATTTTCAATTTCGATTTCACCAAAATTTTGTAAATAATATTCTTTTATAATACTAATAAATAACATTTTTTTATAATTCTGTTTTGCATAAAATGTATTTCATAATGATGGCTAATTTCATGCCAATAGAATTTTGAAAGTTTGATTGGAAAGCTACTGTTTAATTAGCCTCGTAATAAAATAAGTTTCTAAAATTAAACAAGTGAATATAAATATTTTGTGCTATAAATTTAAGGACGACCCATAATAATAATAATAATAAAAAAAAAATAATAAAAAAAGAAACTATAGTCAATCCATTTTACGAAGGCAGGGACTGAGAACTTGATCCCCTCAGGCGTTGGGACTGAGAACTTGAAAAAATAGGGGAGAAAGGGTATAAGATAAGTGGGGGTAGGGAGGAAAGATTACAACAGTGTTGGCAGAGCTTGACCTCGTTATTATCGACTTTAAATAACTATATTTCCGAAGAGCTGAATTCTCAAAATACGAAAAAAAGGATCACATAAGGCCTTTTTTTCATTGCGTAACAATACTCTGATACCCTTTCACCCCTATTTTTTCAAGTTCTCAGTCCCAACGCCTGAGGGGACTGCCTTCGCAAAATGGATTGACTATACAATAACGTAAGGAACATAAAAAAAAAAAAAAAAAGATTAAGAGAAAAAAAAAATAAAATAAAAAAAAGTAAAATATACGGATTCGAACCGACAACCTTCAGTATATGAATCTAAAACCTTAACCATCAAGCTCTAGCTGACAACTGAATTGAAATTGTGCATTTCTAACAATTAAGCTAATAGCAGAAATCCAATGAAAACAATGCCAAATATCTCGAACATGGTAGCTCCTTAAAATACCACATTCCTACAGTGTTTGGGCCTCTAAAGACGATGATGAAGTCCGTTTGTCGATCCGACCTTCCGTTCGGGAGTTGTTAGGGGTGGATAGACACGGACGGACGGACTGGACAAACGCTATAGCTATCGATTTTGGTCGCTAAAAACAAAACGGAAAACGTTGTAAACAAGAACTTTTGAGTAGTAAGCTCAATTACATTTTTAAGATATTTATCACAATAAATAAAAGAAATGTATTAGATTCGAGCAATGCTGGTGTTAAGAGGCACAAAGGAAGCTTATGAAGTAATAAATACATGAGTTACATAATAAGCATAAGGAATTACATTTTCATAAACTAATATAATTTATAATATAATAATAAGGCAACCACCAAGTCCACATCTATGTTTACTTTTATTCTTCAATATTTATTTCCTAACTATATAAACTTGTTTATTCTGTAATTCTAGTCAATTACTATTGACCTCTTTAACGATAATGACAACCTTCTAACGCTCAGCTGTAACGAATAGCTTCTCTGTGTCATAAATCATGTTCTGTTTTTTTATTTCTATTAAACCTAGGTTTGTAGATAATTAATCACTCCAAACAGAATTTACAATAGGGTCTTGTTTATGTAGTTTCCTTTACTTTGCTCAATATATAATAACTGTTTTACTTTTTTAATTGTTTATTTGTTTTATTATGTAATGTATGTTTATTAAAGTAAAATGATAAGATGGATCTTAATTAACTTACAAAATGAAATAAAATAAAGTAAAATGAGAAAATGGAGCAGAAAGGTAGGAGCTCCAAACCAACGGTCCTTGGGGTCAAGATATGGCCGTGGTAAAACAAAATAAAATAATCTTGTTACTATTTATCTAAATTGTTGTACGGATCCTCACTGAACTATTTGCAGTAAAACTTTTACTACATTTGGAATCTTTATTTGTTTCACGATATAAAAAAAAATCATTTCCCACTTGTTGGAAAAGTGGACCTTGTGTTATTGGGTTGCGAACGAGAGGATCCGGGTTCAATTTCTGATGGAGGCAGGGATGTTTCTCGAAATGGATCCTAGATTCTGTAAAAACAGGACCAGCTTTCTTTCGCAGGTTTAAAGCGAAGAGGGCGTTACACTAACCATGCGATCGTAATGTTATCCCGATGGTTGAGGAATTGAAGGTCTTCTACCTCCAAACACTTCCGAAAGGTGCAACGTGGTCTAAAAATAAGCTCATTTAATCTTTAACTTGTTCGTAAAAGAAAATAAAATGTTTGTTATTTTTCAATGAAATATTTCCTTTTATTTTTAAAAATAGTAGATCTAAAACTTAGATTGTAAAACTTAGGCTGTAGTTTCAGAGTCAAAATTTTACTACACTCAGCGTTCAAAAGTACCCATTTCATTGAAAAGATATGCTGATTGCTGATAAAATGTCTAAGAGTTTAAAAAACTAAAAAAAAAAATTATTAAATGCAAATAACTTTAAAAAAAATGTTAAAAACTTACAATTTTAGAATGTTTTTCTGGAAGACTTTCTTTTGTGGCTGGGCCCGGAACACTCAGAGACAAGAAACCCACAGTAGCCAGAAAGCATGTAAGGAGACCATTTTCCTGCATATCGCCTTTCCATTTGGGATATTTGCCTTTCTCTGTGCTCGTCGCTAACCATTCCCAGGTTCGGTGGAAAGAAGTTAAGAAGGGAGTGCAGCCCATTACCTCATATGCCCTTTTCCACAACTTTGATGTAGTTATCTGCTCTTAATTTCCCAGGAATTTCGAACATACGTCTTTGAACATGCGAGTGGCGTTGGAATAGGAAATGAATCGCCATGCTTAGCAGGCCTTCTTGCAGAGGGCAAATCTGGATAGATTATATACTGTTTGTTTTTTTGATGAGAAACCAGAAAATTGGTTAGATAGATATAACAGTCCAAGAGGTGGTCCTTTTGCTCTGTCCATATCATAGGAACAGCAAACGGCATAGAAGGGCGAGTGCCATTTAACCAGCCTCTCAAACATCCGCTACAACAATATTGAGGTGCCAAACTTTTATCCTTATCTACTTAGTTAGTGTACAATTCATATGCTTTCTTAATCGTAGGAGTAATATTTTCTCTTTGCGATTTTGTAGTGAATTCACCACACAAATAGCAAAATACATTCGGAGAAGTTACGCACTGAAGCGACATCGTTGCTGTAAATTGCCACTCTGAGTTTTACAAAATAAAAGTCTGTTTAACGTACTTCTCACTGTTAAAATCACTGTTATTCACAACCACAACATTAACATTTGCACTCACAATAAATGCAAACACACAACTTTACGTAAAAACGTTCTGCATAATAGCAAGTCACTATACTGTCTGAATTTTATTGATACTAATATATATTTAGCAGTGGAGTAACGATATACATGTCGGAAAGAATGAAAACAGGAAATCTGTCACATAACCGATAACTTTCATAGGGTCTGCCTGCAATTTTATCTTATGTTTACAATCAGACCGCGCTGGAGTGCCCACCCGGCGCGTATTAGCAGAAAGCGGGACTGCATCAGTGAATAAAAACATCACATGATACGAAAAAATGGAATGCATTTTCGAATTCAGCGCACACAACAACAAATATTTTATAGTTTCAAGTTTTGGCATTTTGTTGTTGTTGTACTGTGTTATCAGATAATAATAATAAAAATATAAATGCCGAATTAATGCTACCAACATTCATCAATTTTCCTTGAATTCCTGAGTGAATATATTTTTTTTTATTTTATTAAATTATTTTATTCTTTTCAATAGAAGGATTCAGTCTATTTTGAGTTCCATATTTTTCCTTTATTTGTTAAAAGTGACATAAATGAACAACCCACTAAATCATCCCGCGATGGAACAGAAAGAATCATAAAAATAGCGATCATTGACATGAACAATATTTCACGTGGTTAAGTTTGCCTTGGGGTGTTAGGCCTAACCTTTAAGCAGTCAATCGCGTTGTTCACGAAACTGAAAGTGCTTCTTTTCCCTCTTCTTAAGGAGATCGATCGTAAGAGGGCACCAGTCCTGGCAACGTGCCAGTTGCAGGGATGGAAGGGAGGATTGATTCATGACCCCTTACATGATCCCCGAATAGTGGTTTCTTTTTTTAATATAAGTTTAAAAGCGTTTCTATCTGAGCTGGCATTACGCTGCTTTTTCTCTGAGAACGTAGAGCCTCGTTTTGACCTCAGTCAAGAACCACGTTTTCGCGACGGTTATTCCGTGGTAAAACCTGATCTTAGAGGAGGAGGACCAAGAGATATCCTGTGACTCACGAATCAAAGTTACTCAGGCGAACAAAAACACCCACTTGAAAAAAGAGTTTTATAAGTTTTTTCCCTTTTTCTTTTTTTTTTGGACAATGCTCGGACCTCAATGTTTTTATGCAATGTATTGGATGGCGTTTTTTTTTAAACAACCAAAGTATTGGGAAACCTAAAAAGAAACCAAACAAAAGGACTTGTTGGACATCTCTTAAACGGCATTGTTACCACTTTCTATCAACTGCTATTAAATCAACAATGTGTTTTCCAAGAGACTAAAAAAAAAAGGGCAGTTGACAAAACATTCCACGATCTAACAACTGTTTCAAGTGTTTAGATTTGCAAACAATTATAGAACTTGATTAAGATATACCTTAAAAAGAAATAAAATACTACGTCAGCAAACAATCTTATTTCGATCTAAATTAAAAAGTAGACAAAAAAATTATTAAGTCTTTTAATATTTAAATATCAAGAACTTGATAACTGGCATAATAGTAATATTTCTTTTACAATCAACGTCTGTTACCATATACATTTCCATAATTTATTGTCATCTTAAAATAGCCAACGGAATCCATTTTCGAATTTTTCTGTCACTGACAGTGAGATCAAAGGAAAACGTGTTTCCTGTTAGTTTTAAAGTGATTCGTTATCATCTTCTACCATTAAAACACTTCAGGAAATGAATTGTTTGAAACAGCTTCTCATGTCCGTAGATATTTTAGATTTATAATACATCTACTCAAATTCAATTTTATTTAACAAATATAAAGAAAATCTAAAATTGAAGTAATAAAGAGTATTTCAGGAGTAATGCTGTCTGTTATTTTTCATACTTGTATCCATTACGTGTAAAAATAAAAACAAATAATAAAAACAAAACAAAAACAAATGAGGATTTTACCTAAAGAGTGGTAAAACTAAGTTTTTTATTAAATCAAAATTTCAAAAGAACTTAAAGCCTACTTTCTTATAATAAATTTATCTTATTTTTTTTTTAAATCGCGATAACCACAAAAAAAAAAAACACCGACTGTTTTTATTGAAATTATATTTTATCCTGACTATAAACTAACACTATAAATTTTTCATTAAAAAAAATTAAATTCTCATTATTTAATCTAAATCCGATTTATTTTAATCGAAATCAAATCTGGGGTAAATTAATAGATTATGGATTAATTCCCATTGTTTAAGACAATGAGATATTACTCGAAATAGAATTGTGTATTGCTTAGATTGCGATGTTTTTCTATGAGCATTCTCGTGTTAATTCCTCCACAATTGGTTATTAGGGACACAAACCAACCCAGATGGACTGATTGGATGAACCTCCCTTTCACTATTAGAAAATAGAATAACAACATCTCATTTGCTTAATGGTACCAATTGGAAGAAGAGATCTTTCACAATCGCTCTTTAAGTAGGTAATTAAAAAAGCAACACAGACAGCGTGAAGAGAGGCTAAGAAAAACAAGCAATAAATTTTAAGTAACTTCACTGATAAGCTTCTACCACAACCACTTTCATTATCAATTGGCTTCTTCCTCCCTCTTTCAAGTCAGCCAATGGACGAAGCCTTTTTTTTTAGTTTCCTCTTTAATACATTATTCGTGATAAGACCTTAGCTCATGACTTCCAGACTTAAATCAAAGGGAAAAAAACTGAAAACTTAAAGCTACTATTTAATAAATGATTTTCTTTTAGGAGTTAATTTTTAGGCTTTTGTCTTATTAATTAGTTTTTTTATTGGAATTTTTTATTATAAGTAAATAAATTGATTAATGTTAACCATTCGTGGAAATCCATTAACTACTAATAAATGGAATGTTTCTTTTAATATAGAAACTGAATTTCAAAAATAGAAGCAAAGGTTACTGGGGATCTTCCGTAAGAACAACCGTTCATCTTTACAGAAATTAATATTATAAACAATTTTCTAATATAGAAGAGATGTTGAATTAAAAATGACAAGTAACGTTGACACAAAAGGTCTTAAATGATTTCTGTGAATAAACTAAGTTTCGTTGATTGCTATAATAAATAAAAATGAAACAAAATCGTCAGAAACAATTGACAGAATAAGAATTTTCTTGTAGAACGCATTAAGCCTTCGTAGAATATTTTTATTATTTTTAATTCGAATATCCAACATAAGACAACAAAACTTACAAGAAGCTAATCTCATTTTTATCCAGAAATAAGCAATGCATCAATAATACAAATACTTTGGGAATTCATAATTGATTAAAACTTAAAGCATTTAAAAATAAATATTCTGTGACGTCGTAAAAAAAATGAAATTCCAAGTGATTTCACGAGAAAAGTCATTGAAATATTGTTAAATTTATTAATTTTTATCAAAATAATAGAAACAATTGAGAAATATAACTTTTTACTGTGTATTTTAAAGTCCTTATTATCTTGATTTATTCTTCAATTGTAAACTAATCAAGTGTTGAACTTCATAAGATAATAGGGTTAATAAAAGTTATTTAATAGTAGATACTAATGTTTCGCAGCAACTTTTTACTGCATTTTCAAGTGAAATACAAGTGAATAATATTCAAACAATATAAGAACATATATCATCAGATTTCAAAAAGAATTAACAACAATTCTTAAGAAACAATATATCAAGATAAAAACTGTGAACTGAATGTTAACTAAAGCTTTCATGAATTAAAAGATAACAAAAGATTTAACAATCACACAGAAAACCGATAAACACATCATAACGTAGTTAAAAAGTTCACAGTGAAATAAATCGGTAAACAGTAGGAATTTCAAATGTTCGGTTCATTAATTCGACGGAAAGTTTTTTAATTAAAAGGCCTCTTTTACTTGTAATATCTGATAATTATTATTAATATCTAACATTTTGATGTCATCCCAATTATGATTTGGAAATTTACTTAAATGTTCAGTAATAAATGATTTAAAATTTGTGGAATTTTGAGTTGTGGAGAAATTTCTGCTATCTAATTGGTGTTGTTTAATTCTTTTATATAAATTTTGCTTAGTAAGACCAATATATCTAAGATTATATGATTTACAATTGATTTGGTAAATTACTCCTATTTTTTGGTTCTGCAAAATTGTCTTTAACTGGAGACAATAGATTAAGAATCTTATTTACAGGTTTAAAGATTACATGAAAATTTTATCTCTTTATTATTCAAGCTAAAATTTCAGAATTTTCGTGATAGTATGGCTCAGAAATCATAGGTTTTTGAATGTTCTTTTTGTCTTTCCTTTTGTGCTGCGACATCTTAAGAAAATTAATCAAATTAGAAACAATCAGATGAATAGGATAATTATTGATAAGTAAGGTAGCTGAAGATTATATGGTCACCTTAATTTGAATATTTTTTTTCATGATTATGGTATTCACTAAAAAAAAATAAAATATGTAGACAAGAACTTTGGCTCTTTAGGCGTATGTAAAAAAAAATTTCAAGATTTTTTTTTAAAACCCAAAGGTTCTGTTTTTCAATCTTTGTAAAAGCTTGCACTGTGCAGGTAATATGCCCTTGTGAAGGTAATGTGGCCAAATTCAAAAATATCTCTTTATTTTAGGAAAATATTTTTTTGTTAATGATTAATAATTTTGGGTTGAAAGTAAATGTGTCTTGACTTCATTAAAATTTTCACACACATAATTATTAACTTTCCAGGGGCCTACAACAAAAATTATTTCAAATTTACAATTTAGATCATGTGTGTATCCACAGAGTTAGAAAAAAAAATTATTAAATAATCAAAGCTTATAGAATATAAAAAATATCAATCATGGGTATATGTGTAGCAAATAAATACAGATTTATCGTCTTTTATGAGTCCAATACATTCCTCGTTTTGGTAATATGGCCTACTGTGGCCATTTTACCTGATTACAGTCCATCTCGAAAAATCTCTTAATTATCAGTTTAATTAAAGAAGCATTGGGTGTCTGGAACGAGCTTAGAATAACTACAGCAAGTGATATATGAACAATAATCATCAATTGCATGCAAAGAAATAAAAGACAACAACAACAATAATATTATAATAACAACAATATTATAACAGATTTTCGATTCGTTGTCAAAACTCAAATGACGGGGTTCCCTGGGCTCTGTGATTACATTATCCTGCAAACTGTGGTGGCCATGTACACTTTCTACTTCATAGTTTGATATTCTATCATTTTTTTTTTGATATCTTAACAATTAAAGGCAGGTTGGCAATGAGGCCATATTACCAGCATTGACCATATTTGCATCAACTACCTTAATAGTTGAATACACTCTAGAATTTTTCTTTTGAATTTCTTCCGATGATGCTAAGGTGCTACTTTGTTACGACTTTTCTCAATTATAATGAGAGTAATGGGCGATGTGTGCATATATTAGTACTTTTCCATAAAAAATAAATAATTTCATATTACAATATTATTAAATTCTCCTTCAATAAACATTACAAATCCATATTCGTTTATGTTCATATATTGTAACCAATTTCAACCCCAGACATTTACTGCACCTTGACTTGACATAAATAAAAATTTATTATTGAATAATTTCTCATAAAATATTCTTACGACAGCGGTATATAAGCTGAATTTCAAGTCTAGGTCAAATTTACGTGGATTATCGATTACAGGACAGGTTCCTCTAAATAGATTAATATACCGCCAAATTCTTTAATTCTTACGTCAAGATTAAGAATGGCAATGAATATTTGATTTGTTGTTCACTTCCTCCCTCTTAACATTGAATTGTCTGAAAATAATAAATCCACCTATCGTATATTAATCCATAATTTATTACAACTAAAACTTCAAAACTTCTACAAGCGATATTTCACAGGGTAAATATTCCCTGCTTCCTCAGGCTATCTATTTGAAAATTGAACTAAAAATTTATTACAAGGGTTTATGATCATTAGTTTACTACTATTATTAAATATACGATAACAGTAGTATACTAATGATCATAAACCTTTGTAATAACTATTTTTATTTCAAATTTCAAATATGTAGTCTGAGGAAGCAGGGAAAGTTTACCCTGCGAAATATCGTTTGTGGAAGTTTGAATTGATGTGTCTGGTTTCTTTGTGGGGGTGGGGAGGAAACACAATCTTTATCCGATGTGAATTTATCTTCAATCACTAATAATTTCACTCAAAAATAATTTATTTTAATCTGTAGAATAACGTTAGTGTCCGATTACGTTTAAAAATTCTGTTTACTGTAATTATCCTTTTCTTTTATCAAATCACCATAACAAAAAATTTAATATTAAATTATAATCTCGATCTGTTTATTATATTCTAGATCGCATTGTTATAAAATTGATCTCAAAATAGCTTCAAGATATTTAAAATGAATTAACTAAATCCATTGCAACGCTACGTTAATTTTCCAGGAATTTTAAGTAACAGTTTATTATTTTATTGAGAAACAGCATTTAAATACATTTCCTTGAAATATTTGAGTTAAAAAAAATACCGAAAACAAAAAGGCATCGTTAGGAAGATAACTTTCAAAAAGGTAGTGAAAATCTAATTTTACAGATAAATCTCAGTTTCTCTAATAACTTTTACAGTGCTTGTGAGATTCGTAGATTTATCGTCCAATTTCTACTAACAAGTCAATACAACAAATCACTAGAGAATTCAAATACATATCTTATCTCATGTATTTATCTATCCTTAAACGATCTGCTTCTTTATAAGATATTTTTCATTTATATCTGTGTTTATTATAATAATAAGCTTATAGATTTCGGTTATAGCTTTAATGAACTTTTGTATTTTTTAATATTAATCCCGAATAAATAAGATCGTCAATTGTATCCTACTTTGATATATTTAAGAAGGATAAGAACTATTTAGAACACTTGAAATCCTTTTATCACCTGAGTATCTTAAATGCCATCAATATTTATTCCGTAAAGAATAATTAAAAGAATCATTGAAAATAAATGAAAGGAAGCAAATTAGAAATTAAAAGATTAAATCAGTGAGTTTTTAACTTTGGTAATTCTGTCTGATCCTTTTATTTGTACGATTCATCCCTAGATAAATGCCGTCAAATTTATGAGTTTAGAAATTGATTTTCCAGGTGAAATTCCAGATGGCGTTAATAGAAACGCGTTCACACAATGAAAAATGATTTTCTTCATCTTCTCCCTTTGAATAGTTGGTAATTTCTCGTGCCCCACATTCTTCCCACTTCGCATTCAAGAGTGCTTTGAATAAAGATGCCCTTAAAATACGAAGCATTTTGACCTGCTTTCATTCAATTGAATGGTTTTCAATCTAAACGAATGCAAAGAAGCCACCAACCAATTAAGACAACAAATTAACATTTTCATAAACATCCATTTCGTTTGTTTTTTTACTTTTGCCTTTTAGGTTTTCTTTTTTTCTTCCCTTGAACTTTGGAAACTTCGAGCTCTGAATATTTATTATCAATAAATATTTCAGTTATAAATAAAGTCCAAAATAGGTCTATTCCAGATAAATAGAAGAATTATAAACTGAACCACAAATTGTCATTTAATAATTAATAGTTTGATATAAGTTTATGTAAATAATTCTCCGCAACAAAATTATTGCTGACAAGGGAGGATCATAAACTGCAATAAATTCCTAATCGAATAATATGATAAAGATTTAAGATTTGTATCAGGATTTTCGAAGATAAAAAGTTTAACAGTTCTTCATTTACAAGAAAATACAACAGTGTTGCTATATATAGTCATCCTAAGTGGTTTCCAAGGATTTGTCTTGTTTAGTTTGTATTTTTTTTTAAAATTTACTTCAGATAACATCACCAATGAACAATTTCTAAGAACCATTCTTAATTCGATGGTCTTTTATTGACCAAAAATCACAAATTTCTTGCAAATCTGTGACTTGTATTAAACTTTATTGTTTCATCTTTCAGCTTTGACCGTGTGGAGCGAAGAGCTTAAGGTTTTTGATAAAAGCTTTAAAATACAGGAAAGGCATCTGTATTCTTTGATTTTCAATTGTTTTTCAAAACATATAAGTTAATTAATAAGGGCCAGAGTTCTCAATCACAAATAACAAATAGTAACATATATCTAGGAATACTAGATACATTAGAAAAAAAATATGACAGCTAAAGTTGTGAATTTTACTGCATGTCTTTACCATAAATAATACCATTGTTAGTATTTTTTTTTTTTTAATTTTAAAAATGAAATGCTGTATTTTAATTTTAGAGCTGCAAAGAAAAATTATTGAGACTATACATATTCAAAATTGACCTAAAACAAACAGACAACCAGAAATAGGCTAAATGTTTTTCCCGTTTTTCGATTCTGATTATGTAGAAAATGTAAAATGAAATTTCTAAAATTTTATAAGAGTAAAATTAAAATAGATAATATTTTTGAAATTAATGATTTATTGATAAAAATAGCATTAATTACAATAAAATTCACAATATCTCTATTAAAACAATTAATATGTTTCAGTAGGCAATTGTTTCATTATAACTAGAATCAATTTTGATAAAGAGTTGAAGAGAAAACGCGAAAGGTAACGTTTTTTGTTGGTTTATTTTTTTAATTTAGAAACTCAAGATATAAGTGCTATTGGTTCGGAGTCATTTCCATTGATTCTATGGAATAAAAGTTGTAATCTAATATCATATCTGGTATCAATTGTGGTTATATTTTTCTCACACATTCATTTTTTGCGATCTTTCTTTTGTATTTCAGTAAATGTTTCATGGCATTTAAGAGCGTAAAGTACAGGTTTTTTTGTTCTCAAGATCTGTTTGATAAAAATTCATGAAGTTTTTGTGTTTTCCTGTAGGTTAAAAACTATTTCTGCCGCAAACTGAACTTAACAGATTCCCATTCATTTTTTCTTTTTATCTTCTTTGAACTTCTTTGCGTAGGAAGGATTCCTTTGAATCAGTATCTGAATCATTGCTTTCTTTTATTTATGCGAATTTCTATAACTCACATTTTGAAAATCAATATCGTCATTAACTTTCTTTTAGTTATGAAGATACATTTTTGATATCTATTTTAGTTTTGAAACTCAAGCTTACAATTACATTCCTACTTTTATGATCTGATCTTTCACAGCAGGTTTTGCCAAATTGGGAGGAACTGAGACACTAGATTATTATTATTCCTGAATTAATGAAAGGATCAAAGCTTTCGTTTATATAGATTTAAAAGTTCTAAGACAACTCGGAGATTTTTTTCGATTTGTCTTTAGGATGAAAGATTTCAGAAATTATTCATCAGAAATAACAAGAAGCAGCAACAAGGAAGGAAGGAAACAGTTAGGTAAGGCTAAAGGCCTTCTTTAACATTGGGTCCCTTACGAATTGGAATGTACCCTACAGCTACCCGTTCTAATAAAGTTAAATAAGCAGAAAGTGACTAACTCTTTTGGACGATGGAGATGGAAGTTGCCAATCAATTACAAGAACTTGATTTGGTAAAGCAGGATTAACCATCACCAATATTCAATTGTTGGAAAACAACCGATCCCCTTTTGAAAAGGGATTAGACGAAGGCTTTGTTTGACTGACACTAATAGTACATTTTAGGTGAAAGTACTGAGGCATGAGCAATCATTAGAAAAACATTTAAAAAAAAGTTAAATACATGTTTAGTGAACAGAATAATATTTCCACTATTTCGCTTTGATGTATTTTGGATTACAGTCAACTTAAAGTATTGATTTAAAACATTACAATTAAAATAGAGATAGAAATCAAAAACTTATCTTATTCTTTTCTAATGAAATAATAAGTGATAATTTTAGTATTTTTTTTTTACCAAATTAATAGATAATGTTGCTTAATTTGTTTTAATTATAATTCGAAAACAGCATCATTCAGATTAAAGCACTTTTTTTTGATGATCCGTCGAATTAATTGAAGAAAGAACTGCTTTTTTTTTCTTGAAGAGAATGATTCGATAACGATATATATATATATATACGTATATAGGTATATATGACACTCGTCATACGTATATAGGTATCTATTTGTGTTTGTGTGTTTATATTTTTTACTTGTATATTTAGTTAGAGGGCCTCGAAGTTTTTTTTTTACAAAATTGGTGGTCCGCACAACCAAAAAGGTTGGTGACCGCTGCTCTAAGATATTTCAGTTTTATCGTAATTTCTAGATATCAGAGATTGACAACTGGTTAATAATAATTTTAATTATACCTTTGAATGATGTAAAGATGTCTTTTCATCATGTAAGATTTTCATGCAATTGATATTTGCAGAAATATTATTAGACGCTCCCGATACTTTAAAAACGATCTTAAAAATGAAAATTATAGATTAAAAAGTCAGTAATCTATCAGCAATAAAATTTAATATTATAATAATTATTTCCATGTTTTTCTTTTAAAAAAAAATACAAAACAAAAGAAAAACCAAAAGTTTCTAGTTTCTGATTCCTAGAAAGACAAAACTCTTTAAGAGAGTGATAATAAGAATTGTCTGAAATTGGCTTCTTCTTCAAAAGATTTATCACTTGATTCAATTTCCATCAATACTTCCAATTGGTCGAAAGCTGGAAAGGAGCCATAGAATAAAGAATCCCTGTAGAGAAGGCAGATGGAAAAACCATAAATTAAGCAGCAGGATCTACTTTGCAAAAAGACAAAATATTCTCAGAAACAAAGAGGTTTCCTAAATCACTTTCCTATATAATGAGGATTAAACAATAAATAAATAAATAAATAAATAAATAAATAAATAAATAAATAAATAAAAAGAAATTATACTGTGTTTATCACTGAATGATGAACGTTTTTTTTAGTATTTATCATAATTACAAACATGATTTCTCTGATCTGTTTGGTCTCATTTATTTCCGATACAACGTTACGTCGAATAAAGTGCTTCAAAACCGAATATTGTTTTCATAGTTTTTTCTATTTTTAATGATTATTTTGTAATACTGAACAAAAAACAGATACTCTATTAATTTAAAATCTCTTTTTTAAGAAGCTGCTTTTGTATTTGACTGTTGATGGATAATACCGAATTTACTCGCGTATTTTACGCACACCAAATTGTAAGGGCATATTTTGGATTTTTTTTTTCTCTCATAATTTTCTCAGTGTTGAATAGTAGTCTGGTCACTTATAATGGTCAAGGGAATTTGCTGTTTCGTAAGGATTTTTTTTATTTCTCGCGTAATTTACGCACCCCTATTTCAAAACGATTTTTTTCTTCCAAAAAAGTGCGTAAATACGCGAGTAAATACCGTATTTATTATCTCCTTCTACAATAAACACAAATTTTCAATCGATTTTAAAATGAAATGAAATCGATTTTACATTTAACTTCCATCTTCATCCTCCGCAGACTATAAAAATTATAAATCAAAAGAAAAAAATTAGACAAGGAATGAAAAGGAAATAACTTTATTAGATCTTAAGTTCAATGCAGGGGACACGATTCTTACCTGTAGTAAATTTAGGCAAAGAAGTTGAAGTTGAATTGAGAATGATAAATATAGCATTAATTTTTATTACAGGTAAATCAACTCATAATTCGATCAAAAGACATTTATTTCGCAAGATAAATCTAAGTTAGAAAAGTGTGGGCATTACAAATGAATAGAATGAACTAATATACAATTCCTTCACATTGGGATATTTAAAAACGGATTGGAATAGATTCTACACAAAGGTTGTCTCTTTCAATTCAGAATATCATTTCTATCATCTTATTTCAGTTCGAAGCATAGAACGAAAAGAGATCTATTTCATTTATTTATTTATTTACAATTACTTCAATTTTTTTAATTATTCTTTTGTATGTTTTTAGATTTTCGAAGGTCTTTAATTTACTGTAACATTTCAAACTTTAAAATAAAGTCAGGTGAAATCCTATCAGCTTTCTTCGTCTTCTTCTTCATTAGGCTTAAAGCTCCTCCATCAATCTTTGACCTTCCTGAAACCTAAGAGTGTTAAGTTGTGCCAAGGAATTTTCCTTGGATAGTCTGTGTGTCTCTTTCTTATACATCCATCTAATAACATTCTTTCTAAAATCCTCATTTTCTAATCTTTTCTATAAAAGTCATGAGAATTTCCATTTCAATTATAGAAATTTACTTCGTAGCTGCTATGTTTTCTTTTGATTTCGAACCTTATGTAAATGCACTTCCTTGTTAGGCTAGTAGATTTATAAATACGTAAATTTAGCAGACATGTGTTTATTGTCAACATTCGGACAGCCTCTATTTGTAGAACTTGATTTTTCCACTCCTAAATACTTGATATTTAATATAACCTATACTCAACAATTCAGCTCTACTCAGCGTCTACAAAATAATAATTTAGTTACTGCCAGCATTTGGTAAAAACTTTTCAATTAACGAAATTTCATGTTTAATTCCGATAGAGATCTGTCCACAATGAATTAAACATGAAATTTCATTGATCTCTATCGGCCACCCAACAATATGTATTGGGACGGAATAAATAAAATATGTGGAAACATTGCAGTTTGGTGTAAAAGTCGTTTTAGTTCCATGTATGGATTTTCTTTTAGAAAACACATCAATTTTTAGCTCGTAATGCAAGAAGGTTTCATCGACTTCTGGAACTAATCTACTTAATAGATCCCGACTTCCTGTTGTAGCTAAAAGCTTTATTGAAAAAGACATTTTTTGGAGGAAGTGAGCTTGGAAAGAAAGTTATAACATTTCTTTAGCCTGGCCTTTTTTTAAATATCTCTATAAGATGTGAAATTATTTACTTCATTTTATGAGAAGCTTATCAGCTATCATCGGGGAATGAAACTGCAGCGTTCATTTGGGGGAGATCCAAAATAATGCTGATCATATCATATAAGTGGGACCATAAAGGAGAATTCAATCCTATTTCGAAGAAATCAGTCCATGTTTAGGAATGGAGGGGTGAGGATCTAAATAAATTTAATCCCAAATAAGCTATGTATCGAATTTTATGGAGATAGTTTTAGAATGATGTTGGTACAAACAGACAGACAGACCAACAGACAAACAATGTTCAATACGGAATCATAAAGCTCCATCAGTCAATTAGTTATTCTTATAGGCAGTGACGTCACTAAGTCGCCTGCTTGTTTTTAACAAGGAAACAAATGATTTTTCTCTAAAATCTTCTCATATTCTTTTCATTTTTACGTTTCCTTATTATTTTTTTTAGAGAACAAAGCAAATCTAATTTTCAAAAATTATAAAAAATGAAAAATCATGATCGACATATGAGAGAATCTAATTTCATCACAAAGTATAAAACATCTCATAAAATATTAATCACAAACAGGTGCTGATATTTAAATGCCCAATAGATCATCTGCTTAATGCCAACGTGGCAGAGAGATTTCAAGGGATTACTCAAACAACAAACTGTCCTAAAACTAAGGAATTAAACATCATATTGTAGAGAATCAACGTTAAAACCAATTTAAAAACCAGAGGAATCGAATATCTCGTTTTCTTTTTTATGTGACTCTTGAAATCCTGGATGAACAACAAAATAAGTAAGTAAATAAATCAGAATATTTTCTTTGGGATAAAAATCATTCTGTATAATTATAGTAAGTTTCGATGTCCCAGAAGAACTGAGCTCAATTTTTCACCAAAACAGAGCAGTTTTGTTTTCTGTTGTTTAAGTCTCGTTTTCTTTTTCTTTTAGTCATAATCAATATTTCTATCATTTCTAAAAACCAAAGACTTTTAAACAAAATTAAAAGTAACAAAAATAGCTATTGCGAGATATTCAAAACGTTAAAAATGTTATTTTGTCATCAGCAGATTTCCAACTGAGAGAAAAATGTAATATAAAGATTATCTAATGTTTTCATTAAAAAGAATGGGAATTATTGGTAATTTTAGGAATTTCAGGAATGAAGACAGAGAAAAAGTTGTGTTAATGAATTTTAATGTCAATATTAGTTGATTGAGCAGACGAAAATTCCACTTGAAAGATTTTTATTCATGGTTTGTATGTTTTGTTTGCGCATCGCACTAAAACGGTTAAATGCATTTCCATAAAAACTGAAAGCTTTCTTAAAAAAAAAAGCACTTTTTGTTTCGTTTCCTTCCCCTCCCTCCATTCTTTGAAACGGTTTCACTGATTTCTTTACCATTTATGATCCAACTTAAAATATCTATTCTGTTATTTTGTTTGCCACCCTCTCTTCTCAAAATTCATTCCACCAACAATGAGCACAGACAGAACCAGATCAAATTAAACAGCCAAAGTATCTCAATGTGAGGCATATCATCCGTAACAGCAATACTGGCCTCACAGCTACTGATTATGATAGTGATGTGATACCTAGGAGTTTAAGAGGTTTTATTATTCTTTTAAAGCTCCTCCAAGCACTCCCGTCTTAGGAAAGGCTGGGATTGAGAGCAACAACATATGTCACGAGGGAATCCCAGATATGCTCGATAGGATTAAGATCAAGAGACCTGGCTGGCCAATCCATCCGTACGATGGTCTCCCCTTGAAGATAATTTATGGTCCAAGTCTAACTCGATGTGGATATGCATTATTGTTTGGTACAGGAAATATACTGACTATTGAACCTGCGTAAGACGAATATAGATATCAAGGGCATCAACTCTACATTGTCTGACATCCATGTTTCCTATTGGAAGCACCTACAGGTCTGTACGTCCATCTAATGAGGTACCGCCTAAAAATCATCCCACTACCTCTACTATAAGAGCCCTTTCTTGCATATTCATGTCTTGTTCTCTTCAGATTAGAAAACATTTGGGATCTCTCTGAAAAGCAGTCTGGACTTATCCGTAAATAGCACTTTACCTCGTCAGTGCAAAATCGTTTCTAGCGACATGAAGTATTGCCCGTTTCCAAAGTTCCCTCCTCTCACGTGCAGTAAGAGTTAGGCAAATTACTGGTTGCCTAATGTAAAAACCTCCTTCATGAAGCCTTGTCCTCTCAGTGGAATCAGATAACAACGTTCCTACAGCTGTAGCAAAAGGCACATCGCAGCTGTGTTGGATAATGCTGCATTCGTCAGGGCACGTATTAGAAGGCACGGAAGTTGTACTTCCTTCGCTGATCTTTCTTGGAACTCATTGTGAATAATTGATAATTATTCTCATTGAATAATTGGACCACAGAAGACTTTCTATTTCCATCTGACTTTGGCCCTCCTGTAGCTCTCTACCTAAGTTCATCTCTTAAATGATGTCTCGAATCCATTACAATACATCTGCTGTCTCAAACTCATTTCTTCACAATCTGAGCAGAATTGCCGAACGGCCTTTTTTTTGTTTTGCTGCGTCTCATTTGCATCCAATGATAACAGCGCCATTCATTTGCATATTGACGTTCTAATTCTTCATTGCTTTTCTTATCAAACATCCAATTCATTCATTTCCAACTCATTTTTACGTAATCGCGATTTTCCTATTTTTTTTTTCATATTTATCAGAAACCAGAGTAAATATAATGGTCTCAATTGCTGTTCTACAGCCAATGTGAGTACTTTTTTAAAACTAATATAAAAATATTTATTTATTTATTTTAATTAATCTTAATCCACTAGATACATGTGATCTTTCTTATTTAGTGTTGGTGCACACTCATTGGTTGATGAAGGTCAGGTGGGAGACTGTGAGGATTAGTTTGTGTTGAAGCCTCCACAATTTAAAGATATTGTCATTATCGAATATTTTTCAGAATTTTTTTTAATTAATACTGTGGCGCTCGAGTCGTACGTCACTAGTAATTAATTTGACTAGAAACAACTTTAGAAATTTCGAGTCTTGATTTTTATGTCGGTTGAATTAAGGAAATCGAAATCAATCTATAACGTAATTTTCGAATATTTCCATCTTATTTTCCTGAGTTCAATTTGATTCTATTTGGAGGTTGTTGCCCTCCAAAGAAATCTTAGTTAAAGGGATCCTTTGAGAAATTACAGGCCTTCCTCCCTCTGTGGCAACCATCCTCATAAACACTTCACATTCAGGAAGGGCAATAATGAAGATGGAGGGGAAGAACGAAACCTCCTCCACCATGTAAATCTGCCACATTTTAAATAACTAAAGACAACAAATGTTACTTATATTCAGCAGAGAAAATTCGAAAGGAGAGAAACAGACATTTCTAACTCTGATCACTAAAAAAAATAATATATAAAAATAATAATAAAAAATAATATAAGCAAGCATTTTTCAGCAATGTTGAGTCAATAATTGCTTACTTGTAAAATCTTTTATTTTTTTTTATTGAAATGACAAATAACATCTGCTGAAGCTCTGTCTTCAAAAATTTTGTTGAAGTCTTTTATCAACTGATAAAATCATTTCTATTTCCTGATTTATAGATCGAGATTTTAAAGTAATATCGAAAGTCTTGTAATAAACCTTTTTTGTTTTGCTGTTAACTATCAAAAATCACGTAGAGATAATATTATGTCTATATGTTTGATAATGTGTTTGATAATATTAAGTTTAATCTCCTAAGAAATACAATAATAATATTTTGGCAACAATGGTTTAATATACTGGATATTAAATTCACGAAGGCTTTTTCACTACATACGAATATATTTTTGTGTTTTTATTTCTTTCTATGCGAAACACAATTGAAAGAAACAGGATTTTTTTTTTAAAAAAAAAGAAACTTTTTAACAAAACATAAGCATTTTAGATTCTTGTGGTATTAACACCTTTGGAAGAGATTTCGAGTAATATTTCATAAAATTCAATATCTATTTCTAAAAAGCTTTGCTCTGGAAACCATTTTTTCTGGAATTTTTTCAACAGAATACTAAAAAACGAAACAAAACCTTATTCCATCAGATAACAAAGCGTTGTCTGAAGTACGTACCACTGAATTACCACAAACATCACTCCCACCCCCACTTTAATGATTAGAAACTGTACAATTATTTTACTTCAACTAATGGTAATAATTTAAATGCTTCTCTAATCCAGAAAAAAAGTTTGAAAATGTCACATGCATTCAAAATAGGAAAGAAATGTATAAATCTAAGACAAGAGTCATTTAAAATAAGTAGATTACGTGAAACAAATTAAAGAATGACGATTAAAGAAAAGAAAGACAGTTTCGTGCCAATTTCCCCATCGAAGATACTAGCAAATAAACTAAATTTTACTTTTTTTCAAAAATGATGTCATTTAAGAAATAAGTAATGATGTAAAGGTGAGAACCAATGGAAATTCAAATCTTTTGGAGAAACATTAAACTTTACTGTTCCTCTGATGCATAAAAGATTTGAGGAAAAACACTGAACTCTACAAATTCAACCCGAGAATTTTTAGAACAGAACTGTTAGTTGAGAAGTTTTTTATTATATTAGAATCCAAACCAGTTCCATTCCAAAAACTACCAAATAAAAACCTGTGTTTTAAGTATTCTATAAGTGAACATGATGTGAAATTACAAAATTTTATCTTTTTGTACTTGAAGCAATTCAGAAAATGAAATTCATTTGATTTCGCAATTTGAATCCATTTTCCTAAAGTTATTAACCTTTTCGTTGCAACTTACATCAAAATATAAGAAAGAAGAGTCATATCTTTCTCAGTTCATAAATCTGTGGCTTTATTTTCAATAGTTCACTTCGTTTGAATTCAAAATATTTGTTCATTTTTCTGTTTGCGATTTTCGTATAGACTACAGGTCAGATTATTCAAAAGTTGTCAGAAATCATTTACCAAAAAATAATCTTTAAGAAGAATGAGAATAAGACAGAGAAACAGAAAACGTTTTTTTTTTACGCGATTGTGGCCGTTCTATATTTAAAATATTTCAAAATATTAGAACTTCTTAAGTTCAATGAAAGCAAGTTTAACGTCCGAAGGCATATTTATTGTCCGTTGGTGAATTTCTCTCTCTATTTATTAGAACTTCGATTTGATACAAAGAAAGAACAACAAACAAATCAGCAATGACTGATCATTAAGTCATCTACATTTTTGTGATTTTTATTTTATTTATTTTGACATTTTCTTTGAAACCTCTTGCTTTATAACAGCACGAGTAATTTCGAAATTTACTTTACCAAAATGAGTTTCTTAATCAACTCGCCGAAAGCAGTAAATTAAAGACATTACAAGGCTATTTCACCCCCACACATGAAACGGATCTTCTTTCCACGGTCTAATGAAATCCTAGCATTTTAAGATTCTCGTGTTTGTTTACGATGAGCTATAAGGACAGGTGACGCTCATGACAACGCTAATGTGGGCGACGCTGCTTTTGAAGACATCTCCATTACCAACGAGATAGACTTAATGCCTAGGAAAACATCAACCCAAGGAAAAATAGTGCCTTTGATACATGAACAAGATTTCAACCAGTCCATGTTAAGATATCAGAACCTGATAACGAATACAGATAAAACTAATTACAAAAAATTACAGACAACAACACGAATATTTAAGAAAAGAGGGCGACGGAGGTAGGATAAAAATTATCTCAGAATAAGTCTTCACTTTTATGGCAGCAATTACTAATATTAAATTTTTTGCTTAAACCTATAAAACATATCTTTTCCGAACTCGATAGTTCCAAAAAAAATGACTTCTCGCGATGAAGGAAACATAAGAAATAACAAAGGAGATTTTGTAATAAGTTTCTGATGTCAAATGAAAACAGACCATGAAGTGTTTTCTGATTATTCGAACTATGTCAGAAAATTCTGTTAAATTTTGCTGAAAGTTTTCAAAGATATTCCTAGTTTCTAAAGATTTAGTCAGTATTTTTACTTCTTAAGACAATAAAGCCTGAGGAGGATTAGACGGAAATGTTGGCTCAAATGAATGTCAAAGTTAATTCATGCAGGAACAAGAAAGACACGGTAAAATAAGAATCGTAAAAAAAGTAATTGTTAATAGACCATTGAATGTCTCCTGGTGAAATTTAATCTGGTAAAGAAATAAAGAATAAAAATAAAAACAGTTTATATTATTAAAGTAAAGTATTATTGTATTATTAAAGTATTAAAGTAAAAACACTTTAAAGACAGACTGAACAATGTTTTTAATTCGGATGTCTCAATGATTAAAATTATTTCATAACATATTAAATACATTTAATATTAATGCACTGAATTCTTTACTATTTCAAAATTATTTTGAAATTTAGTTATAAAGAATAAATACATTTATAGGTTAAGGTTATTTCAAGGGCAGGGACTAATGGTTTACACGGCGACCTTCCACGAGGCAGAGTGTCGGAACCTAGGTTCGAATCCCGGCAGCCGTTTGGATGTTTCATTTCATTTCCTCTGTTGATCAGCCTCTTCTTCACTTTCTAGGGTCTGAAGTCCTTTCCGTAATGGCTTCCTCAGAGCGGGAAAACCCTTCAGTATACAGGATACTGTAAGGAAACTCCTGAATTCCATAGAATGCGTACCTCCGTGCTTGGTGGTGCACTTGAAAAAGGGTTTTCAAAAGACTCCTACGCTTTGTTGATGCATTTTTATAATCATGAGTATTAACCATACATCGGAGAAACTATAGGTAATGATAACGAAACAGAATTAGCTTACTCTGTGATTAGTAGTGATTGCAAAAGAAAAATGAAAAGACTGCGTAGGTGTGCTGGTGCATTCAGTTGTGTAGGTGATGATTCAGTTCATACATTTCATTAAAATGAAAACTTAAAAAGATTTAGGTTCACGATGAATGGGAAATCTTAAGTTCGAAAGATTTAATCCAGCAACAGGGAAAATGACATCAGTGAATTTTGAAGCTAATAAAAACGCATCTAAAACAATTGAAATTAAAGTTAATAAAGTTACTAACAGAGAATCAAGTGAGAAAACTAGTACTACGAGTGACTTAACACGTATTCCACCGATCTTTCCTAGGAAGCTTTCAAGTTTTTGTAGTATAATTTCGTTCCTTTTGTTTGTCTTTGCAATTAACGATCAACTTAAAATAAATTTTAATTTTATAAAAATAAACAAAGAGAATTTAATAATTCCTGTTATTTCAACTCCTCAGCTAAGCAATTGCTGAGATTCTTGAAATTCTTTAAACGAACTTTACTGAAATGAATAAAACCCAGTAAATGGGGGTTGTTTATCTGTTTCCCTCAATTCCTGTAACTTAATCTATGGTTTGGAACGAAGCCAACAAATCAATGTCTGCTAAAGTAGAAATAAGACCAAAATTATTGAACAAATCTTCTTTACAATTTTAAATTATTGTAATTTTACAAGACAAGACATAATTTTAGAGTTATCGATGTTGTCTTTGTGATTCAGAAATTATATTTTATTTGTGATTTTATTTAAGAAAATAGCAGAGTACTACTTAAAGATTTTTATGTATCGAATTCTTTTCAAGATTAGTTTCATTGAGATATCTGGGAAAAGAAGATAAAATGGAAATGACCACATTAATAAGAAAATGAAATCTTGGAATTTCACTCACAATCTGAGCAATTCTTTCCATAATCAATATTTGAACTATGTTATTCTCAATTGAAACAGACATTTTTTTAAAATGAATATAGAATTCATAATAAAGACCTTACACACGAATAGAGAGAACATTGTTATTAATATTTGATAAAGTTGTTCTGTTTGGAACGTGGTAGTTCTATTCATTTTTCTCGTTATTTATAGTTGTTTGCACTGACAGATTTATCTTTTACGGTCTCTGAATGAGAACAGTTGCTGTTTCTTCAGACTCTATCTTATCTACGAAATTTCAATTCCCTCTTGGTTCGTCCAAATCACACTGTTGGGAGACTTGCCATGAATCTTTGATGGTGTTTCTTGTTCAATGTGTCGTTCAGGTTGATAACAAAAGACTTTGGGGACTCGGACCGAAGGCAGCCTCTAAAGTGGTTAACATATTTCGTCCGGGAATCGAAATGGAATTAGGCATCGGCGCTCACTGGAGATTTCTTTCGCGGTTTGCAAACATATCTCTGTAGTTTGGATTCCCCAGAGATTGTTGCTGTGCATTTGTGACCCTGCTTTTTTGAAATAAAAAAGAATCAAAACTCTGGTTTTTGTTTTAAACAATATATGTAAACAAGAAAAATGTCAGAAATTAATTGTAATTAAAGAAATATTATAATTAAGCAGTATGACTCGATAGACCGTCAGACGCTCATCAATGTCTTAGAAGAATTCGGCGTGGATAAAAAAACAAGATCTATCATCAGACAAACATTAATAGATACTGTCTCTAAAGTTAAATTTCAGGAGGAAATTTCACAGACCTTTCAGATTAAGACAGGAGTTAGGCAGGGGGATGGACTTTCACCAATTCTGTTTAATATCGTACTGAAAAAATTATGAGAAAATGGAAGAATGCCATGGCGGAAAGCGGAATTGAAGGAATCTGTTTAGGTGCGAAGAAGAAAGGTTTAAAAGTTGAGTGTCATTCGCTGATGATTTGGCGTTGTTAACAGATAAGAGGGAAAATGACAAGATAATGCACGAGATCGCAGAAAAAACAGGACTCAAGATCTCATATGAGAAAACTGAATACATGGAATACAAACATAACAAAGAAACGCATCTGAATACAAGATATGGAAAGGTTAAAAGAACTGACAAATTTAAGTATCTAGGAGAATGGATTCAGCCAAATGGTCTTGATAAAGAGGCAATCAAAGGACGCATCAGTAAGTTGAAACTGGCATACAGGTTAGTACAAAATATATATAAGAAAAAAGCTCTCTCCTACAACGCAAAATTCAGACACTATACCAAGGTTGTCAAGCCGGAAGGGATCTACAGTTCAGAATGCCTAATTTTAAACAAAAAAGGGGAAATAGAGGAACTTGAAAAGAGAGAAAGAAAAATTTTAAGGAAGATACTCGGACCGGAAAAAAGAGAGGATGGTACATGGAGGAAGAAGAAAAATGTGGATTTATACAAACGGGTGGAAAAGATTACAGACACGATACGTAAGAGAAGACTGATATTTTATGGTCACCTCGTAAGAATGAGCGAATCTAGATTGACTAAGAAGATCTTCAACTATATCACCAACTTAAAATCGACGACTAAATGGATTGAGGAAACTAGAAGAGACATGGAACAAGTTGGGATTAATTCAGAAGAGATCTGGAATAGGAAAATGTTTAGAATGAGAGTTAATGGATTCAGGGGGTTCCAGGGTAAAGAAACTACGAGGATAAAGGGAATCTGGTCAGATGATAGAAGGCGGAAGCAGAGTGAGAGAATGAAGAAATACTGGCAGGAGAGGAAAAGACTATTTATCTAGTCAATTGTTTCCCGCGGTCCATAGTAGGCCAAACTCGAAAGAAGAAGAATTAAGCATTAATAAAGTCATTTTAATTCAGGACAAATTCCATGCATTTCTCCTGGAACGACAATGATTGATGTAATTCTTAAGAATAAATAATGAAAAGAACATTTAATAATCAAATGGCTGAAGAAATGATCTATCTTTGATACAAGATCGCAGCGAACCCACGATAAAAGGATGATTTTCGGTTTAGCTTAAGTCTTCCAGAAGGATCTAAATATAGTTTCATATTTTGCAAGTTTGGCTTCGCGTGGCTGTGAGAATGCCTCCAGTCGATTACCGAAAAGTGAGGAAGGTTACGCTATTTTATTGTTGTTGTTTTTTGTTATTATATAGTTCTCTTCCTTTGTCTTTAAGTTCGTTTTGGAAGGTTATGTTTTATTATTAATATTTGATATACATGTATTATTATTTAGTTTTGTTCAGTTGAGAATGGTTTGTTCCTTTTCTGTATTTTAAATAAAAACCTAGTAAAAGTCTTTACGGTAAGTAAAGACGAAATATCGGTATCATGTGGAGTTTGAGTATTTCTTTCATTTAATCTTGCTAATTTGATGATTCAAGAGTGTTGGCTTTATTTAGAAGTTAGAAATTGAAATTAAAATTTTAATAATTTCAATTTGCAACTACAAATTAATGTATCAGTAGTTGTACTTCCGAAAGTTGAAGTGTCTTTTAGTTAAATATCTGAAATCGATCTCTAAAAAAAGAATGATACGACAGAAGGATGATTGCAAAAAGGCATTCTTGTTAGGAGAAATATTAGCTGGCTTAATCGGAAGAGAAGCGATATGAGAATGATACTAAAACTGATAAAACCTGTCGACTTTATTCAGGTTCAAATTGCAAATTTTAACAAGAGAACTGCAAAACTTGACCATCACTTGCCAAAATGGAATAGTAAATAGATGCAGATAAAGAAGAACTTATATTTATTTGAAAAGTGTGACGCTTAAGACACAGTCCTGAGACACTACTACTTCTTGAGGATCAGAGTTTTATGTTATATCTCACTATGGATGTCAAATAGAAGTTTTACTTTTAAATAATTCTTCAAGACTCTTTAACTCTAATAGTCCTTTATTTCTCGCAGCAATTAAAGACTAAAAAGTTTTCTAGAAGCATTCGAAGTCCTAAATCTTTTAAATGTCCCAGGACTTATATTGTTGAGCCAAGACCAACCTTGGAAAGTAACAAATTTCCAAATATTTAATTAAGCTGGATCCAAACTGAGGTAATCTTTCAAAATTCCAAATTTTAAGGTTCGACCTTAACCTTTTCCAGTTCGATGAAGATGGAAATTAAATGTTTTTGTGTTCATTTCCCAACAGAAAACATTTAATTTCCATTTTCTCAATATAGTTCGCGCATTGTGTTCTCGAAAGCTACAAAATGATTAACAGTGGATCAATATTTGCGAAAATCACTTTATTTAAGTTATTGCTGGTTATTGATAGTAGACTAATTTTTATTGATATTTTAGACTCACGTTTCGTTCAAGTGTTTAACAGAGGCATTTCATGAGTGCTACTGAACTACAACTGATGGAATCGCTTTCACTTCAGAAAAAGGGAATAATAATAATAATTGTGATAAGCCAATAATCATGAAAAAAAAACATGAAAAAAAAGGGTTTTAAACAATTTTTTTTTAAAACTTGAAAGAATGGCTTGTAAGGAAGCAAGTGATAAATGAAGCAAACTTTTAAAATGTATTCTTTCACATTTATAGTATTTTTGGAGTCGTTCAAGAAGCTAGAACTTAAAGACAAAGCTTCATTGTATGCTTCTCTGTTGAGCAAATGAATTGAAGTGATATTTCTTCTTCTTTATTGGTCTGAAAAGTGTTGATAAAGCAATGAAAGCTGAAATTCCGAGCAAAAGCTCTCCGAAGAGTTTCCACCTCTCTGTAAGGATTGTTAACTGCTGAGAATAGCATTGATCGTGTATTCTCTGTATCCTACCTCAAAGTGTAGTGGAAGAAATCTAGCTATCATCGTTTTTAGATATCACTTGTACAATTTCTAATAGATACAGACTGGACTGATAGAAAGGACTTAACATTTCCTCTACGAAGCAGGCCTTAACATTTCTGACTGGAGCGAAAATAAAATTGTTTCTGAAATTGTTTTGTTTGGGGAAATCGTAACTGCATTGTATGCGATCCGTATGTTTTTTACCTTAAAGAATTCCAGAAGATGCAAGGTAGTGTAAGGTTCAGAATGAAAAATGGGAAGCGAATGCCTGAAGATAGAATTCTTCAGACTTCTTAAAAGATCTGGCGAGAGATAATGTGAATAGTCATGTGAATAGAGTTCAGAAGAGGGATCACAACGACGATGGATAAGAATAGTTCTTTGGAAAACTATGTCTGACGGAAGTACTTCATGAACAGCCGAGCAGATTGCAAGCTAAAAATGGCCGGTAGTGGGTAATTGAAGTGAGAATAGTGCCAACGACGATAGAAAAGGATTCAAATGATGGGCTTTTAGATCAGTTTATAAGAGAGCGAAGTTGTTTTTGTTGATTTTACTGATGACTTTCTGAGGAAAGAGTATTTTTGCCTCCTAATTAGCTGAATTCTTTTCCTCCTTTCAACAGAAGCGGGAATTTGTAGGATGGTATTCAAAACAGTTAACTTACATTAAGGGATCTTGTAAGATTGTTTTCCATCTGACAGCTCTTCACATTGAGATCAGATGATTTTTCCTCTTCATTTTGCTGACAAATGTTTGTCAGAACGAGGAGTCAGGAACCAGGACGATGGATCTTAGGATTAATTTGTCAAAATTGAATGCGTTTTGCCGAAGTTACATTTAACACATTTAATGCAGGTTCCGTAAATACTCCGTGTAAAATAAGCCCCTAGAAGAATTCAAAAGGCTATGTTTCGAAGCCTAGACGGGATTAGGAAACAGACTTCCATTCAGATGCACGAACAGAATTAATCTACAAACTATAATTTGCATATGGATTAATCTACAAAATTATAAAATTATTATACACAGCAAATATATTTTGCTTTTCGATATCAATCCTTCCTCAATAACAAAAAAATAAGACAGAAGAAAAGAGAAAACCTGCGGATTGAGAATGAAAGCGAAAAATGGACAGAACAGACAGAAATGTTTATTTCTATGAGTCTAAGATTCACCTAAACTAGAATCTATGAGGACGAAATAGAATTAACTTAATCTTTAATCTATTATGATTAACAAGAATCATTTTTAATCCTAATCTTCAGTGAGTTTTCGTTTATATGGATGAAAGTAATGAATCATGAATTACATAAATTTCGTATAGAATATTTAATTTTGAAAAAAAAAATTTAAATTCAATAAATAATTAAAATTTTCATGAAAACAATCGCAGCCATTTCGTTGTTAGGCGATTCTAGGATTTAGGTTATTTGATTTTTCAATGGGACTTTGATATAATGTTAAAACGACCCAAACACAAATACGCACTATTTCATTTGTTATAATAATAGTACTTTTTTGTTTTATTAAAACTTAATAGTTTAGTATTCATTATTTCTTGAAATCATCAGAAATTCAAAAACGCTGTTGTAGAAATATTTTACATTTTTTTAAAATTAAGAAATACATTATCCTATTTTTATTTAGATAATAATACATCTTTTTCTTCTACTTTTTCAATCGCTGTGTGTTTCTGACATTGATGGAACCAAGGCGCCTTTTCAGCAACACCATTCAGCTTCTAGGAAAACGCGATATTGATGTTCGTTCACTGGCTGTTCCATCAATAATAGACCCACCCTCACAGCCATGTTGTGATTGGATGATGGATGTCAGAGGCCCTCCAACAAAATCAACCTTTGACTCTTCATCGCAATTTTTCAATTTTTCCCAGTGTCCTGGATTGGAATTTGTTTTTCTTAGGAAGCCTTCAACACTTTTTTGCCTTCTTTGCTTTGGAATGAACGATGAAACTACATTTGATGCTGAACCAAATAAGAGCTTATTAGATATAAACTACGAATCACCATTTTGGCAAAACAAAAGGGGATAAAAATGAACAAAGAATTTCTCTACCAAGGATTACAGCAAATGGGAAGGGATTTCCTTAAACTACTTTCATTTGTTAAATCAATGAATTTCCGAATTTCCTTAGAAATTCTGTCCAAAAAACAACTGACATAGAAGAAGGTTCTTTGGAGATGTTGATGCAATAATTAAAGGTCAATTCCTTCCATTGGAATAATTTGAGATAAAATTTACTCCTCTTATGAACATTTCGTCAAATCCTTCTTAAAACAACTTTGAAATGTAAATTTCTATCAAGATAAGAAAAACGTTCGGAGAGCGTTTATTGGATGCAATCTAGTTTATTAATAAACCAGTGTTTCTTTACTGACCATTCCTTTTGTTTAAAAAATAGAACCTTGTCTAAATGTCACTTTTAATAATTTCAATCATTTCAATCGTCACTTCATCTAGTTATCAAATTTAAATGCGAATAAAGGGGAAAAAAAACCCAAGGTCTTTTCAAAAACCATGATCTTGGTCCAAAAATATTGACATCAAGTTTAAAGAAAAATATTCACTGCTAAAAAAACATTAGGATGCATAAACATGCAGACAGTATAAATTTGTAAGCCTTCGTTTCCTTCAGAAAACTAAAACACAACAATTTGCTTTGCCCTATCTTTCTGGATAGTAATAGCTAATCTTCATTCTACCTTTGAGTCTCTTCCACATAATTCATTCTAATCCAAACAATCCAAAAATATCTCATTACGAAACTCATTGAGAAACTATAGGACTGTAGTTTATTATTCTTATAAAATATATTATCCCTCGCAAGATTTTTTTCTTCAAAATTCCCAGCTGCTGTTTGATCTCCTTGTGTTTTTTAATTTTTCGATGTAAACTTCTTCATTCAAACAATGTATTGTGATGAAATCTCAAGAGAGCATTGTATCTGTCAAATTTGTTATCAAATCTTCAATTTCATTCACTGACTATCAATTTTTTTATATTTTTTTTTTCAAGATATCAAAACTCGGAACATGACTTTTAACCTCCTTTCATAAGAGCACGAAGCTCAGAAGATGATCTCAGTTGTGTATGGGTGGGTGTGAGTGCAAATCCCCTTCAAAAACGTTTAGCTTTTAACATTGAAATTTTAAGAAGTAACATTTAAAGAAAAATAAGCTTTAAGTTCTTTTGAACGTCTTTTTAAAGTTTTTACTTAAAATTACAACGAAGGAAATAATTCTTAAACTTAGAATCACTTTAATTCAGAGAGATTAAAAATCTAAATCCACTGTAACTATAATTAGTTCAGAGTAACTTAAAACATACACATGAAAATATTAAATGCAGCTTTTAGCGATTATTATAAAACCTTTTCACTTCTATGGGAAGGTTTTCTAGAAAAATAACAACAAAGTCAAAGTTTTATCAGTAATCTTAGAATTAATATTCAAGGTTTTCTTAAGTATTTATTATAGATAAAAACATTCACTATATTCTGTGAAATTTGATCAGCTTATCAGAAAGACAGTCTTTCATTATTTGCAAATGACCTGGTTGCCTTTTCTACTTTTTTATTGTTCCCCGAAAGAACACAGCAAAATAGGAGAATAAAAAAAATATTGTTGTCATTTCCTATATTGGTAGTTCTGACGTCATTGGCGACACCAGATGACCCCTTGGGAAGGTGGGTGTCAGGGGGTATAATTGCTTTCAATCCCTTGGGGTGGTGAATTAAGTTGATGAGTTTCTGGTGTGAAAGCTACAGGCACTCGTGTTAATGCAACCACAATAACAACAGACCATCTTCCACACAACACTGGAGTTAATGGACTAAACAAAAAAATAATATCAAAACACTTGAAAGTATAATGTTTAACTGACAATTCATTTGCATGGGATAGAATGGAACAGACAGAAGTAGACGCTTATATCCTGGAAAAATGTTCAGAATTTTCTTCATTTTTTTTCCTTAATTTGTTGGTGTCTTTCTCTTATTAAGTTTTGTTACTTTCTGAAGTGCAATTTCATTTGATGCTAGAAATTTTTGTTGAACATTTTGTTCTTTATTAACTAATATTTTACGTTGAATTAAAATGAAAATAATTCTTTAATAGTTTTAAGGAATACTGAGATTAAATATTGAGATCAAAGTCAAGTACTTTGGGCAGATTTATTTTTCAATGAAAATAAATGAGTAAGAAATACTTGAATTTGGTATTTCTATTTTTATATGATGTTTTTGTAAATAAACATTTTTAATTCAATTTTTCTAAGCCGAATTTCCAATTTAGTTTTTACCAAAAAGACATGGCTGAGTGATGTGGGCGGCGTGGCGGTCTGGCATGAGGCCAATGTGTCATAACCTGGGTTCGAATCCCGGCGCGAGGTTTGGATATTTCTTTCTTCTCCAGTATTTGTTTCTCTTCAAAGGAGGCAGAAGTATGATTGTTACCTTAGGGTGCCTCTTCCATAATAATATCCAAACGACAGGAAAGCAACAAAAATTCCCCGTAATGGAGTATTCCTCCATGACCAGTGATCCGAAAATGGATCGGGGACACAACAACAGCCAAAAATACTTTTCTTTCATTAAAACATCTAGAAAATTCCAGAGGATAGAAAGAAATGGAAGTCTATCTCGGTAAAATTAAATAAATGAAAAAGTAAAAAAAAATCAATAAATTTCTTAATGGGTGAGACATTGTTATTATTAATAATTCAAATGCGCAGTTTGAATTTTTATGCTTTAGAAAAATTCATTGAGGCCTGCGCACTGTTGGCACATGAATTTTCTCATTAATTTTTAATTGGTGGGTTTTTCATTGTGTGTTTTTTTCTTTAAGGCACCACTGCGCTTCCGATGTATTGTTCTTAATTTTCACTCTGGTCATTAGTTCATTCAATTCTTTGGCTGCGAAAATGACAATTTTGAAAGAAAAATAATGGTACAAAATTAAAAAAGAAAAAGACAACACGTGTAATCATAAAGTTTTTTTTTTTTATGTTTAGTGTATTTTTTAGTGTTTTTATGCAACTGCTTGCTTTAATGTAATCTTTAGACAATACTTTGGTATTTGCACTCTAAATACAGATTATTTGACTTATTAAAGTTAAACAAGTATATTTGTTTAGTCATTAGAAAATGTCGCCTTTAGATGCTTCATTACAATAATAATAGTTAATAAAATTGTCTTTTTCCCATTATGTTCAGTTAAATTACAAACAGAATGGATAACACCCGGCTCCCTTATAGTCTTCTTTGGCGGCAAAGACCTGCCAACTGGAACGTTCATTTAAAAGCTCCAAAGAAAACATGGCTCAAACAGATTGAAGAGGACATCAAAAACCAACGACTTACTCCAAAAGTGGCTAAAAACATCGCCACTGATCCCAAGAAATGGAAAGATATTGTAAATAATACATCGAACCCTATGGCACCTACAGCTGTGTATTGGCTGCGAGGTATACCTGCACCCCAATCACCAGCTAAGAACTAATGGTGATGATGACATTACAAACAAAAACCATTAAAACCTCGAAACAAAGCGTATTTTTCAGATCTTGAAAACATTCTAGAAAATAGTGAACTGTGGAATAAAGGCCTTTCTCATAGAATTTCCATTATGACAAATGAATTATAACTCTACTTAAAACTCTTTTTGTTATAATGCTATGAAAAGTGAAGTGTTTCCATGAAAATTTGTAAGAATGATATCAATATGAATACCTGCATTGGAATTCTGCATGGTTTAGTATTCTTGTCTCTAGTGTTTATGCTTATTTGTGTTTCAACTCTGTATCCAATGTTAAGCTAATATTAGAAACAAAACTGAACGGACAAACGTCCGGGGAAAAAAAAATAAAAAAATAAAAACTGATTACTTTTTTTAAAAAGAATATTCTGATGAATGAAGCATTTTCATTTCTTCCTTTTTATTTTCTTCTTATTTCTTATTCTTTTTTCTGTTCGTTTTGATGCGAGTTTTGCTGATCTGGGGAGAGACAATTACACTATGTAACAAGGAATCATTTATGCTCTAATAGTTTCCCGAATAAAACTGGATGACTGATTTGATATAATATTTGCATATTTGTAAAGATTTCTGAGGCAATCTCTCTATCAGAAATCACATATTTTGAGGAAATTGATGAATATAGTTAATGAGATGTCTAGTAGATATCATGTAAATGTAGACTTGCTAAAATTATTTAATCCTACATCTGGCAAATGTAGTTTTTCTCAAAATAAGCTTTTCGTTTTTTTAGTAAGGATGGAAGGTACTGATTTATAGTCGTTATTTATTGATGCTGAAGTGCAAAACGGCGTCCTGCTCTCAATTGCAGCTGCCTACAGTATGTTAATTTTATACACTGCCAGCTGATTCCTCTTGTTGTGTTTGTAGAATTATATTATCCCTAAGCAAATAATATTCGCTCTGTGACAAAGTCCACAGCCTACACAGCAATGCCAGAAGGAGATGAAGACAAGCCTTAGGCTACCTATGTCATTATTGAAGTTTTCAGGTGTATTAACAGGGTAACTGTAAATACGCCATTGGCAATTGTTTTGAATTTGCAGAGTCTACAAAGCCTTAAAGTCGTTCTATTATACAAGAGAAAACAATATCCTTCCATTATAATAGATATTTCATTCTGTAGTTCTCAAAGAACACTATGGCAACATTAAGCCGCTATAGGAAATAATCCAAGGACCTTCAAGAGATTCCAGGGATGTTGGGATATTTCTATTACGTCTAGGTATAGTTCAACGTTCGAGGCACCTTCGCACAAATTTTCAAAAAGGAGTTCTCCTTTGTCACTTTTAAGTCATAACTTAGTTTTAATCTATTATCTAATTTTAACATTGTTTCAGTATGTACTTTTGAGTATTCTAAAAGTTTTCTGTCAATTTTAGGATAATTAGATCGTGTAGATATTATTATGGGAATATGAAAAATTAGTAATTCTCTTTACTATCTTAATTAATTCCGCAATCATAGTATTTTATGTAAAGCGTAAATATTACGGGAAAACAGTTTTAATTTTACAAATTTAATCAATAAAGATTAATGAAATAAAGATAAACTGAGTTTGATCAAATTCTATTTCAAAGTATTAGATTGCCTTCGTGTACGCTTCGTAGGAATTAATCTTTCCAATAATTAATTTCGACGATAATTTATCGTTATCAGTTATTAATAGTAACTGAGAAAGTCATTAATCCTTATTATATAATTCATTAGTTTTCTTCTTTGTTAAACTAACCAACAAGATCACAGTTTACGTTACCTCATTCGAACAGATGATTCGCTTTAAAATACATTTCTGTTTCTTTATCCTTTTATTTGGAAATAAGACATTCTTCTGTAATTCCGAAGTTTTTAAGATTAAGCTACTGATACAAATAAGATGCCAATAAGTGTAAAAGAATACTAAGTATAAAAAAAACAACAACATGGAATTAGCTACGAAAACCTAAAACACAAGACTATAGATTTCCATTATAATTTCAGAAAACACGAAATTTTCTAATTGCAATTTCCAACACAAAGAAATGCAGAGGAGACATCAGCAAACATCAAGATCCATATTTCGACTCTTCAACTGTTCCCTTACGATCTTTGTCTTCTTCTTCTTTCTTCGAATTTGGCCGACTATGGACGTGAAATAACTCATGATTATTTTTCTACTTTCTTTCTTCTCTTCCAGTATTCTTTCATTCTTTCACTATGTTGTTTCCTTCTTTCTTCCGTCCATTTTGCTCCCGTCTTCTTCTTTGCCTTTTCTTGAAAACCCTTGAATCCCCTGATCTTTTTTCTGAATTCTTCTCTTCTCTCCACCTCTTCTCCATCTATTTTCATTTCTTCCATGTCTTTTCTGACCTCCTTGATCCATGTCATCTGAGTCTTGGGGTTTCTGTCGAAGAAGGTGAATAATCTCTTCGTCAGTCTACCTTCACTCATTCTTTTAATGTGTCCGTAGAAAGCCACTCTTCTTTTCCTCATTGTGTCAGTTATTTTTTCTGTTTTTGCGTAGATTTCTTTGTTGTTTCTCAGTTTCCATCTTCATATTTTGGTCCCAGAATTTTCCGTAAGATCTTTCTTTCCTTTTTTTCTACCTCGTCCAATTGTCTGGCTGTGTTTAGTGCAAGGCATTCTGAGGCGTAGCGGCCTTCTGGCTTAATGACTGTATTGTAGTGCCTAATTTTAGCGTTTATAGATATGGACTTCTTGTTGTATATATTTTTTGTCAAATGGAATGACAGTTCCATTTTTCTTGCTCTTGCTAGGACCGCTTCTTTGTCAAGGGCGTTTGGTTGAATTATTTCTCCCAGGTATTTGAATTTATTAACCCTCTTGATTTTCCCATACTTTGTTGTGATCTTTGTCTATTATTTAGCCAAAAAATTTTATTTTTATTGTTGTTTGTATAAACGTTACGAATACCAGTTATGCAATCATTTTCGAATAACAAATAAATTGTCTTATTAGAAAAACGATCAAATAAATAAACTAGATACAGTTTCGTAATATAAATGCAGAATTTTGAGGTAAATTTTAGGATTCACATTTATTTGATAATTTACCTTTTCTATTAGTTAATTATTTTAATTAGTAATAATAATAATAATATTTTGAATGTGTATTGTTTATCATTCTGAATTTCAATTTTAGGTTAATGAATACAAAAATGCAGGGTAACTTAAAATAAAAATTGAAATTACAAAAAAAACAAAAAATAAAATCATTATTCGAACATGGGCTCAGAAATAAACTCTTTTATGAGGGATGCCAAAGCCAAATTGCCAAAAATGCTGACAATTTACGTTGACAAAATGTCAGAAGGCAAGAACAGATGATCTGACACTGGCCACACTGTCCACATTTCCGCTTTACTGAGAAACACAATTTGCTCTTCAAACAAATGGCGGATTCAAGGATAATCGCGACGATTAATCTCACATGGAGGAAACACGTTCCTCAACGGTGGAGAAAGGCCGAAATAATTCCAATCCTTAGGACGGCAAAACCTGCAAGCCTCGTTGATAGTTATAGATCAATTTCCCTTACTAGTTCATGCTGCAAAGTTGCAGAGAAAATGGTAATTAGACGCCTTAATCTCTTTGTTGAATCCCGAGGTATCCTTGACCATGCCCAGCCTGGCTTTAGGAAACATAGAGGCACTATGGACCATGTTATGAATTTCTCCCAACATGTAAAAGATGGTTTTCATAGGAAGATGTCGACACTGGCAGTCATGGTCGATTTCAAGGCCGCTTATGACACAGTGTGGCGACCCATGCTTTTACATAAGATGGGCCAATACGGGATTTCCGGTAACCTTTTTAATTGGATTATGTCTTTTCTCTCCCACAGAGAAATTCGCGTAAAATTTGCAAATAGCACTTCGAATTTTCATATTCAGAGACAAGGCCTCGCACAAGGAGCTGTTATCTCGTGTATTCTTTTTAATTTAATGATAAACGATATCATTGAACTATGCCTACCATTCCAGGTGTACAGGCCCTGCTGATGATCTTCTTATATGGGCAACTAGTAGTGATTTTAATGCTTTGGAGAAATGTATGAACGAAGCTCTGCTGAAACTTGAGCAGTGGGCTGATTATAATGCCATGACTGTTAATACTTCAAAAACAACCTTTCAATTGTTCACACTCTCTACGAAACCTTCGCGGATAAATTTAATCTTCAATAATTCAGCCCTAGTGAGTACCGATATCTCCCGTTATCTAGGAGTTTCATTAGATCGACTTCTGTCTTGAAACCCCATATTCAGTATTGTGCTGAGAAAGCTTTAAAAAGAACAAGAATCCTTAAAAGATTGACAGCTACAACTCGGGGAGCAAAGCAAGATGTGATTGGAATTAGCCTACTTATAAGACGTATGTTAGACCGATTCTTGAGTTTGGAAGTGAAGTTACTATTATAGCTAGCAAATGTAAGTTACTACTGATATATTTAATCGTGTACAAAATATTTCTTTAAGGACGATAAGTGGGGCAGCAAAATCCATCCCAATTGCTGCAATGGAGGCTCAGTCACAAATTGTACCATTGGAGATACATAGAGAAGGATCCGCATTGTGTTTTTGGGAACGCACTAGACGTATTAATAAATACTGGTAAGGTTATCTTAGAGCTCCTGACCGCCTTAAGACTCAACAAACTCCCATACCCTGTTATCAGGAACTCTACGTTAAGTATGGCATTACCCCAGGAGAACCAGCCCCTTTGTGTGCTTACCGGGATTACTTCCAACCTTTACCTGAAGCAGATTATTGCTTAATAAACCATACTTTGTCTAAACATGTGTCGTTGGAACCAGAATTAAGAAATGCAATGAGAAATAACCTAGACCCGATTGGTTACGTATTTATACGGATGGCTCCTCAGTAGCAGGAACCGGTGAAACAGGTGCTGCTTATTATTGCCATGGGCTTCTTCGCTGTGGGAGCCCCACTTAGCAACTATGATGGAGAGGTAGCTGCTGTAGCTGAACTTGAGAGCTGTGGTACTCCTGGTTCTTCTGGTTGATTCCCAGGCAGCCATCCGAAATCTTTCTAGTAATTAATTATTCCATAAATCTCTCTAATTCTCTTTCTTGTGTACATAATTATTAAACTTACACTCACCTCCTCAACTCAAAAGAATTACTTTCTAGTAATTCCCAAACGGATTGTGCGAGAACTATTGACTGTAGGAAAAAATTGAACTTTCTTCTAGGTCTAGGGTGGATAATTAAATTCCAATGGATCCCGAGCCATTTTGATATTAGCGGTAATGATATCGCTGACAAATTGGCAAAACAGGGGACAACCCTTCCACAACCTAGACTTCCGATTACACTCCACTCCGCTAGATCTCACATAAAAGTTGCACTACAGAGATGGAATTGTCAAAGACTTAGGAGGATATCTTTGAGTAAACAATGGGAAAGCCTCGCTACCGGAGGTCCCCTTGATCACAACCTTCCGCTGGCGGTAAGTGTGGCGACCTTCCGGATGAGAACGGGACATGATTATCTTGCTGCACATCTCCATCGGATTCGAGTCCTGTCGTCACCAGAGTGTCTGTTATGTGGTTATGAAATTATGAATGCTGAACATCTGCAAACATACCCTCTCTGGTTCATAACTAAAATTATTGAAATAATCTTTTTAAAGAGGCCCATCTTTATGATCAGCGCGTCACCAATGGCTCAACAGCCAAGGGTGGGCATTGGCTAAGAAGAAGAAGAAGAAGGATTCAAGGATAAACAAAATATTCTAAAATGTTTCATTGTAATTCTAAGCAAATTGTTAAATCCCAATCACAATTTTTATAACAACTGAATACAGACAAGGATGTCATTGCTAATTACTATTAAAGGCATTAGTTCTTGAGTGTATTTTTTTTTTCAGCAATTTATTATCATTTCACTGTTACTACAATAGAGATATTAAAAAAAAATATTCCATTAAAAGCAGCTTTGCTTCTGTATATATGAATAAATGAATGAATTTGTAACGTATTCGAAATTGATGTATCTGTTACCGGCAATGTGTGAAATCCCGGCATTCTGTAGAATGCCTAGGAAATGTATAGAATGTCTGATGGTTTTAGGCAAAGTATGAAATATCAGTTTTTGTAAAGATTTTGCATACTTTTCCTAGGCATTCTATACAATTCCTAGCCATTATGTAGAATGACAGGTATCATTTAGGCAAAGTGACAGAAGAGCACAACAAAAGCGTTATTGATCATTAGAGCAGAACTGAGATTGAAGTACTTGTTACAGTAGGTAACACTGGAATGACACTTAGAATTGTACTTAATTTTCTTCTTTCACACAAAAACACTTCATATTTTGGCACTTAGATCTTGCACATTCATATTTCACGAATTAGTGAAGAATTGCTAAATAAAAAGGACAGGATGTTGATACCAGTGAAAACAAGTAGAAACCAACTGGAATGAGCTACTTGTTGCAGCAGGGAAGACTAGAATGACATTTTGAATTGCACTTAATTTTCTTTTTCACACAAAGACACCTCATAGTTTGGCATTTCGTCTTGCACATACACCTGACGAATCCTTGGCCGCCTCCTGTGGACTGAGAAGTGGCAGCAGATCGGAGAGCAATTTCATGGCCAGGAACGTCTTTCGCTTTGATTAAATCCTTTGGACATACGGTGAATTCTGATCTGGCATAGAGTTGCTTCACGATTCCTGTGCAGTTCCAACCCGGTAAAAGCCATCTTCTGTCATGCTCATAACAACTGCCAACAGATTTCGCGAGTCTCCCCGCCTTTGTCAACATCGGGAATGGGAACTCACACAGTGGTTCCCAAAGGCGCAGGAGGAAAATTTTTGTCAGAATCCCTTTTCATTTTTATGGTCTGCATTTCCATTTTATTTTTGATAGCTTTCTCAATATTGAAGCAAACAGTGCACAAAATGCTAACCCCAAAACCTTCTACTTCGTTGTCGTCAGCATCGTCTTTAGGGAGATGCCAGCAGATGGCATGAACGTTTCGGCTATAGTTTCTACATGTATGAGCACCGCTGGTTTCTTTTAAGCAGACGCAGCAGGTAGTGGAAGAAGAAGGGTCTTCGGTAACCACGATAATGGAAGGCTCTTCGATAACCATGGCTTCACCACTGCTTTGGTTTCCGTCATCATGGATTCCGTCATCTTGTAAAACATCGTCAGGTTGGGACGACGTTGTGAGGCCTACTTTAGCTTTGCAGCCAAAGAGAGCTTCATATGGTGATCTTTTAATCCCAGAATAGCTCTGTTCTTCATAAATTGGACGAATCGTAACCCCTCACTCCAGCAGCCAGTTTTTTGATCTTGCATCCAAGCACACAGCATATTTTCGATGTCCTGGTTAGCTCTTTCGACGCTCCCCTGGCTTTGTGAGTGGCGCGATTTACCATGGACAATCTTCAAGGTGGGCCAATTCTCCTTTAGGCTGCTTACCACATTATTTGCAAATTCCCTGTTGTTATCGGACTGTAGAATCGTTGGAGCAGCAAGCAACGTAAATATATCTACGAGCTTGTAGGTTACTTCTTCTGCCCTCTTTGTTTCAGGGCCCTGAGAACCACGAACTTGGTGAGATGATCTTGGTACACCATTATAAGCTTGTATTCCCCATCAGGATGGGATTGAAAGTCGATGAGATCGACCTGACAGCGGGAGTTGAATTCAGAAAAAAACATTGACTTGACCACAACACCTTTTTTAACATCTTGTTGTTTTTTCTGGCAAGGCTCTAAAAGGTTAATATACAGTTCAATATCATTACGGGTAACGTTCTTTTATTTAGATGAAAGTTCTTTCAACATTCTGTCCCGTCCTCCATGACCAATAGCCAAATGAGCCGGAGCCGTCAAATAACTCGGAGTTCACGACGTAAAACTGTATGGCACTCACACCTTCTTTGACAGGATAGATCAACTTACACTTATTTCCACCATGATGACATCATAGTGTTTTACCAGCCAGTAGTCCCGTGGTTCTTTCTGAATGGTCGTCTTAGCCTTTTTCGCATCGTCCACTAATTTTTGGTAACTATTTCGGTTGAAAAAACACACAATTTTTAGCAGCATTGGCTCTTGCTTGAGATAATTCATCGTAGAACCGTTGTTGCATATCAACATGGCGTGATTCCTGTCCTGGCATACACTCCCTTCCGACATGGCCACACAACAATCCACGGGGAAACGTCACGGGAGAGCGTCTGTGGAACCTCAGCCGGATAATACACATGCACTGACGTCGTAAGAAGACTTAAGCTTCTATCGCCATTATCAAACAACGACCCAAGCTCTCCCGACGGCCAGTTACATACTTTGCCGCACGGCAACTCGGCATTCTATAGAATGCCTAGGCAATGTATAAAGTAGCAATCATTTCATACTTTGACGTTCCATTTTAGGCATTCTATACATTTCCTAGGCATTCTATAGAATGCCGGATTTCACACATTGCCGGTAACATATCTAACAGTTATATTTCACTTTCAACTGCTCAGGAATTTCTAGAGACTGTTCGATAATCACCGGTTTACAATTAGCGGTTTCTATTATCTTAATCTCTCATGTGAAGAGATGTGGTAGTTAAAGGCCATTTCAATTCTAAATTAAAGAGACATTCAGTGTATGTTAATCATAGACAATATAATAACACTAATTAAGGAAATCATCTTCTAGGAGTCTCTTTTTGTTTCCTACACAGCTGGAGATTTCACTTCATGATTAAAGCATGAATTTTGTTATGATGAATGAACTATCAAGAAAGTTATTTAAGATTTTAGATTATTTACCTCAGAAACTCAAAAATTCAAGATGGCAACTAAGCTTTCTTAGTTTCAATTTTTAATTAAAGTTAATTAATTTTTTGTTTCAATTTTTCGAAATTTTTAATTAAAGAGAATTTGAATTCTGTAAGTGCTTCACTAAGGTACTTATTTCCAAAAATGAAAGAAATCCTCTCTATTTTATCAAGACTCAAAAACTAAATGCTAAGAGGCTAAAACAAGATAAAAATGACTTGTTGGAGGAAATTGATATATAATATCAAACGAAAACAAATTTGAAATGTGCAGAGAAATCATTAAAGAAATAAATAAACATAAATAAGTTTTCACGACTTTTAGTTTATTATCAGAGGGAATCTGGAACTGCCGTTTTGTCCTCTTTGGAACTCATCAGCCAGATCCACCTTCGTATGATAAACGCAGAAAAACGTGAAACGATATGCAGATCACCTTCGCTCCTGAAAGTGACTCTCCTCCCAAAAAAAAAAAAAATAAATAACAATACAAAATAAATGCATCAACAGCACTCCAAAATCCTGGAGAGTGGATCTGGCGGATGCGTTCCAATGAGGACGAAACGGCAGTTCCAGATTCCCTCTGATAAACTCAAGGCGCGAAAACTTATTATATGCAGGCCTTCGTTTTTTTTTTTTTTTATTTCTTTAATAATATGAAACCTCTGTGAACGCAATTCCGATGAAATCATCTGATTTTAATTCAACGACTAATTCTCTTTCATATTTTATTTATTTTTATTTTTTTTGTTACTATGTTTTACAAAAAATAAGAATTTTTATTAATTTTACAATGCGTGGTAAAATACATAAGGTTTTATTTACAAGTTTTCCATCATTAATGAAGCAGATGTGATAAATATTTCAATGACACGTAATGCTATCGATGAATTTCCTCTGTTACTCGATCTAATTAGACCACTTTAGCGAAACTTTTCCTTTTTCATTCGACACTAAATTGTGGGTTACAAATATCACTGCAGAGGCTGATTTATCGATTCTACCAATAAGACTGATGCCTGATTGAATTTCAACGAAGAATCTGCAATTCAATGAAGAGATCGCTTTGATTTAACCATGAGTTTCACTGGTTTTCTTTTGTCAACATCAATTGAATCAGCAATTGTTGAGAAATACTACATTTTTGTTTCCAAATAGCTTTTGAATTGAAAGTAAGTTGTGTTCATTAACATCAACTGTAGTTCTGTATTTTCATGAGTAATGATTGTTACCTTCTTTAAAATATAAGTTTTTTTTTTTTATTGTTTAAAGTCATGTACATTTCTGTGCCTACAAAGAGCCAACAAAATCCCCTGAATTATAAAAATTTGTTTTGAAAAATGCACCAATTTAAAATAATTACATTTGCGTCTCTCTCTCTCTGTCTTCCCTCTCTTGTATTTTTACGGAAAAAAACCCCAAAAAACCCAACAAAGATAACAACAACACATAAATATTAAAAAGCTAATTACATGTTCCTCTTTCATAACTGTATTAAAAATAAATGAAGCCACCCACACACACAAGCAAGCTAAGTTTATAAAAAAAAGCATGTATGTAAAACGTAAAATAATACAACCGGTTTCGGGCCTTTCCAAGGACCTTTTCCAAGTAAAAGTAAATTACAACAAAAGACTTTAAAATAAATTCCACACGAAGGAGATAGAATCGCAACCAATCAGCAAAGACGTTACACTCCCATTGTTTTATGTTTTATATATATGCTTTTTTTTATCAACTTAGTCTTGTCTGTGGCTCCATTTATTTTTTATATAACAATATATAATTTAGATAAAATACATTGAAAATAAATAAATAAAGTACATAAAGAAAGATTATCTAAGATTTATAATATAACTTTATAAAATATGTATTTATAAGAAAGTTAGAACAATATTTATAGCGTTCCGATCCACAGAACTAAATTGAATAATTCGTAGGTCTGCCAGTGATCTCTAAATTGCTGCTAAATGAGATAATCCAAACTTTAAACTATTGATCAAAAAGTCATGTTATGAAACATCCAAAACATTTCATAATAAAAAGAAACCATTATCTGTGAGTTTCTTTAACAGTTCTAAGTGGTTGATGCTTTTTGGATCTATTTAAGGGAGGTAATGCATTTTTTTTTTGATAAAGAAATGTATTCCTTTGAACAGATATAAAACGCTGATACATTTTTTAACATACATACATACATACATACATACATATCCTTTCCTGTTCCACCAGTTGTGGGTCTAGGAATTAACTAAGCCTCTCCACCTCTCCCTGTTCTTCCAAGCCTCTTCTCTACATATTCTTTCCCATGGGATGCCTCTCTCTTCCAGGCTGTACTTCACATCATCCAGCCATCGCTTACGCGGTCTCCCTCTTGGTCTCTTCCCTCCTTCTTTAAACTCTTGCCAGATCTTAGGAGTCCTACCATCTTCCATTCTTTTCACATGCCCGAACCACCTCAGCCTTCCCTCTTCTACCTTTTTCCTCAAACTTTTTACCCCCAACTCCTCCCGGATATCCTCATTTCTCACTCTGTCTAATCTAGTCTTCCCTGCTATACCTCTAAGAAACTTCATCTCCCCAGCTTGAAGTCTACTCCAGTCTCTAGCATTCATCACCCATGACTCCGCTGCGTAGGTGACTATAGGGACGTAATACATTTTATATATTATTTCTTTTACCTTCCTTGGGACTTTCTTATCCCATATCTGGTGTCTCACTCCCTGGTATAGCTTCCCCCCTTTCTCCAACCGCCTTGTGATTTCATGCTCCACTCTACCATCACTTGTTATTTCGGCCCCTAGGTAAGTAAATCTCTCCGTGATCTTCAATGCCTGGTTGTTTATGCAGATATCCCTTTCCAGGTTTTTGTCCCGTCCCACGACCATTACTTCACTTTTCTCTTCGCTAATTTCCAGATCTACCAGTTTCAGTTGCTGAGTCCATTCATCCAGTTGCCTCTGTACGTCAACAATTTCCTCACCTCATATTACTATGTCATCTGCGAAGATCATATGGTTTGTGTCTTTATTCTGTTTTTGTAGGTTTTCCTTAACCTTTCTTCCTACCCATTCCATTATTATATTGAACAGCATTGGCGACAAAACACTCCCCTACTTTAATCCTCTCTGAATTTCAAACCATCCAGTTGGCCCTTCTGTGGTTCTTACTCTACATCGGTTCACCCTATATATTTCTTTTATCCAGTTCACTATGTATGGATCCACTTCCAGTTCCTCTAATCCTTGCCATATGTATTTCCTGTTCACCATATCGTAAGCCTTTTTATGTCGATGAACATCATCTGGGGGCACGGCAGTGCCCCCGCCAAGACGAGCCGAAGGCAGGAAGGGCACTACGTCGTATTTCGAAGTGTTTCGTCGTATTTTCGAACCCTCATAGCTTCGGCCTAGATAATACTAGAGCTCAAATTTTCAGGATATGATGCAGTTACCAGACTAATGAAATACGCTAAGTTTCATTTATTTAGCTTTTATACTTTGGATTTTATTAATACCTAAAATACGTCGATTCCGTCACTGACTCACTGACTCTTATCATCAAAACCTCTAGGGTACTTCCTGAAGTCCTAGAAAGCTGAAATTTGGTATGCAGGTTAGGATTAGCACACAAACAACAAAAAAAATAAGAAATCCGTAACTTTCACATTCCAACCCCTCATAAAGGGGGGGGGGTCTGGTTATGTATTATCGAACCCTCATAGCTTCGGCCTGGATAATACTAGAGAGCTCAAATTTTCAGGATAAGATGCAGTTACCATACTAATGAAATACGCTAAGTTTCATTTATCTAGCTTTTATACGTTGGATTTTATTAAGATCTGAAATACGTCGTACCCTCAATGCTTCGGCCTAAACAATACTGTGTAATAATGTGATTTCTTACAAAAGTGCAAACAGCTTGTATATACAAGTTGACCATTAGAAAAACAGAAAAGTAGGATATTGAAAAAAAATCCATTTTCTAAATAATCTTAAAACTAAATTTAGTTGTAATAGATAATCCCACCCAAAACATTTCATGTAAAATAAGTTGCCAAGACTCACATGCTCATAACGCTTTCACTGTTAAAAAGTTATCAGATCTCATCTTACAAAAAGAAATGAAATCCCACCCAAAACATTTCATGTAAAATAAGGGGTTGCCAAGACTCGCATGCTCA
>JAFIDM010005346.1:11950187-12000220 GCA_023159025.1 Thereuonema tuberculata
TACAAAAAGAAATGAAATCCCACCCAAAACATTTCATGTAAAATAAGTTGCCAAGACTCACATGCTCATAACGCTTTCACTGTTAAAAAGTTATCAGATCTCATCTTACAAAAAGAAATGAAATCCCACTCAAAACATTTCATGTAAAATAAGGGGTTGCCAAGACTCGCATGCTCATAACGCTTTCACTGTTAAAAGTTATCAGATCTCATCCTACAAAAAGAAATGAAATCCCACCCAAAACACTTCGTGTAAAATAAGTTGCCAAGACTCACATGCTCATAATGCTTTCACTGTTAAAAAGATATGAGATCTCATGTAGAGCCAAGCCTCTAACTCTACGAGGCCTAACTCTACAAGCCCTAACTCTAAAAACCTTATATTTTGGTCAAAAAGTATGGCTTGGCCGTTTCATGGAACTATTTCATCTCACCCAAAACATTTCATGTAAAATACGTTGCCAAGATGCTCATAACACTTTCACTGTTAAAAAGTTATCAGATTTCATATAGTGCCAAGCCCCTCACTATACATGCCTAACTCTAAAAACCCTACTATCTTGGTCAAAAAGTGTGCCTTGGCATACTCCATATCCTTTACATAACTCCATGGGATTGTCTGTGTGACAGCCACGAAACGGCCAAGGCATACTTTTTGACCAAGATATAGGGTTTTTAGGGTTAGGGCTTGTAGAGTTAGGCCTCGTAGAGTTAGGGGCTTGGCTCTACATGAGATCTCATATCTTTTTAACAGTGAAAGCATAATGAGCATGTGAGTCTTGGCAACTTATTTTACACGAAGTGGGATATACAATTTCTTCCCAAATTCCCACTTCTTTTCCACCATCTGTCTCACTGAAAAAATCAAATCTATTGTGCTTCTCCCTGGCCGGAACCCATGTTGTTCTTCACTGAACAATCCCTCGCACTTAGTTTTCATTCTGTTCAGGAGAATTCTTTCAAACACTTTAGCGCATTGGATTTTTTAACATCCATAGGATTAATAACATAAAGGATACAATCTGTCATTCAGATTGCCGCAATCTTTCAGAACTAACCAAAAGCCAATAAACTGTATGTATATTTAGCAGGTTTACTTTTGGCAGCAAATATTTCTTAGACATTTCATAGCTAATAAATTTTGGCGCTGAAATTCAGTCATAGTTAAGATTGATTTTTTCTACCCGAAGACTGAAACGACATTTCCTATCGAGCTCTAAGTGCATCGTTACTATATATCAAACAACAAAGAAAACATAGTAGTAATAGAAAATAAAAACCTGACTATTTTAATAAACAATTAACATTGGGTTTACTTCAGCAATCTTGTTTCACTATTTTTGCAAATATTTTGTGCTTATTGTGTTCTTTTTTTTTTTTTTGTTAAAATGTAATCTTGATTTCTATTTTAAAGTTTTAATTTTAAAAAAGTTAAAAAGGTTGAAACTGCAATAAATCGCCTAAATTAATGAAAAAAATAGAAAGTAATGAAAAAAAAAATCAATTTTTAGAAATTGAATTGTAGCAAATCTAAAGATATGTGGGCGTTAGTTTTTGTTTTTAAACTTTTTTTTAATTTTTTAAGAGTTTTTAAGGATTTAAAATTTGTTAATAGCATTTTAGACTTTGATTTTTCATTTTTTATTATGTAATATTTTACTTTTATTCCTACACTGAGGAATAGTATCTAAAAGACAGAAATAAAAGGCTAAATGGTAATCTTTGAAAGGTGAGATTTGTATGACTTATAAGAAATTGGTGAAAGGATTCTCTCTAGATAAAAGTAAGACAGATGCGATATACAGATTATCTCATATTCACATTCCGCTAATTACAAGTTTTATTATTATTATTAGGTTTTATATAAGTATTGTAACGATTTATTCCTTTGATTTCACAGAGGATATCACTGGACCAGATACATATGTTCGTCTTAAAGTGGTACAACCCTATCTTGTCCATGACTGATTTAAAACATTACACAATCAATGGTTTAAGTAAATATAAAAAAAAATGTAATCATTGGAAAATGTCTTTGCATTGATATAATTTTAGTAGGATTTATTGAAAATTATGTTAATCTACATAAAAATGAAATCTAATAACAATAGTTCGATGTAAATTGCTGGGTAAGTCTTCATTTGTTTCATTCTTCCTATTGGTTCGAAATCAAAGGAAGACTTGGAAGTCTTGGAAGGCTTTTTTTTCCTACTTCAGTTTGAGTTTTTGAAATGATCTTATGGGAACCAGTGGGAAAATAACAAAATCTTATCATCATAGATGTCAACAAAAACTCTGTATGTACTTAAATAAGGACAATATTTTATGGTATTTATCAATTAAGTAACCATAATTGAAGATGATATAATCATTAAATTACTTAATTTTTTGAAATATTCCTAAGAAATCGAATGTAGAAAAGAAATGTCGTAGCTTAATGGAAATAATTTTGTCTATTTGCAAACGTTGAAGTGAATAATCCAAATAGCTTTTAGTTTAAATTAAGTTAAATCTTCCACACTTGGAAGGTCTCCTAATAAGCGAAGTAATGACTGTATAAATCGAATTGCTAATGGAGACAAGAAGCGACAGAAATAAGAACGAGCAATTACAGTTGATAATAATGTATTATTCCAATGGGGGTTTTGTGTTGGCACCAGTTTAAAGGTCATCCATTTAACATTCTAGTGACTACCACTTAGAGGGATCAAGTAGTAAATCGCGTGACCACTACTCGCCAATTAGCCACTGAGATAAACCATGGCTGAGAGTTCCATGTCATTCTGTCATCTGTCTTAGAACCACTGCGATCGATAACCATTGTTCCTGCCTCTATTGTTCTATGACCAACAATCTTGATTTATTTCGTCAAGAGATAAAAAAAAAAAAAAAGATCAAATTCAAAAGGTTATTATTCAAGACTAGATTGGAAGGCTTTTGACTTTTTTTTTTAATTTTTTAAAAGATAAGACTCAGTCAAAAACTGTCATCATCGGAGGAATTTGAAACATTTCGAAAAAGGAAATTAGCCTCCATCATTCACTAGTTCGTTACATTCTTTATTTCTTTTCCGAAAGATAAAAAGAAAATTTTAATTATTATGAAGTTGATGAATAAAAAAAACCCAGAGCGTGGAGTGCACCAAGCTTTCGTTAACTTTGACGGTTCGTTAACTTTGATGGTTGGTGAATCAACTGGCATTTTTCCGTGCACCAACGTTGGTTAGAGGTTTAACAGTCGCTTAAAATAGCCGATACTATCACCTCCCAAAATACTGACCTTTCCTCTTGGGACAACCTGCATTGCATGGAAGATTAAAAGTATTCCTAAGAATATTTCATCTCTTCCGATAAATAAAATAAAGCAATTAAATTTGTTTCCCTCAAAAAAGAGGTAGATATCATTTCCCTCTGCTTAATTATAATGAATTGAATATAAAAAGGGTGATTAAGAACCAAATCATAATTTCAACACAACACTCCTTACAGTCAGAAAGTCCTTAGAATTCAGAAAGTATAGATTACAAAACGTTAAAGGAAGGGAGTTATGGGAGTTTTAAAGACTGTTCGTCCAATAACAACACAACGTGATACAAAAAAAAAAGTCCCAGGTATATCGTTTATTTGTGGAGTATTGGAAATCCTTTGTACATCAGGATTTTATTGTCTCACCTGGAATTTATACAAAGATGACGTGAAGCCAACGTAAAAAAAGGACAATCCAGACATATTCTAGTAGTCTACCTAACTTAAAGTCTATATCATTTAGAGCACGGGTTCCCAACTAGGGTTCCGCCGATGAAATTTGCGATTCCGGAATAAAATTAGTACTATTAAAATCAATTAACTCTAATTAATAGTTTTTAAAATATGTATGAAAAATTTATTTAATAAACTTTATTTAAATAAACTTTCAAAAATTTTTAATATTCCATAAGGACCTGCGCACAGACTCTGCGCGGATTATGGAAATAATATCCCTTGACTCGAGAAATGGAGGAATGAATCGGCCTCTGATTCTCCCACCACTAATTAAGTCAAAATATCCAAAATTAAAATATCATGGATTGGGTTGGTTGAGAGAAGCAGTTTAAAAAAAAAGTGTAGCAGTAGTTTACGTGCTTCTAGGAGACTGGTTAAGCAGATTTTGACAAACATACAAATCAACGCACTAGCATTACTTGTGTAGAAGATGAATTGACGAAAAGGGAAGTGTTGTTTGTCAATATTAAAACATTGCTAAATCATAAAAATATGTAAATAAGACTCGAGTTATTTTATTATTCAAATTCTTCGGACCACAGGAAATCCCCGAGACCGCTGGTGCATTATTTATATTATGTAATAAAATTTTATCCAATAGTTCCTTAGCACCAGCTAAATTGTGATGATATTTTCAACCGAACCATTCAGAAGATAGTAAAGATGTTAGAAGTTTTTTTGAAAGAAAACTTGAGTCTCTTAACAAAACTAAACAATTTACGTCGAAAATGTTGTCGGATAACTAAAGGGCAACAATGACTTCCTACAAAGTAAGCTACCGCACAGCGGTCTCAGGTGAAGCGAATACAATTTCTGACACCATTATAAAACCATGCATCAAAGATGTACGTTCAAATATAGGTTCGATGAGAAATCCTGTCAACAAATTGATAAAATTTCTTTCTCAAATAATATAGTTTCACGAAGAATTCATGATAGGGCTGAGTAGGAACTCATCAGTCATGTGATAATATTCTTCACTGTTAGATGAGACAACGGATGTAGCAAAGCTTTCAAGTTCATTAGTTTTTCGCTAGTTATTACTACAATAATTCTATTGAAGAACACATGTTACTCTGTGACAAACCAAGACAACAGGTGAAATAATGTTTAGATGAATCGACGATTTATAAAGACTCGTGGAATAAGTTGGAAGAAATGTGTCGATCTATGTAGCGATGGTTCGAAGTCAATGGTAGGACCTGTGATAGGAGCAGTAACACCAATGCTTAAAAAGGTTGTCTACGAATAGTCGCTGTGTTATTCTTATCCTTGCGCTTGATTGCTCGAAATATCCCTTCTCTTTAAAATGTATTTTAGATGAAGCAGTGAAAAATTATTAATTTTTGTGAAAACACGACCTTTAAAAACAAGACTATTTAAAATTACATGTGAAGATATGGACAGACAACATAATCTTTGCTCCGTAACAGAGTTCTTGTCAGAGTGTTTGAATTACGAGAAGAGCTGGCCATTTTCTTACACAATGGACAAATTTTTATTAGCAGTTAAGATTTAGAAACGTTTCGTGGTTGAGTCAAATTACTCATCTGGTGGATTTATTCACAAAATTGAATAAGGAAAAAATATAAATATTTTAATCCAAAAGCTAAATTACGATCAGTATTATGAAAATTACAATACTGGACCACGGCTATTGGGAAAAAAAAAACAAAAACAATATGGATCCATTTCCAACATTAAACGACTTTTTACAGGAATCGAATTGTGAAATTGACGAGGAAATTGGAAGAAATTATATCTCATGTAAAATCAGTAACTGTGGCGTCAAGTGATGACCATAACTAAGCTATTGGGTTTTCAATCTTGTCAAAATTAAGGATTTCAGAATTAAGGCTTTTGAAGGATTTTAGAAAAACCACAGGAACTATCTATTTCAGACCTCAAACATCAAATAAAATAATAAATCAAATAATGAACTTTATTGTGACTTAAAAGAAGAAGATCCAAATTTATTCAAAAAGACAATTCGTTGCTGTTTGGTGCCAATATTTGTATGAAAGTGGATTTTCACTCTACACTGCGACAAAAACAAAATGCAGTAAGTTGGATTAGAATTCAGCTGCCCACATTTAAACCAAATTTTGAAAGGATTTTAATAGAAAAGAAGAAGTTTAATCCTTTACATTAATTACGACTTTGAATTAAAAACATTTGCTTTTCCGTCACTAAGCTGGAATTTTTTTTTTTTTTGTATTTCCAATTAATTATTTTTGATTTGTTGTTTTATTTAGAATCAGTAAAAAAAGGTCAGGGTTCCAAACTTTTTTTTATCAAGGTGAAAAGAGTTTCGCGATTAAAATAAGTTGGAAATGCTGATTTAGAGGAATGATATTGAAGTGAGATCTTTCATTATCTTATGTAATTAAAGCTTTTTATTTTGTCTTTTTTTGTAAAACTCCTTCATCTCTTTTGCTTTAATAGAACATACGTCTATTGATTTGTGCTTTCTGACAATTTCTGTTGGCGTTTCGATCTGAATGATGAATCGAAGGATTTTTCTAGTTCATCAAACCTTCGTACTTTTAATTATCATTCGACTGATTGTACCTTGATTACTTGTAGCTTGTTCATTTGTAAGCCTCCATTGCCTCGATTGGTCTTGACGACCTCAAGCTACAATGACCTTAAGGTAGAATTTTTCTTTTATTTGAAATGGCGAAACAAAACGAGGAGTCTCTTAAGTGGATTCTGAACAGATTGTATTTAGCTGCTTACAAAAAAAACAAACAAACAACTAAACCAACAACTTTATTTTCTATTAAACATTTGACAATAATCGAATGTTGCCTTTAAATTGTTTCTCAATTGTGCCTCATTGTAATGGTTTTGAGTCAATTGTACGAAATGGATGAGCCATCATCAAACAATATCAGAACTCATACAAAACACGATATCAGTAAGAGAGACGTGAACAATCATTAAAACGCTCTCTCCATCTAGTCCCAAGCCACTCTTATGAGGACCTTAAACATCTACGTACTTAATTATCGAATGAATCCAACTGAGCAATCATCTACATTTCATACTAAGCAATCGAAATTTCGATAGATTGCAAATTCACAAGAAAATAAAAATAAAATAACTTACATTTCGTAGATAGTAATCACTAATTAAATTGACTGAAATTTGAATAAAAGTTTGCGTTCTAATTACAGTTATCTTGTTTTGTTTTTGTTATCACGGATAAATTCATCTGGGAATATTAACAGAATAGTCATTCGAAAATTGTGAATTCTTCACTCTTCCGACAATTCTTTACTATTACAGCCTTTTTGACAGTAAAGGATTTTATTTTTTTTTAATCGAATAGCTTTTTTTTTTCCTTGTTTAATTACAACAAGTATGTAGTTCATGGGATTACTTTATATTTTTCTTAATTACATTCTTTTTATCTTCTGTAAAAAATATTCAGTAGCGATTACTTACTAATGTATTATTGTTAAAAATCTCCTTTCTTTATTCACAAATTTCTATGAATTATTAAACGAAAGAGACTTATTAAGAATCCTCTATCTAATATGTTTAATGCAATAAATATTTCTATCAACGTTGAAATTATATAAGTCAGTTAAGGTCCTTCCCTCCTCCGCCCACCCACCTTTAAGCCCTGGGAAAGAATTCATCAATAAATCAAAAGATATATTAAAATTCGAATAAAGGAATTTTAATTGTGAAAAAAAGAAGCATTTTAACTGAATAATTAACTAGTAATTGTTAATTAATTAATTATATATAGGAAAAACATCCACCAAAATATTGTTTAGACCACCTCACAAATTTACAAACGTTTTCACATTTTTTTAATCGAAAACGAAACGCAGAACGTTTTGAAAATGTTTGTAAATTTTTAATATGTATAAACGTGTTTTTTAATTATATTTGTGTGGTGGCCTAAATAGCTTATTATGAACTTTTTAAGCACGTTAATATTATTTTAATTTTAAAATACTGTTTGAAACAAAATTATGGATACTATGATTATTTTAAATCGTATATTATTAATGTTATTTTAATATTGTTATCTCCGTAAATATTATTTTTTGATAGAATAGAACACTTTATTTGTATTAAGACTACTACTTAGTTTGTTATTGTAACTTTGTTCTAATATCTCGATTCTTTTATTATCCTTGACTAATTAGTGAATAGCGGAAATATAGTTACGAAGAGCAGATGATGTTGTAACATTTATTAATAATTAATGTCTCTGAGAAATCATGAAAATTCGTCTAAATGCGTTCCAATCTCTCTCAAATTAAAACCGTGAACCCATTCAAATAAGGCGTTCATTTGACGATTAATTCATAAGCCTGTATTCGATTGCCGCACATAGTTTTTCGTCTTCTGTGATTTCTCTTAGTTTTTCTTAAATTTCTCCTGTTAAGAATTGCTTTTTTTGTAACTCAAGGGTCATTATTTTCTTTATTTGTCATTTGTTTATGTTTCGTCTGATTCCACTGAGTTTTATGGAATCGAATCTCTGCAAAAGAGTGGATGATGTAGACGCTGCTCACGATTCTTCAAAAAATAAGTTGAATTTCTGTCATCATTTAAATAATTTCAATTAAATGATGAATTAATTTTTTTTAAGTTATTTGAATCACGTTGTTTGATAGTGGAAACATTTTGTATATTTGTTTAGTACATAATATTTATTTTACAAAGTTATGTCTAGCTAGTGGCTCGAAACAGAAAATGCTGCAAATAACAGCAATGTTTCAATAACAATAAATATTCTAAATATGAATTTTAAATTTATATCAATCCAATTATTATTCGGTCATTCAAATGGAATCGTCGACCTCATGCCTTCTTCAGCTCATTTCTATAAGTCTAATTATATATCTAAAAAATTATATATATATATATTTTTTGTATTTTGTAATATCCGCTTTAAATTCTTATTACCGTATATAAATTTTATATTCTTATTGCTTGATTCTTCTGTCTGAGCCTGTTACATAACAATCATTTGTATAGGTAGCAGTAGAGTTTACTTTTTATTATTATTATTCCATTGCTCCCAAAAGGCAATCAGGGTGAACTCGAAGCAAGGCTGAAGAAAATCTCTCCAGGTGGTTGCTCAGTCTTCGAAGGAACTGAAAGAACAAAAACCATATCCAACCTAGATTTTACGTAGGGTTGTTTGAGAATTAAGTACGCTACATTATATTTAAATACTCAAGCAGACTTTATAAATTGTACTTTATCAAGTATAGTCCGTTTTCGTATCCGAGAGCCTTCAGCGCTTTTGCACATGCATCAGGTCTCCTGCGATTTCTTCCAAATCTTTTCGGGAAAGAATTACGGAAAGAATAAATACTATTGCAAAAATGCTCCGCCGTTATTTTTTTCTGAAAAGCGAAAATGTCCAAAAGAATTTCTTAGGAAAGTATCCATCTCAGCGCATCACCCCTTTGAGGAGTAGAATCGTCCCGAAGTGGTAGCTCTGCCATTCATAAACGGACTGTATATATCTCAGTTAAAATATAATTGTATTTTAAAACAGTGATAGAAAGTTACTGTAAGATTATTTGGAGCACAATCACATTTTAAAACTTAGATACAAGGGAAAGTGAACCGAGAAGTTAAGACAATTTTTTTAAATTCAAGAATTATAGTTCGATCACGACATCTTGTCGAACGGAAGGAACCCCACGTGATTATGATTATCTATTTTTCAGCACAATCACAAACAAGTGCACCTCAAAGCATAGTGTTTTAATAATAAGTAATAATTAAAAGAAATAAATAAACTTAAATGTAACACTTAAATCTTATATTGAAATCATTCAACCAATAACTAATAGTATATCATTTCCTGCCGTGCTGGCGTGGTCGTGCGGTCTCGGCGGCGGCCAGCCGTGGCGTCCAATGCGCCAGTACCTGGGTTCGAATCCCGGTCGTGGCATGGTTGTTTATTTTGTCTTCTTCTGTGTGTTGTGTCCGCTGGGGACCCGAAATCTGCTCTGTAGATAGTGGTCCCCATTTGTCTTCTATATGTTACAGGCTATAGTATATCATTTCCTTTAAACATCATTGAAACTATTTTTTGTTTTGTTTTATAGCTGTAACGTAACATTCTTCGGAACGTCTTAGAGAGGTTAGTGCTGACGTCATGGGGCTCTGGAATTTTTCCAATCGTCAAGATATCGTGGTCGGACTGTAGCTATACACGAAATAATACTTCGAAATCAATGTAGAAGCTTTACAGGAATTTCTTCCTGCATATCAAGGACACGGTCTATATTACTTGGAATTTTACAGCCCTTAATTACCTATTAATGGCTTCATAATTCACTGAGCTCAGTGGGATTAAAAAAAAAAACGAATCCAATTAAAGTCACGAAACCAGATTTCCATTCGACGAACCAGAATAGACAAGAATCAATTTTTACCTAAGTCAAATCAATTTTCTAACTGAAAGTGGAAAAGACTGGAAAATTTAAGGAACTAATTCAAACTTTTACGACTTCCTAAATGTCAAAATTAGGAGATAAATAAAGGAAAATAAAAAAAATAAGCTAAAATTCCTTAAACTTAAATCTTGTTAAAAAAAAAAAAAAATCTTTCAGGAGTAAATCTTGGAATTTTTTTTTATGTAAAACTTCCACCGAAACAGTGGCTAACGAAACAGTTTGGACAAATTTCCTGTTCTTGGAAAAGAAATGTTCAAATTTTAATGTTGCTCCGTTCAGTTATAATTAACGCTGATTAATTTTTAATGTTTTAGTAATTTCTACATCTATCTATAAGTTGTTCTTGGTAAAAAGAAAAAAAAGGCAATCCAAAATCTGTTTCAGTTGGGTCATTTTTCTTGTGTTGATCATGAAATAGCGCTTTATACGAAGCCGGTTATTACACACACACACACACACAAAATGAAAAACTAAAAAACAATACTTAACTCCAACAACTCCAAGCAAAGTGGTAGCTTTATAATGAAACCTCTGCCTCCAAATTATACAATTCAACTGAAATAGATTCATCATTCTACTCTAAATTGTGAAAAACGAACGAACAAAATGTCAAGATATAAATTTCATTTCTACAAAAAGCTCCAACCTTTCTTCAACCGAGTTTTAGCAAATATAGATTATTTTCAACTTCGCAGCAGCTAAACCGTCATCGAAAGAACTGTATATGTTTTGGATGAAGTAAAACATAGAAAATGAATTCCCAATAGATGCTATGATAATTTTTACAAAACCAGTTTAAAAATACATTATTCTTAGTTTGCTGTTTCTATTAAATTCTATTAATTCAGTAAATAGCAGCAAATATTATATCTTATTTGAAATTTACAAATTTACTTGAATCGATAATAAATTATTCAAAACTTCCCGAGTTCTTTTCACTCTTGCTAAGAGTAACAAAATATTTCAACATAAATCTAATTTAAAGACATATTTTTAATTCAGTAGTAAATTTACATTTTTTGTAAAAGCCTTCGCTGATGAACATCGTGTCAAGACAGAAACTGAAATATCAGATTCAGTCTCAGTCAGGATCTGATTAAAACAGTAATATTTAAACAAAATTTAATGAATCAAAAATAATAAAAAAAGGTAAAGATAGAAGAATTCTTTAGATGATCGACTTTTCAGTTCCTTCCTCCTAGAAATTTTATTATTTCAATGAAGTATGTTTCCTGTTTGTTTGTGATTATTTTCTGATATTAATTTCATCGTAATGGAATTCTTTTTATTTATAGATGAATGAATATTCGAGTCCTTTCCATTTATTCTACAACATTATTCACGCGAAACGAAAACTTCATTATATAATAATGATTCATTAAAAATGAATGAAACACGGAATATACTAAGTAGTTTTAATAAATATCCATTAAGCAGTAAATGTAAACTAAATCCCCTTCGGCTGATTTCATTTCAAGTGGGTGTTTCTTTATCAAATAGTAAATGAAGTTTTTCTTGATGAGAACGTTTTTATTCCGTTAATTCTGACTTACAATTTCAGAACAATAAAACAAATAATAATTGAAGAAACTCAGATTGGAAAATGAAAGTTATAGGAGAAACTAAAGAAATGATTACTTATTCTCATTATAAAAAGATTTGAAGATTAGAAACAGGATTAACTAAGAAAAAAGAACATTTACATTATTTTTTTAGTTTTTCTTTTTATATAAATAAAAGAGGGGAAATATTATATCTGATTCTGAATCTGCTTTAAATTCACATTGACTTCGCATTTTTCATAAACATCTGTGAAATTTCGCTGGGAACAAAATCAAAATTAATTTAGAATTTTTAAGCTAAAGAATTCGTTTATAATAAGGTACTTAGTTTATGGGAGTTCAAAAGCTGAGGAGAATTAGTGAATCTTACAAATGAATGATTCTACTTTTAGGAGAAACAAATAAGAAGGAAACAGTCAAGCCTTAAGCGCATTGCACATGGATCCGAAAATCGGACGGCGGATCTAAAAATCGGACGTATTCTATTTCACTGAAGGGTTTCCTTCAGTAACTTTCATTCGTTTCAGACGAACATTCATTTCGGAGAATTCATTGTATTTCAAACAAAGGCTTCTGTGTCTTTGTATTTTTCTTCTTAAAATCAAAGTAGCGTTTATGTTTCCTTAAGACGAATATTCATTTCGGAGAATTAAAGTAAATGAAAATAAAATTAAAATATAATGAATGTTCACTTAAGGAAACCCTTAAGTGAAATAGAAGAGGTCCGATTTTTAGATCCGCCGTCCGATTTTCGGATCCATTTACAATGCGCGTTACACGGAGATCGAACTTGGCCTTTGACTCGAAATCACAGATCAACCACTAGATAACAGAAGACAACAGCATTCGGACACAAACAGAAAGTTTGGTCCATTCAAAAAAAACAAAAAAAAAAAACCCTACTAGATAAACACACAAGCCAAGAAGGAAAATAGAATAGAAAGAAGGAAAAAACCGTAAACCCCCAATCAGTGCTGGTTTTTTTTGTCAAATTAAACTCATAGATGAAGAATAAAGTTAATGTAAGGCTTAATCTGAGTTTGAAATGTTTCAATGTAGAGGCTAAAAGACTGTCAAGGAAGAGTTAAAAAAAGGATAGTTTCTTCATACCTGTTTTTTTTTTTTTTTTCCTGATATCAATGAAATATTTGAAGGATAAAGATTAGCAGACTTTTTATTTCAACTGATAGAAAACGTTAATCAATGTCTTTAAATCTCAATAGATTGATTATTGCTATCAATAGACGCAGGTAGGTCTCTGTGTGTGCGAATTGCATTTCAAGTTATAATTCTTCGCAGATTATGGTAAATGCTTTCAGCTCAATGGAAATAGACAATGAACATTAACGTACAACAAAGAATAAGAAAACTGCATTTCTGATTGTAAGTTTTTACAAACCGAGTGGAAAATCAGCACTGTATATGGTAATAGGTCACGAAAGGCAAACTACTGTCAAACCTCGAAGAGCTTGTCACTTTTTTTTTTCACACGATTTGAGACTGAAAAAATTTAGAAAAAAAAAAATCCTGCGTTTGAATTTTGGCTGGAATTAATCGCGGTTAAAATAAAATTTAGGATAATCTTAACGACAATATTATTCGCATAATAATTTAGAAAATGCTTTTTTTTCATAGTTTTGTGAAAAACTATAAAAACTATGTTATAGTTTCATAGTTTGCTTGTGTTCCCGCCACAAAATATTCACACAATCGGTAAATATTTAATCCGCTTACGATTAGCATTTCCAGTCGAACTGTTATCACTGCTTCTCTTGGGATTTAGTGCGTTTTAAAGAATAGTATTTTGATCACATTTAATTACTTCTATTTCATATGAACAGAAACCTATTCAAAACATTAGGTTGTATTTGAATTGATAAAAAAAGTTAAAGATTCAAGGTTTTCGATATAAGAATTCATTAAGACTTTTATCTTCTTTACAAACTGTTATTTTGAACTCATCGAAAAAGAAAGAGCTTCCTAGTTTGTTTTTTCTTTTAGAAGCTACATTGATGTTCATTTGAAACACATTCAATTCAACCTAAGATTAAATCAATTATCGATTATTGATTAAATCTCAAAATTAAAGATTAAAATTCTCTTTTTTATGAAAAATATTGGTTTTAGTTGTGTTCGCTTCCAAACTTAAACAAATAAAGTCTTTATTAACATCAGAGCGAAAATCACACCTCTCTAAAAATATGAATCAAGTACTAATATGAAATTAGGTATTGGGGCTCATTAAGGCCCAACAGTGCGTTGAAGATAAGGATGTAACGTTTCAGTGACTCGGGACTGAGATAGGCCAGGTGGTCAGCCCCTCCCCGAGAAAGAAATCCGATATCCATTCTACAGAGGGCTGGGTAGACCCTAGGACTCGTTTGAAGTAGAATGGAGCGTGGTAAAATCTCCGCCCTCCGTCGAGGGATCGAATCCGACACCTCCAACCAGCAGTCAAGCGCCCTTTACACTCGGGTACCGAACCCATATAAAATTAAATCTGTGTTAATTGAATAGGATTTATGTAAATCAAACAAACATTAATCAAACAGATTTATTGATTTTATTTAGAGACTGCATTATTCTGATTTTTCGTTTAAAATGTAAAACTCTAACACAGTGTGTAAGTACATTTCTCACATCGATCTATAATTTTGAAGAAAAACAGTTAAAACTATAAAAAAACAACAAAAACAAATAATAAATACTTAAATCTCAATTTCAATGGCCTCTATTCTTTTATTTGAAATTTCCTTTCCTTTTTATTCAGAAACAATGTTCGTACAAAATAACAGACACATGATTTTTATCCGCTGCTGTATTTTCGAAAATTCCTTCCGCTTTAAGCAGATAAACGACGAACGATCACTGACTCTGAAATAGCTGTTCTAAATTCGAAATCCAAATTCAAGGACGCGTAGCTTCTTCTTTTCTTCGCTTCGAACTTAGAAACAAAACTGTTTCCTTGGAAAGGAGGTCGCCTTTAATCTAAATTAGACCAAAAGACAAAACAATAAAAATGATCTTTTGGAACCCATCCCAAACGTGACATCATCAACTGTAGAAAACACGAAACTACACATTTGTAATTCCTACTGTTTGTTTTAGCTTAGAACGGCTCTAAACGACTATTGTATTGTTAAAATATTAAAAAATTTGCGTATAATTAGTTAATATATCAATGTTATTGTTTAGTTTAATTCCTACAATTTGTTTTGTTTTGTTTAAAGATTATAATCTTCAACAAATAATTTTACATTTCTAAATAATTCTTTTTTTTTTTTGTAAATAAACGAAATAATTTTTAATGCAAATTTCTTTTGTTTTATTTTATTTTTTTCCCTACAGAAATACTTGGATTACATTCATCAACTAATTTAGTTGATCAGCAACTAATGAAAAACTGAGCTTTTTGAATTTCTATCAATTAACGAATAATTTAAGGAAGATATAATAAAGGAGTAATTTTAGTAACAGCCTCAAAACAACAGTAACAACAAAACACTGCTGTCTTTGCTGCAAATGAAAAAGAAGATAAAGAAATAAAAGCTCGATATTAAAATAAAAAGATCGCCTCATCCACTTTTATTGATCATTAAATTAATTTGATATAAATACGCAGATGAGTTAGAAAGGAACTGTCTTTTGGCTCGTGTTATTACTTATAAGAATTTGTTTTTACGAATTGTTTCTGATTATTTTTAAAAAGAGTAGCCTCGAACAATATGTTATAAAGTTAATTTTCAAAATAACTTAAAATAAATCATTATATTACTTTTTCTATTCTATCTTCACTTTTTCTACTCCAACTGAATCACATTTAAGATTTGAAAACCGTTAAATACGTTATGTGTGGATGTCACTAAGAAATCCAAGGTCTCAATACTTTTAGAATTTTTAATAAATAAATAAATATAAAATTAGATATCTGTATGAACATCTACTTTTTTGTAGGTATTTTGTAAAAAAATAACATGAATAATAACATTATTGTCCTCAAAATGAAAGATGGCCGCCCTGTTTTTGTGAGATCTGCGCATGTATAATCGATTACTCTGGTCAGGCACTTCCCTATGAGTTTATCACAGGACGTCGCCATTACGGTAAAGGCTTGTTACTTTGCACAACAGCATTGTATTTATAAATAATATATATTTATTTATTTATATAAATACTTATTGTTAGCAACTGGTATTGAAATAACGGTAAATAGTCGAGAGAAGTTTTAATTTGGCGTTATCAAAATGTCTTTCTCAGTGAAAACAGACGACGGGCGTCCATTGTGACAGGAAAACATAACTGATCAGCTACCAGAAGGACTGCGCAGTTCAAACTTCCGCCGGTCATCTTTCATTTTGAGGACAATAATAGCATGTTAGGCCTACAGATATCTGATTTTTAGAGACAAAAGTTCTGGATTTTTTTTGGTGTTTCTTTTAAAGATATTCTGCCATTGATTCAGTGATGTTTATTTTTTTATTCTCGATTGTTCTAAGCTGTCACTTTAATTTACATCACTGACTACAGACACGCTTCTCTTAATGCCAGCGTCGCCCAGATCGTTTTCATGAATTCTGAGGTCTTACCTAAGACAGATGAATCAGAAGAGTGTTGCAGCCACATCGTGTCTCATCGATCTGACATAAACGATGACATTGGCTGACAACAACCGTTTTAGTTCCCGAATGAGACGTTGATGCTAAGATAAAAACACGGTTTCCAGACAGATGGGAAAACGTCCAAGTAAAAGACACTGAAAAATGGAAGAACCTAATTTAACGTAATTTATGCACGAAGAATGGATTTATGGTAGATACGAGTTGAAAATTCCAATGATTTTATTTTAAAGCAAGATTTTATGAGATAGATCGAGTAGTTTGGTGAAAAATGTAGATAAATCCATTTTGGTCAAAAACTGTTCGGAAAGTTGACGAATTTTAAGTGAAGATGCATTACAAAGATATGGATAGTTTACAAAACTTTGTGGAAAAATGAAACTAATCCGGTACTGGCTGATCCACTAGTCTATAACTACTGTTTGCTTGATTTTGAATATTTGAAAACTTTAGAATATACGGAAATGTATAAGAATCAGAACATATGATATAGTGACAGTGTAATATATAAACAGTATAAGTGATTGAAAATACTACGTATCTTGATTTTGGGAGGAAAAACGGATCGCTATTCATAATTTCATATACTCCATTTACAAATATTTAATATATTTGCAAATTTTCGGAAGGTTATCTCTGCACTTCCTTTCTCAAGCTTCTAAAAATAACAATTTGTAAAACGGATCGGTTAAGTATTTGGTATTTTAAGATCAAATTGACGGAAATGGCATTATTTTAAGATAAACTGAAAACCAAATCAACTGAATAAGAGCAAAAACAATGAAATAACTATTTCTCTCCCTTCTTATTCTATTATATACTTGTAAATTGATGTAAAACAGGTAAATTAAAATACTCTTAATCACATCATTACTGTAAAACAGGGTTACTTGGACCCTGCAGGGTGACTTGAACTCAAATTTAAATTATTTATTTGGAACCAGTTCAAATGCACCTGGCTCAGTATATGCGAAATAAACATTTTATTTACAACAAATAACCAATTGTTGAGTTGTAGTAGTAGATTTAAACATATTTGTAATTTGGGTTCAAGTAACCCTGTTTTACGGTACATTGTTCATTGGCTTATTTGAAAAAAAAAAAAAAAGGAACCCTATTAATCTCAGGTGAGTTTTATGAATTCTAATCAAGATCATTAATGCTTTGATAATAACAATTTGCATTCATGTTCCGAAATCCATTCTGCCGTGGCTAAAGCATTTGGAGCGTTTTTCTACTGCTCAGGGATATGTTTGTCATTTGGGTAGATAGTTGTCTTGAAAAGATATATTTAATCATCATAATGGATTTATTTCATATTACTTTCCATTGTGTAGATGTATTAGGGCTCAAGAGAGTCCCAGAAGAATATTCTCCAAAGAAAAACGGTGTAACGAACACCTCTTGCAAGGTATTTGGCTAATCCCCCATTATCAGCCAAAGCTGGAAAATGTGATTCCTAGTTTTTAAGTTTTGAAGTCTCTTCGATTGTAAACCAATCAATCATCAGGATGTTTACCTTAAGTATCATCGAGATATGTATGCCTACAAATAATCAATATCATTCCACTCAAGAAATATCTCAACGATAGCAATTGGCTGCAATATTACTATTTTTCATGTTCATTCCATCATGACTTTGCCATCAGATCACCGCCTTATCCTAACAGCAGTAATAACTCAATTAATTAATACTGTAATAACTCTACTAATCAATAACGCTAGTAATACAATTTAAGAATCACATATTCATGATAGCGCGAAGGCCATTTGATTGACTGGATACAACGATGGTCATATAATATTTTGACTAGACCAAGTAAAGAAACGTACGTAGTCTACAGATCCTGATCCTATAAGCCTGCTCCCTCCAGCCAAACAAACAAACGAAACCTCTCCGTTTATTTTTATTTTCCACTACCTCTGTTCGTGAAACTTTGCGTAGAAATTAAACTATGGAGCGATAGGACGACCTGACAGTGGGCGTTATCACAGATTTAACTGCCTGACTTACTAATCTTTGAAGAGATATTCATTATCTAAAATAGTCCTTAGATAATAATCTGAAACCCATTTTTAATAGGATCTTATGGATTTAAAAGGAAGCTTTTTTCAGCTTCACTATTAATTATTTATTATTTTACTATATTTATTTTCATCTTAGTATACTAAAAATATACTTTTAGTTTCACAGAAGCTACATTAACCAGAGATGGCAAAATTCAGCTATCGAAACCATTTTTGAGTGGAAGAAAATTCCCCCACCCTTTTTCCCAGACCACTTGAGAACAGGTTGATCATCACGATGTGGCCAATATCATCGACTGACTGGGCTGCTCACTGGTCGCGTTTATAAGATATCCCAAAACAAACATTGCCAGAATTACTGGGACTTCAGCAACAGATATAGTTTCAACGCATCAGAACACTTTTTGCGCGCTGTCTGAGCTCACCTTAACCAAAGATTAGGAGGAATACCTCCGTATGAACTGAACTTTTTCCTGTAGGGTCACATGAAGAGTATATTTATGAGACACCTGTCATAGTACAGTAAACTCCCGATTATCCGCGGACCTCTCCTGTTTCAATTTTTTTTACTGTTCAATAAATTATGGAATTAAAAAAAAAAATTAGTCTAAATCTAGAATAAGGTAAACAATAAAAGAAGCTAACAAAGTAAGTGAAAACAATTATAGACAAACAATTTAAAGAACGACCTTGTGGGCGGAGCTTAGAGCTTACACTAAATTACGGGAGAGCCTTCCCCTTTAAATAGCTTTATATGTCAAATAGCTGTCAAAAAAGCCACCAACTTGATTTTTTTTATTATTTAGTAAATTTGTTTCACTTTCTTTCATTCACGTACACTGAGTATTATTTGAAACATAACTTGACATCTGACCTTGAGGTATTAGTTGTAGTTGTAGAAGGAGAGGGTAAAGTCTCCCCACCCCCCAAAATAGCGCACATGCGCACTAAAAGTCGTTCCTTAATTTGTTTACATTTGTACTGCTATTTTAATTTAAATAAAACATGTTAAAAGCATTTGTGTGATGATTTTCGTCCTATTTCGGATTCTCCGCGGAATTCGCTTATCCGCGGTTGCCGCGCCACCCAATTCCGCGGTTAATCGGGAGTTTACTTTATTTGGTTTAGGTAATTCACGAAGCGATGCAAGACATCCGAAATGTGCATTTTTGAAAGGGTATATCAGAACATACATTGCTTGCATGGAAATTGGTGAACGTTAATTGATGAATATTAAATACACTACAGCTATATATACCATATATTAGAAATATCCAAAATAAAGAAGCGAATAAAAGTAATATACAGGTGAAATTTTATTTCTTTTTATGATTTCAACTATTTCCTTGTATTTACTCCTCAAATTAGCAGCGATTTCTAATTCAGAAGTAAATCCATAACAAAGTGATCTATTCATTTAGGATTTGCTTTTCTTCTACTAGATTCTTTGTAGCGGAACTAGACAATCAAACATCACTAACTTTGCAATAAATCTAACAATAATTCTACCTAAATTCACGAAAAATCCGTTCTTAAAAGTGGCTGGATACCAATAAATTAAGAAAACAATTCGATAAAAGAGAAATTTAGTAATTTACATTTGTTTATCTTCGATAGCCTAAAAAGCCTCTTTATGTATAATAAAGAAAAACAGTCAGGACTATTTGCTTTCAATGATAAGCTTTAAAGATCATTCTTATTGTTTCTTTTAGATATTAACGGACATACTTTAATGTTTACGAACTTATGTTACAAAAGAATATGATAGATAGAGGTACAAAACAAACAGTTTTTATTGAGTAACGTATGTCCGATCTTACACCGATACGGCGCTACAGTCGTTAGTGTTGTGGCTGTTGACCATGCACAGGAGGGCGTGATTGAATCGGTAATCGTGATCCCACCCATGGCCTCCACGATCGCCGGATCTTATCGATCTTAGCGATTGACTTCTTCTATAAGGGGTCATGCAAAGAGCCTCGTGTACGCCACACCTGTCAATACAGTCGATGAACTGCTTCAACGAATTGTCGAACTCTGCAACACCATCCGCACTACACAGGTATTTTTGAAAGAGTGCGGCAGTCAATGCTCCGGCGATGCCACTATTATGTAGAGCAAGAGGAGCGCCACTTCGATACTGCAAAACATTCCAAATAGGCAGGTGGCAATGGCCCTTCCATGAATGACAGTCTATCAGCCACAACATTAAAACGACTACAGCGCCGAATTGGTTCAAAACCAGACATACATTACTTAATGAAAACTGTTTATTTTCGTATCCTCTATCCATCAGACTCTTCTGTAACATAAGTTCGGAAATACTCTGTATAGACTATAATTTCAGTAACGCATAAGGAAGTGTTTAATGCAAAGCGTTTCCCTAATAAAAAAAATGTAACGAGATTTGCACCTCGAGCTGTCAAAACCAGTTTAAGTGATAACAAATTTTACGTATAATATATTTTCATTACATGTTTTTCTAAATACAAGATTTTTAATATGAGACATTAGTATGTTTATAGTATTTCTTATTCATAGCAATTAATTACACGTTAAATAATTACCGGTATTGAATTTACGTGCCTAATACGTAAAAATAACAAAACAGCAACTACGGTACAAAAATATAATACAGAAATGTAACTTACTTAAACTGGTTAGTTTACAAGCTTTGTTTTAAGCTATAGACAAAATTCCTAATGAGCCTAGTGGAACGCATGTCAAGGATTTGACATTTTTTGGTTGTCTTTGCTTTGTGAGGCCCCATTTCCGGGAGCGAGAGTGAGATTCTTATATGTTCGCACCTTCTGAGTCTGTCGTCAGTGAAGTTTGTCTCGTTGATGAATCCTAAAGAGGACGAAACGGCCGTCCCATACTCTGCCCAGTGATAGCTCTAGGTGCGAAATCTTTTTTGGTTCCTTTATGACTTTCGTAGTTACTATTTTGTTGAATTATTAGGCATATAAAATTTGTTATTATATAACGCGATTATTTAGAAGATTATAAAAGGCTTTTTCTATGCTTTAATTGATTTTTATAAAAATCATACTAAAAAGTTTAATATTTAGTTTGTCGAAAAAATACAAAAGAAAAAAAAATATACGTCAGCTGCTTTATTCTTTTTTATATATAATATTATAGAAACATGAAGGAGTATCTTCATGAAGTTTACGTATCTTAAATTCTTTGACGCATAAAATTTAAGAATTAATAATAATTAATATGTAGTCATTAATACTTTTCTTTTTTAAAAAGAAAGAAAGTTTTTTGTGAGAATCTATTTATGAACTGTTAACATTTTCATGTAGATGTTTTTTTTTTCTTAACTCCTTTAAATGAATCTCCGTCTTTAAACGAACATTCCTTTCATTGTTTGGAAACCATCAAAATAACAAACAGGAAATAAAAAAAAAAAAAAAATAGGGGAGGAGAAGTTGAAGAAGGGGAGGTTGTTGGAGATCTTATCTAATATATTTCTTTCTTTTCTACAGGTGAGTCATTTGGCAGAAGGCCCGCATTATTCCCGCCTATAAATGGGCTCCACCGAATTCGTTCGGCTCATAGCTTCGCCATGTCGCTCCACAATTACACCGTGAGCTACTTCGTTAACGATCGTCCCTTTGAGCAAGGGATCCTGCGGCCTATCTACTTCGGGGACCCGGAGTTGCCGGTGCTCGTTCCACCCCGGCGAACGCTCAGTGTCCAGAGCGGCCTGCGACCCCTGTCTCGAGCCAAGGCTAAGGAGATGATGGTCGGAGTCCACTACCTAACTACGGGAGCCGGAGCTTACGTTCGGCCGGCACTGCTGCGTCACATACGAGTGCGTCGTGTCGTTTAGGGGTGGATGTAGGCGTAGGAGGGGAATCCTGAAGACAACCCTTCTCGCCCTCCCCCCACCTTTTTTTAATTTCTTTTTTGTTTTCGTTGAACCCCTCTCCATTCCTGACCGCCTCCGTCCGTGATGCTGCTGCGGAGCGCCATGCGCTATTATCGCCTCTGGATCTATTCGTGTAACGGTGTTCTCTTGCTGAGTGTGTTGGTATTCGTGACTGTGGCTGCCGCTCTCCTCGCAGACCTCCGTATGCGCTTCGTACCATTACCGCTGTACCATCCAACGCTGCTCTATGCCTATGCAGCACTCGTCGTTCAAGCCGGTGTGCTGCAGACTATCGGTTGTATAAGTGCCATCCGCCTACACGAGAAGTGGCTCAACGTGTACTGGCTTATGATGCTCGTACTTTTGGTAGGCGACGTTTTGGTTGGGATTATCTGGCTCTTTTTGTTTGGTCGTTTAACGGCGAGCATTCCCGTGCACATGCGGCAAAGACTAACGGCCGAATATGGCACCCAATCTAGAGCCACGGCTCTCTGGGATAGACTGCAGCGGGAACAACTTTGCTGTGGGGTGACGGGTCCACAGGATTACAACGTTACGACAGACCCCGGATGGATGACGATAGACCCCAACGCCACCCGTGGTGAAGTGCCCGATTCGTGCTATGGACCAGTGACTTTTTGGACTCGTGGATGTGCCGAACCAGTGGTGCAATGGGTACAAAGAAGTGCCGATCTTCTGCTCGTGCTCGGCTACTGCGTAGTGGCCTTCCTCAAAATGTGCTTCCTCGGCATTCTTCGCTACGAGATCCGAGAAATGGTACAGAAGATTCGGATGCTGCAGGGAGAGCTGCAGGCACTACCTGATCTTGCTACTTTGGGGATGCCGTCCACGCCCAATCACGTGGACAAGACCCCCAACGGCAACAACAATGAACTTGAAATGAAAGAATTTACCAGCCAATTGTAGTTCAAAAAAACAATTTCAATTCCCTCATCGGTCCCGTTTAAAGGACCAAGCAGCTGAATGAGAAATGTCATCAACGAGTAAGAAAAAAAAATAATCTCGGATGTCCTTTTAGAACTCAATGGAAAGAAAACTTACAGGCCAGTTACATACATTTAGAATTATATAAATCCAAATATTCCCTGGAAATAGCTGACTCACAATTAAATACAATAATGAAATGACTTAGTTTTATACGCATATTACGATTGATCAAATAAAATGCTGAATTTAATTTTACAAGAAATAGAAATAGAAACAATCCTCTAAAGCAAGTCCTGACGAAAGAAAAAAGCCTTAAATTATTTATTTGAAATTCCGATCTTAAGTGAATTCATCAGAGAAACAGATGGGTTTTAGAAGCAATTGTGGAGTGTTTATAAAATGTTAAGAAACGAAGAAAAAAACAAGAAGAGTTTTAAAAGACTGAACAGGAATAAGTTACTTTGGTTATCAATATTTGTTATCCAAGTCTGATGTGCCTTTGTACGAAGTGAAAACCCTGGTAAAGGAACGAAGATGGTTTCCACGACAGTCGTAAAATGTTAAATCCCACTGCTTTCTCTGAAACAATATTAAGATATAAAATAATTTTATTATATACTAAGCGGAAAAATATAGATTAGAATTTTTTTTTACTAATAACTTATCAATATCTTTAATAATTACATAACAATACCAGTAATGAAAATATGATTCTCATATGCTGCAAACTATACAAAATGTGTAAAGTTTTCCTGTTACTGGGTTTTTAGAAAAGATGAAAGACATAATCAAAACATAGAATGTAAATATTTCTGGTTTAAAAATAAATATTAAAATGGTAAATGAATAATAGATTTATAACAAAATTATTACATTCAATTATTTCATTTTTTTTAAAAGAAACAAACACTAAAACTGAAAAATTACCCAACTCAAAAGATTATTTCACAATTTAATTAATAATTTCATTATTATCTGCTTTTAAAATATGGTTGTTTGCAAATGTTATAATGAATTTACAAAATGTTTTTCGTGAATTTAAAACCTCAATATTTCTTCTTCGCGGATAAAATTAGTGGCGAAAGGTTTACGTTGCTACTTTTATGCATTTAGGAACATTTGTAAAATTTTTAAATCATTGAAAAAAACAAAAAACAAACTGAATTGTGTGTTAGTGTTTTGTAAACTATCTATTTTTTTTTTTTTTAAATTTTGCAGATGAAATGATTAAGAAAAGATCCGCGTGATTTCAATAGGCCATTAAGTGAGTAACAATGACTTTGAACGTATATATTTTTTCTATGAGATTACCATAACAGTAACTGTTCATTGTTCTTCTAAAAAAAGAAAGCCTACGTCATTGTCACTGCTTCACCATCTTAAAACAGAATTCTGAGATGGACTGCAGCACAGCCTCTTTTCTGAGACTGTTTGTTCCTTGTAGAAATTGAGATTTATAATTTAAAGACTAAAAAACAAAACATGATCTGGTGTTAATTCTTCTTTTCGATTAATCTTTGAGACTCGAATATTATAAGTCTTTGATAGGATTTTGACAAGCAATTTACATTAAGCGTAAAATTTGATTGAAATTAATTTTACTAAAAAAGGGCATTAAATTCTAAAATAAACTCATATAATTTCATTTCAGAAATGATAATAGCTAGAAGGGAGAAAGTGTTACAGGTTCAGTCCCGGTAAATTTTAAAGAATAAAATAAAAAAGTATTTATGTGTAATACAAAAGGCAATATAACGAGGAACAACAGAAAATCAGAATAACATGGAAAAAAATCAATAGAAATGCTTTCTACTGAAATACAAAATAAAATGTTTATCAAAATTATACCTAGATATATAGATTTTCTTTTACAATAATTTTTATGTAGGAATGTATTAATACACAGGTTATTAATACATAGGTTTTACTTTGATTTTTGAAATAAAAAAGTTTATATTACGTTAATGACGTTTTCATTTCACCAAATTTCTTTTCAAAGAATTGTAAGAGAAATTCGAGAAGCAGATGGAAATATATACCAAATTCTAATAAAAAGTATTAAAAAAGACTTAAAGTTGCAAATTACATAATTTTGAGATAATTCTTCACATATTTTACCTCAATTTACATTATTTTATAATTAATTGCTTAAAAACTTACAACCAAAGGAAATTTTAGATTTTAAATTTTAATAATTCTTAAAAGATGTCGACATTAAAATAAACGAAGGATACGTTTCAAAGTCATGCATTCGTTTTTGCTCATTTGAATAAAATGATTGAATTTCCAATTGAAAATTATTTATTTTAATGCTTCTTTTTAATACGAAAAGAAAAATGTATTTGCATTTTAAATATTTATTTATGTTTTTATTGATATTTTTTTTTAGCTTTACTAAAATTCAATGATTAAAAGTAACAATTTTAAAATTGGATCAGTCAATCCGTAGACGCCACAGCATTCAAGTTACAATTCAAGGCAAATATTTAAAATGTACAAAATATCTAAATTATGTTGTTTGTGATTACTGGAACGTTTTACTTTCAGCATCAACAAAAATTTTTAATTGAAGAAATATTTATTATTTTAATAAGAAGGGAGAAGCTAATTAAACTAAAGGGAGGTAATATTATATATAAAAAATACTTTTGCCGATTCAACACTGTTTTGAGAAATTAAGAATTTTAAATTTTTGTTTTAATTCCTTTTCCATTCCATTGACAATGAGACTCGATCTAATGACTGGAAAGATAAATAAAATGAACTTTATTTTTTATTATTCTTTCTAGTAGGATATTACATTCTATGTTGATTTTCATTTGAATTCATTTTCAACAAAGGCTCAGTCAATTAGGATGAAAGCAAGTGAAGTCCGGTTTTAAATATGACTGCCATTTCTATGTTGCAGCTCATCCGGCTGCAGTTGAAGCCCATTTATAATGCTTACTAGAACCTCCGAGACACACCAGCGGAATACAGAATGTAATAGAGCAACTAAGGTACCGTCGTTGAAATGCAACGAATACCAAAAAGCCAACCAAAGAAATAATAAAACTTTGGAGTTTCAGGATAAGAACATTTGTCTTAGGTTGGATTATGTTTGTCAACAAAGAATTCAATTCAAGAAATTTAAATTAAAGATTAAGAAGGTTAAGAACAAATAGAAATCCTATCCCCAGAAAAGAATGAAACAAACATAAACAAATCTTCTGTGAAAAATAAATAGAGGAAAAAATAACCTCTAGCTAACACTTAGACGCATGCGTATTAAAGTAGTTTCGAAAGCATTCCTTCTCTGCCAAATTTCCTTTCAAAAATTAGAACAGAAACTTTTTCTCTACTTTAAACCAATTCCTGAAAATGAAAGAAAAAAAAAATCGGAATTATTTTACATCAAAATAAAATGTTTGATCATTGTAAAAAGTCCTTCACTGATATCCTAAAAGAAAGTAAGTTCAGCAAAAACTTCACAGGGAAGTATTTTTAATTTAAAAAGAGTTAATGTATACTATCATAAAAGACAAAAACTTCTAAATGGATACAAGAAGAAATATATAAATAAAAAAAAAGCACTCGTCCTCTGCGATAAATTATTAATAATCTCTAATAATTTTATTTTAACCTATCAGATATCCTTATTTTTTGAAATATCATAAATACTATTTTTATTATTGATGATTTATTCTGGTGATTTTTCCACTGGCCAAAAAAAATTGCGAATCAATAGTAATTGAATTGGTTTCATTATTACATGACTTTCCTATTAGTTTAAGATTGAAAATTAATGTATTTAATGTAAGATTGAAAAATAATAGGATTATTACAGTATTATAGTAAATTCTTCGGAATACTAGACAGCTTCCACTGAATAATTGTAAATCGGAAACTAACAAAAAACATCAAACTGTTCAGTGTTTGAAAAATTCATTTGTTGTAGCACAATTCGAATATTTGTGTGATTGAATTTCCTATAAGAGATGAAATGAATTTAGCTGCTTTTTGAGGTTTAATTGTTTACAATTTAGTTTATTTTTATTCTCAGTTTAATTTAATTTCAGATTTGTATTTTAAGAACTGATTATCTAAATTTCCCATTTCTTTTTACTTGATATTCGACGAAATTATAATCCTCTGTAAATATTATTTATTTCGTGAAGATCTAATAGCGCACTTAAATAATAATAAAAATCTTTCTATTTCTTTTCTACAACAATTCCATTATATTTCACGGACCTATTCAAAAATGCAAGTTCAGCCATGCGAGTCTATTCTACTAATGTGAACTGCACGAATGGTTCTTGATCTGAATAAAAATAAAAGAAAATGTTCTGTTGTACTGAGTACGACAAGTAGCAATTGAGAAAGTTATTCCAAATATAAAGTAAATAATAAAGTTATAAAAAAAAAATTACTCTAAAACAATTCATATAAATACACACAGATGAAATTAAAGATATTTATAATAAAACGAACGGTTTCGTCGGCGTATCCACTAATGTTCCCAGATAAATTTTTCGCCTTTGTTTTACTGTAAATAATTTTATCCATGTATAATTATATCAATTATTTAGAGTATTTAACTTTACATACGTTAAGTTATTTTGCAAAATTTTCTATTTACTTTAATCCTTAACATTTACTAAATATTCATTTTCAAACACTTCTGTATAATAACAGAATAAACATTCATTGCCATTCTTGTAAACAACGTTTGCTATCATATCTTAACCAAAGGCTAATTTCATTTATTAATGAAAAATAACATCATCGTTTAAATTAAATTTTAGATCTATCGTGAAAATACTATGAGAATAAAATTAGCCTTTGGTTAAGACATAATAACAAAAGTTATTGTTACATGAATGGCAATGAAGTTTTATTGTTTTTATTAAACAGAACTGTAACTGATATAAAGCATGTAATCAATGCAATACTAAAAAAATAGAGTGAGAAATTCAGCCTTTTGGTTACATATATGCAATTAAGTAAAATTTCAATGAAAGCATCTGGTGTTTCCAGAGCGCTTGGGAAGGGATCATTTCTTGGGTTAAAATAATATCAGATTCTTGGGACAAATCTGATTGGTTTTGCTGTTTCGTTGCGAAAAGTAGTCTCTGAAGATGCCCATACGTCGGCAGCAACTGACTGAGTCTGAAAGAGGTCGCATCAGAAGCATAAGAGAGACCGGATGGTCATGCAGACATATCAGCCGTCATTGTGTTCAGAGTGATGCGGCAAATGGATGATGCTCGCTACAAGTCCAGGAGGGCACACATACCCGCTACAAATGATCTGGATGTCTACGCAAATCAATGGTCGAGAGGATCGTGCATTCACGATACAGCCACAATAACACCAATATCAAAATCACACCTTTATCCATTGTACAGTAATAGGAGACACGACTTCATTCCAAGCGTCTACCGTTCATTACCCAACATAGCAGATCTGTCTGGAGTCCTATTGGAGAATCCTGGACAGTGTCCAATTGGAGTCGTGTTGTGTTCCAAAACGAAACCCGCTTTATAACCCTGTATGGAGGAGGCGTGATTAATTGCTCCATTCTCGCTGAAGTCGTTGAACGGCACACGACCTGAGTTACAATCTGGGAAGCCATCTCGTACGACAGACGAACTCCCCTAGTTTTGCTAATGACTGTTTACAAGCATGATAATGCCAGACCTCACACGGCGAGACTCTTCAACAGCGCCTCCGTTAAGTTCCCACTTTTCCGTAGCAAGTCAGGTTCCTAGACCTCTCAAGCATATCTGGAATATTCTGGAAAGATAGTTGCAGCCATTACTGAATGCGTCTGAAGTAGCTCAACAATTGCAGAACATCTGCAGAATCTGCCATAAAACAGCATTAGATTATTATGCCGCGCCAGAGAAGGATGACCGTTATCTCTGTAACAAAAGTCCTTTTGCAGTGAAAATATAATCATTTCTTTATCTTTATACATTGATTCCGTTTGAGATATTGCCTATCGATACAACACTTTCTTCGGAGGGCATTATTTTTTTTTTGCAACGAAGTGTATTTTGATTTTGATCAATAATTTTTTAATGTCATTGGTGAAGGCATTTTTATTTTATTACTCTAATTTTTGTCTATCAGAATTTTTATGTTTCCAAAATAATTTCTAAATTATTAAGATAAATAGAATTTCAGGATATAAAAACTGATTCGGAAAAAAATAAACAATAAAACTAGATTCACTCCTTCTCTATATGTTTTCTAGAATGCAGAAAAGTTGGAATAGATAGTAGAATTAAATGGTGAAGATCATATCGAACAATTACTAAAATGCTTCTGAAAGAAACATGACTTAATTAGTTTTCGGACAAATACTTAACTTATAAAAAATTAGAATGGTCTTTAGAGTTCTTAGCTTAGGCCAAGAAATTCAGTAACTTAAAATCCCTAAGATTAAATCGAAACAGACAAGACTGAATAAAATAACTCAAAACAGACAAACGTTTAAGTATTTAGTTTTTAACAAAAGAACAAAAATTATTCTGTTAAATAATAAAAAACAACAACAATCTAAAATAAACAACAATACTCGATCCATTATTAATTTTAAAAATTTTAAGAATTTCTTTAGGGTAAAATCGGATGTGAAGTAAAAGGTAAAAAACTAAATTAATATCCAATAATTTCCACCATATTATTTTTCTAATTTTTATCTTAAATATGCAATTCTCCAAAATATTTACTATGTGTTCTTTATCTTCCAATAAACAACCTATAACCAGGAAAGCAACGGAAAATGTAGCCGAAGTTTAAAAAATTTAATTCAAGTATTCTTATTACTTCTTCAGGGAAGTCCTTTTTGAATAATAAATTCAACTGCCAAGGGGAGTGAAAACTTCATTCTTAGAAAAACATTTTTTTTTATATTAACTTTAGTCCAATATCAATGTGTTCTACAGAAATTCCTTTTTATTTTTATTTTTCCATTTTTCATTCTTCTAAATAATTTAGCTTCCTCAGTTTTCGTCATTTTATTACGTAAAGATCATCTTAATAACAATTCAATTATTTATCATGAATTAAAGACCTCGTCGGCCTAAAAAGGCTCCTTTCACAGAATGAATCTTTATAAATTATTTTTAAAATCCCGTGACTTTTTAAAAGATATTTTTAAATTTAGAATTTTTTTCCATATAGATACAACAACTTGATTACTATTCAATTTTCTATGATGGAAAACCACAGCGTTTTTCTACTACTTTGATTCACGACTATTTATTTTACTTCAGTTTTATAAATTTATAAGAGATTTTCTTATGACAGATGTTGTGTAATATCTATTAAAAGAAGTTAAATGAATTGGATTTCATTTCCTTTATAGACTGCAGATGTAGATTGAAGTTATGCTGATTTTAAATAAAAAATGTTTTATGAAACTAAAGAGTTCGTAATTATTATTTAAAGACATAAAATGAAGAAAGAGGAAAGTTATTATATACATAAGAAAATTAGAAATAACAATGCCATTATAAATTGGTTTATATATAATTCAACACTGCCAAATGAACAATCTATAAAACACAGTGGTATAAGAATAATATTGCATTAAATAATAGATTTGTATTAAATTCTTACTTTGTTTGGACAATAAGAAACAGGATGTTAATTCTTAGAACATATTGCGAAAAACTGCAAAATAACGGACTGAAAAAAAACTTCCTACATTATACTTTAGTATTATTTTTTTAATTTTAAATCCATTGTTTTCATTGTCTATTCCAGTGGAATATTCACTGACTTTTAGCACTGACATTTTACTTAACATCCAACTGATACCTAAATGCATTGTTGTAAAAAGAGGAAATCAAATTTTCAGATGACAGTCAAGCAATTTTTTCCGCTATTTCATTGAGCTTTTTTTTTAAAAAGATATTTATATTTCTTTAACTACTTTGAACGTATTAATGATACAATTTTTAACTTTCAAAGAGGCAATAAAAAACATTTTTAAGAAAAATCAGTAATTTTAAATCGCACAAGTATTTTATTATCTTTATCCTAATGAAGTTAAGAGTTTTGTGAATTCTATGCCTGTCTCCTTTCTTTAATCAAAAACAAGAGTATTTTGCAACAGTGAGCTTAAATTAAGTAAAGAAGTAAGTAAAACCAATTGTAATTTATTCTTATAAGTCAGAACCTATTTATATAATTTTCATTTTTTTCTTAGGATAAAAAGAGGGCTTATCCTAAAGATGCTTGTAGTTCTTTCTGGAAAAAAGTGTCAGGGATTTTGAGTCAGAAGCATTTCTTAATCGGTTCTTCACCCCCATAAAGGAACGCTCTACTAAAGTCCCTTCAGTAACTGCTCAATTGCTACTCCAACACACGCTGTAGACAAGCGATGAGCATCTCTGGAGGATATTTATCTAAGCAGTTCCATCTCAGATTCATTAGACATTTGCTTTGCTGAAGCCACTCCGATGTTATCACAAAACTGAAAGTTACTTAAAGTTAGTTTAAGTATTTAGAATTGTTTAAAAATAAAAATCCCATTCCAATTTTAAAATTGTTTGGGGGCTAAACGAAATTAAATATGCAAATATAGAAAAACTTAGAAGACAGTAATTTCTACTTTAAATAATTCAAAACTTATTAATTAAAAAAATTAATTCAGTAATAAAAAATAACTCATTTTTAATACTAGTTACTTAAAAATAAAGAAAAAGGTTAATTTCAAATTTTATTCAATAGCTAATTATTCAAAAATCTAAAGTTAGCTACATTATTATTACAGCTAAATAATTATAAAATGTTGCACTTCATAAAATAAATAAAAATAAATATCATATCTCTACAGCCTTTTCATTTGTCTACTACTGTTAAAACAGCAGTAAAATAATAATTTTCTAGTGTAAATAGGCTTTGTTTTGAGAAAGCTGTTGAAGTTAAGTTTGAAATAATAAGTAAATAACTTTTTTTGTTTCAGTAATTTATCATTTATTTTAAAGTACAGATGAAGTCGTAACGAATAACTGTTTTTCTTATTTAACCCAGAGAGATAATTATTAATAGTTATTTAATGAATAGTTAATATTATCTTTTTTAAAGTTCAAGATCTTTCGGTTAACTTTTTCTACCTATACATGAATGTAGATGAGATTTTAGTCGAGGGTGGGGGAAGCAAGTTCCTTTCCAACAATAAAAAAAAGTCTCATTCAAAATTTTTCAGAAGAAAGAGTGTCAACGAACGACCATCGAAGGAACCAAAACGCCATCAATCCATACATTTCAGAATTTGGAGAAAGAGGGAAAAGGTGCTTTACATAGCTACAGCAGAAACAGTCAATTCTGGCATCAAAACACAACAGCCACTCGGAGTCATAGAGTAAGTTTTATGATAAATAGATAAGTTAAATGACAGCAGCTTTATCCTATACTAAACCAGACCCATAAGAATGAAGCAAAGTAAACATTCTAACAATGTACATGATTTTTTTTTGATAGACACTAGATTTGTCTTAACGCTTTTGGAACACACTTTTCCAACCTAAATACAATATTTACTTTTCTCGAAAATGACAGCTGGATAGCTGTCGAAATTAATAGTGTCTGGTGTATCACCTGCCGATAAAGTAATAAAAAACTATATATTTATTAAATCTTTTCATATCTTTACAAATGTGTGTGATTACGGCTTTTTTTTATCTATTTATATTTCCACACGTTAAAGTGCTTTAGATACAATTATTTTTACTTTTCAAATAGAAACTTAAATTAAAATTCGACATTAATATTTAAAATATGTTCATTGTATACAATTAAAATGTAAAAATTAATAAAAGATAATTATATAAAAAAGACGACTTCGACCTACTGATATAATTCATGATCATCATTACCTCCATACAATATTTCAGCAGATCGAAACGGTTCTTTTTTATGCAATTAAACTTAAAATTAAATTTAGATGAAATTGTTCCATACTGTGGTTCAACCACCAAAAAAACCTTGTGGGAAAAACTACGGGAGGAATGCTGTGTGTATGAGTGTTTAATGTCAATCTCTATTAATTCAGCTTAAGGAGAGTTTATCTAACTAGAACAGATAACCTTCAATGCGTAAACGCTTGGTAGTTAGATAGATATATCGCACAGTGGCCCATAATGGCCATTTGAGAGCGTAGAAGATAAGATTCCACCGACTCGTGAACCGGTCTAAGAATACGATGAGTGGTCAGCACAATGCTCACCACTTCTGGGAATCGAATTATGATCCTACAGTCAGAGGTTAAAGGTCCTACCACCTGACTATCCGGTTCTACATAAAAGAAGAACACAAGATTATTAATTGGAGGAGCAGTAAAAGTAAGAATAAGCTAACAGGGTTTTTAATAGAAGTGATTGGTAACAAGAAATTGTTTGTCACCATTGAAATCAAATATTTCGTAACTGAGGATTCAGAGTCTATAAGAAACCTTGCTTTCTCACACGAAGAGACTGATACAACTTAGTGTTGGAGCAAGAAATGCAAATGCAAACTAGCAGTCTTTTGTTATAGAAACGATACAAATACGTTAATTCCCACTATTGGATTCATCTGCTGTATCAAAGCAACTTGTCAATGGAGTAAAAAATAATATAAGACAGTTGAATTTAATAATCTTTAAGTTAAAATAGTCTTTTTTTTTGTTCTTGTAGGTTTCCCTTTGGTTGTGAGAATGTCTCCTCATTTATATTTAAAGAAAATATAAAGGATTTACGACGGTTGCAAAACAATAATTTAAATGACTGCTTTTAAAAGATTACAATGTCAATGGGATTTCGTAAATAAAGTCTTTCGAAGTATCATTTTTTTTTAATAATGTTAATGTTTTACAATCAATTCAGTCCTACTAAGTAAAATTTCTCTTTACCTATAATTTGCAGATGATGAAGTTAGTTAATTACTACAATAAAATAATATAAAGATATTATTTTACACATTTATAACATTATTTTTTCAAAATATTATATGTAGTGCTTTAAAATAGATTAGAAATATAAAGCCAATTTGATTTAATTATAAGGTCGATTTAATAATTTTAATAATAAGTAGGCTATTTTGGTTATCTTCTTAAAAAGCATAATGTAACTTATTTATAAATAACATAAAATGATTACGAATGTGAATACCGTATATGTTCCAATAAACGCCGAGGCTTTTATTGTCGCCGGTCTCTAATAAACGCCGGGCTGCAGAGGGGACATGGCCAAATAGTAGCCGGTCTCTAACAGTAGCCGGGTCTTTGATATTTGCCTACCGGTACTAGTGTAAGCGTCCGCATCTTTATAGTCGTGCGTAATACCTTACGGTATATTGCCTTACAAAATGCCGCCGAAACGGTCATTTGACATTGCCTTTAAGATTCGCGCGGTGGAATACGCGAAAGAAACTTCCGGTGAGGCGACCGCTCGTCATTACGGTGTTGATCCAAAAAGAATCAGAGAGTGCAAGAAACAAAATGATAATCTTGTGTCTGCGAAAGTGGACAAAGGTACAAGCAGAAAGCGGTTAGAAGGAGGAGGAACCAAGAAAGTTAGTGACGAACTTGAAGACCGTGTATTGTCCTGGACAACAACGAAGTCGTCATTGCGGATTCGGACGACGAATAGCAGCGAAAGGTACAGAAATACATTGCCATTTATCTTTAACTGTCTTATTTAGCATGTGAAATTCAAATAAAGTAGCGGTTTGTAATAATAGCCGGTATTTATGTGTAAAAATATTGCGTTCTGAAGGTTTTTGTTAATAATGGCCGGCCTCTAATAGCAGCCGGTCTCTGTTAAGCGCCGGGAGCCGAGGCTAGTTTTGCAAATTAACGCCGGGGGGTCTCTATTGGAGCATATACGGTATCTATTAATATTAAACAAATGAAGCATATTTTATTAAAAATGAAATATTGTATGTTAAAAATTATGCTACTTTACTAATGGGCGTTTTTTGAAAATAACTTTTTTTTCTGAAATCAATATTATAAATACAATTATAAAGTCAGAATTATCCAAAAAATTGCAAGTAAAACATAATTACGTATAAATCTAATTAGGAATTTAAAAAATCCTACGAATAGCAATGTTTAACTGTTCCGTGTCATGTCTCCAAAATAAGTTTTTTTTTTTTTGGATTGCCATTATCTATTCAAAATGCTGGCCATTAAATGTGCAACACAGGAAAGATGCGATCGACCCGAAATTTACATGATGTATAGATTAGGGGAGACATGTAAATGATTAGCTGGGCAGCTCAAATGCAAATAATGTGAGCCAGTAACGCTCCATGAAAAACAGTGTAAGAGAGAACAGAGAGGCGCTGTGCAGTATTGGAATTGTGTTTGATCTCCGTTCTTGTACACAGGTGAATTCAGAATGCATTGTCGAAGAATATGGCAGCCATACCAGAAGGTTTTCAACTTTGATCGCAGGAGAATTGTGGCATATCGACACCGCGGATTATCCTTCCGAGAAATTGGGGCTCGTGTTAAACGAAACGCAGCCACAGTGATGAGAAAATGGAAGAGGTTTGTCGAGGAGGGACGACCTCACAGATGTGAAGGATCCCAACGGCCCTGTAGTACCACTGAACGAGAGGACAGACATCTTGTATGCATGGCTGTCAGGATAATACAGCCACATCACAAACCCTAGCTCAAGAATTAGGGCGTGTTGTTAGCAACAAGTCTCCGCATGTACGGTTCGACGTCGTCTGCAGCATCAGGGAAGTTTTGAGGCGCCCATTGCTTCGGCTATCTTTGACTTTACATCACAGGCGGCTGCAATGGTGCCTAGAACCTCGCGCATGGAGGGACGAATGTATTTTTTTCATCGTTTTTTCCGCTTCTACCTGCAGCACAACGATGGTCGCATCCATGTCTGGCGGCATCACGGCGAAAGACTGAGTGAGTCCTGTATTATGCATCGCCCTACCGGTCCAGCACCAGCATTATGGTATGGGATGCCATTGGTTTCCAGTCCCTCTCGCGTCAATACGCCTTCCCCGTACATTGAATAGCCACCGTTATATCTCTGAGGTGTTGGAGCTTTTGTTGTCCTTTATCTTCAGGGCCTGCTTGGGGTCACTTACCAGCAGGACAATGCACGACCGCAAGGGGCATGCAACGTCCTGCACTTCCTGGATGACCACCATGTTCAACTTCTTCCGTAGCTCGCGCGTTAAACCGGATCTATTGAACGCCTATGGTCCATGATCGCACAACGACTGGCACACCATAGACCACCAGTGGCTATCGCAGATGAACTTGGGCACCGTTTCAAAACCGGATGGACTGACATATCCCAAACGCACATTCAATGTCTCTTCCTCTCTATGCTGGGCTATGTAGCAGACGTTATTGCCGCCCATGGTGGCTACATGAGATTCTGATTTCTTTATGTTCCGCAAGTCGCACCCAGCTATAATTATAATCATTTCACCCTTGTCCCAAAGTTACCTGTAAAATAAATATGGCTTTGATAGTTCTTGTCTTTCGTTAGTGTTGCACTTTTAACACTTCATTTTCTCGCCTCCGAATCAATCCATCTCATTCAATTTTTTTAAAAAAATTGATCATTATTTTCATTTCTTTAATTTCGATTGAATAGTTTTTTGTTTTCGTTTTCGCAATTTAATCATTTTACAGAAAAACGCCAAAATGTGAAAACATTTCAAAAGTTGATGTTTAGTACACTTTTATTGAAAAGTGCTTTTCTGATCATACGGCTCTACATTATTGATATGATATTCAAAAACAATTTTCAATAAAAGTGTACCAAACGAAATTTATAAGGTAATTATCAACTTGAATTTGCTTTTTTCAAAATCAAAATCGCCTTGATGAATTTTCAAAGCCTTGAATTTTTACTAAGGCAGCCATTTGGAATGGCCATTGTATCGGATGGCTACGGTTCTGAGTATCATGTGATACCCACATGGGATCCAATGAATATCCCTAAAAGTTTTATCACTTTTTTTTGTACCCAAATAGCTTTTTTTCAGTCATCTGGTTCATGGACTATTAGATTCGTTTTATAGCAGAACACTAATCAATAATTGCATGGAGCGGTGGCTATTTACAAGAGCAATCCAAAATAATTCCCACTGGAGTGTTCTAGAAACTAAGATGAGTAGGAGTTTATTTTTTTTTTAATACAGTACGGCTCGCTCTTATGGCAAGATAGCGGCCAGACATCGATCGAAAATAGAAGCATGCCTTTTTTTTGTGTAACCAGAATAATACAGAAGCACTGCGTAGCTACAGAACGAGCGCTAAACTATCTCATCTGAATACGTCACTGCATCAAACAGAAATACGCCGAACCAACGAAGCAAGTCCGTATCATTTATCTATGGATATAATTGAAAAGCACGTAGAAGCGTAGCGCCGAAAAACAACGCCCTACTGTATAAAGAATAGTCGAATGAAACGAATTCTTTTAACTGAACTTTAGAATAAGGGCTGGTTACTGTTTAACAAAAACTAGCAAACCTATCAAGTAAACCTGCTGTTTTCTTTTATATTTATAGCAACCTGCACAATTTTTAGTAGCTTCCCAGCCACCCACTCGGCTTAGAACATGATCTCACAATCCAAGGTCACGTGCCCGTCATGTGTGTGGCAGGGAAGTCGACCTTAAGCCTTTGACCTTACCTCACGTAAGTTACGGTTGACTTACGCCGATGAAAAATGAAATGTAGGCACCCTCAATAGTAAACCTAACATTAGACATTTTATTTCTATTTCTGTGTCTTATGATTTCGGAGGAGTAGCGAACAGAAAAAAGGTTTTCATTTTGTGTTTTCTTTTTTATATACTCAAGTCCATAAATTAAGGATGAAAGGGAATAGAGGGAAAACATTGCACGACAGTCGTGTGACCCGCTGAGTCCAGTTCTCTTTGCACAGTTACTCACGGTGTGTGTATGTCTGACGGACACGTGAAAGTCGATATAACTAAGAGAACATCATTGAACGAGATCATTTCAGAGGTGCAGGTATCCTGGTGTGGGCTGGAATTAGAATGAACTCTCCATGTCTGATAGAGGTACCGTAAGTGGCCAGATATAAGGAATGTGATTATTTAACAACATGTCTTCTTCAACGGAAGGAGGTCCCTATGTGACTGAGAGCCACTGACAATCTTCTTCAACTAGGGAGGATCCTACGTGGCTGACTGCCACTGTCAGTCTCTCCAAGGTCGCAATGACACCTGCTTTCCTGTTTATGGACGGTAATGCAGGTCCCCATAGAGCGGACCTTGTCAATGAGTCCCTGGAAACAGAGGATATCGATGCGGTCCCCCGATGTAAACCCTATGCTCGGGCGAGGCTTTGCAGGACGGATTCCTTCTCCTCGTTCCCCCTTCAAGAGCTGCACTGTTGCAGGAGTGAAACTCTATTTATCAGGAACAGCTCGATAATCTCATCTGCAGTATGTCACATTAAGTGGCATGCAGTTCTATCAGAGGACATCATATTAACATGTAGAGCATTAAAATTTGCTTCTTGTATCAAGATGTGCCAATAACTATTTGACACGAAATTTGCTTTCTTCCATTTTAACAATTTATTTCAGTCACGATTGTTGGTTTCTTGTATTTTATTATCGTTTTCAGTTGCAGCACACATAGTATGTAAACCTAATTGGTTCACATTAAATAGCTGTAAGTGTGTGAATTGCCATGATTCTTAATGTATGGACATGAATGTACATGGATGGATGAATAAACCATCTGAAAGAGACACGTGATTCTGATATCACCAACGGCAGCCTATCAATTAGAGCAGAATAATCTTTGATAATATGATAACTTGTATAACGAGTTACTAAACAATATAGATATACAGTATATTGTGATGAGTTTTTGTAACCATATTTATAATTATTTTACTTATTCTATTTTATCCTATGTCCAATCAATTATAATCTAATCATTTATAAATTTCAAATTAGGACCGTTAACGATCTTTTATGTTTTATTTACTTTTGAATTTAAACGGCTGAGGGTTCCCATAATTCCCTGTAATTTAAATCTTCAGTTAATTTCAGTTATAAATCACGTGTTATTTTAAATCACCCAATGAACTGTTAAAGCCCTCAGCCAATGACCGATCATTGTAAATACTCTATAAAAGCCCTTGCTTTCGCTGAATAAACAGAACAGTACAGAACACAGAGAACACAGTTAGATCCAACTTCTGTCTAATCTACTTCTTTCATAAGCCAGGGACACCAACAAAAATTACCATAAATTTTGGTGCCGAAATCAGCACAATATGATAGTGACATTAGTGATATGATAGCTAACAATCTTTAGTTTGACTAATTTGTTAAATTCCTTTACAATACATTGATTAGTTCGATTGATTCTAATATCTGATTGCGATCGGTTTCCTCTGATTATGAGCACAGTTTTTCATTTGACATTAACTGTTCGGTTACTTCAGAGTAAAAATCATTTAGTATTTACTGAAGACACATTTATATTTTGGCAATTTCCCTTTTTCTGTAGCTTTTATTTGAGCCCATTCGTAGCTTGCGTGTTCTTTTATCCTCAATTGCAGCCAAGCACCAGCGTCACAAACAAAACGAATCTAAATTCCAATGGATTAATTTCGCTTTAATTCAGTCCTCTGTTGTTGTTTTACACTCTTGGATTGTGATAATTATTCACAAGATAAGAGGATTATCTTGGGTCTTCCTACTTTTAGTAAATAGGCTACAATTTCAACTGGAAATCCAAAATATCCCACTTACGTCCTTCCTCGATGACATCGGATTAAATCAATTGGTGAGGATTTATGTTTCCAACAAATGGATGTAACTCAATAGGGTACTCTACTGTTTTTAAAATGGAAAAAATAAATAAGGTTTTGAGTTTAATCTACATACATTAAAGTATATGAAAAGCAATCAAGAAACACAATGACACGCACACATTACGCAAAGATGCGTGTTCATTGTGATTCTTGATTAGTTCACTCCGCACGTTAAAGAACGTTTAATAATATATGAAAAGCAAATTTAACGTCCGTAATAATTCATAAATTGAGAGAAAAACTCACAACCGGACAACAAATATTCCTTTGCACATTCAGCCAACATCAACGCGAATTCTGAACAGCTGTTTCATCCTTATTAGGAATCGTCAGCAGAATTTACCCTCAGTTGCGCGAAGACATATTTGTTGTCCGGTTGTGATTTTTTTTTCTCTTAATTAAACTATATCTTCAAAACAAAATTAGTAATAGAAAAAACAAGGCATTTAATGATAATTTTTTTTTTTAGTATTTTTATTCATTTAATCAAATTTCCTCTCAAAAGTTTCGAAAAAATTAATTAATTTTGATGCAAATGAATTTAGAAGGATTAGAACATTTCCGTTACCTTTAAATATTTAAGAGAGTAAAAATATTTTAAAGTAACGGAAATGTATCAATAAGTCTGATTCTAATAAAAGTGATTTTTAATAAAAGAAACTTAGGAATCCCAGAAAATCTACTTTAATAATTCAAATAACTTTCAAAACTTGTGTCAGTAAACCTCTGAATGATCTTGATTTTCACCACTGACCAAGTAACCTAGCTACTAAACACAGTTCTGGTCCTTCCAAGGGCTTGGATTTGATCCAAGATTCGAAATAGGACTAACAACATTGCGTTGTCTTTAACAGTGATTGATTATCACGGAAATCAGATTCCATGGAATAACAACATGTTACCCAACAATTCCCTAACAAGAAATGAAGTCATCCAATCACTAAAATTAGCACCGAGTCTAGATTAATGCAAAGATCCAATAAAATAAAATCAAAGAATAAAATCAATAAGGAAATTTCTTATAAGTCTGATTAGGAGGTTGCTTTATTTTCTATGATTCACTGTTTTCTATCCTTTTCAGTATTAAATTTGTTTGGTGTTTAAAAAGAGTTAAAAGCAGAAAAGATTAAAATATCAGATTTTACATTTTAGATTTTAAACTTTATTAAGATTAAGAGTAGAGGAAGCTGAATTGATTTTAATTGATTACGATGAAGAATTAAAAGAAAGTAAAGTAATATTTACTGCAAAAAAATTTATTTTTAAGATCCTAATTTAATTTTTTTCCTGATTATTTGTAAAAGATGAATTCGAAGAACTCTTTGTTCTAATGTTAGGTTTCATCAAAAAGAGGTTGTTTGATTTAATAAAAACAACAAAAACAAAACCAAACAAACAAAAAATGTCTCCCTCTCCTGCCCTAAAAGAAAAAAATATATCCTTTTGTCTGCTTTATTTTTTTAGATAATTGTAATAGAAAAAAAAAATTAATGCAAAACTAGAATTATGTCCAATATGTTATTTATTTTTCTGCTTGTTCTTTATCAGATTAACGTTTTATCACTGGCTTAATATGTTATTTTAGGATCTTAGCGTAGATCCGAAAATAACAGTATTCAGCGGCTGTGAGAGCTTTGTTTACAAGAAGAATGTAAGTTAAGGTTTTGGAGAAATCGTAACTTATAAAGTTATTCTGAAGATGAGTATCCTACAATAACATTAAGTATCTATTTAAGTTCCTTATCTTAATCCAATTTAAGTCTGAACTCCTGAGATTTCGAATCGTTCCTATTTTCCAATCTTGTCTTCAGAAATTTCGACTTTTATGTTCAGCTGAAGAAATTCTGTGCAATAATATTCAAATAATAATAAAACAACTGCAGTATCCAAATAAAACTTAGTAAAACGTCAATTTAAAACTCCTCAATAATAACTCTCGAAGTGAGAAAAAAAATTAAACAATGAAAATGCCAAACTTTAAAAAAAAAAAGATGTTGAAACGGAAAAGAAATCATTGTTATTATTATTTATTAATGATGGAAATAATTTTAAAAATGTGTAATTAAAAAAAAAGAGAGGTAATTCAATGAAATATAGAAGAAATTTTTACTTAATTAAAGCCGATTGTTTGCGTTGAATAGTTCTTATTGAAAGAAACTGAGAATGAAACACTGACAATCGTTTTTCATTAAAAAAAAATCCAATAAAAGAAGGAATTCCAATCCTTTGTTGTTCTTATCTGACAGAGAACAATTATAATTCCTTTTTTTTTCAGTGTTTCTCAAAATAGGTGAATGAAGATTTATTATTATTATGCTTATTTTTTTGAAAGCAATTCCAAATTAATAGAAACTTAAAAGAGAAACCTTTAAGAGAAAAAAAAAAAAACTTAACACAAATAAAATATGACAATTCCTGTGATTGATGTTATAAAACCTACTGGATTCAACAACTATGTCTGATATCGAGTGCAGCCAAAAATTAACATCAATTGTAACATAAAGAGAAACAATCAATAATGCACCATTGATTGTTTTCTAAATTTTATTAATCAATTTTATTATGTTTCCATTTCTTGTATTTGATATCCTAATTTATTTTATTTTTATTTGCAAATTTTTGCTTTTTATTTGGCTAAAAAAATTTAATAAAAATTAAGTAAGTATTAAAAGATTGTTTTTTAATTCTAATAAAATTCTTTATTATGAGTTCAATAAATTTCTTTTGTTGTCAAATATTTTCTGTTATTATATTGCATCGTTGCATCCAATAATTATAACATGATTTTCAACATCCGTTCATTTTTCCAGAAACAATAAAGAATCAAAAAGAAAAGAAATACAGAAATTGCTATTGTCTGCTGATCTATCAATGTACCCTTTCGATCAACCAATAGATCGGAACTACGATTGCTACTTTATCGGTTCAGAGAAACGCTTTGGCAAATGGCCACAACTGAGCTTCCTGGCCAGCAGCCAAGTCCTGGGACAATCTGACGTCGAAGTTGGTACAGAATGACGTCAGAGATTTGATTGAGTCATAATTTAACTTAAGTATTCAACTGGCCTAACTTTAAATCCATTTCTGTAATAATTTCGGAAAAGAAAATCGGTGAAATTAAAGTTATGGAATGACGTAGCCAAGGAACGGTCATCTTCAAATTAACGTATGACTGAAAACTTTTTTTTTAACTTTACCTTAGAATGAATCAAAAAAAGCCTTAGGCTTTTTCACAGAATCCGTCCTTAAATTAACATAATGCTAACTCAATTTTAAACAGGATTTTCCGAAAAAAATAATGGCAAAAAACATAAGAATAAATAAATAGAATTATGCATTCTTCAAGAACAACTTCTGTCGTATAAAAACTACGGTGACTAATTTATGCAGTCCTTCGTCGCCCTCAAAAGCACTAAATGCCACATGGTTTATTGCCTCAGCAGAAAATAGGTAAGGGCGGGCAAAGGGAGAATACTCTGGGCCTTTAATCCATCATCCAGAGCAACCAAAAGAAGACCATGAGTCCGCAAAAAGTTAGGGCTTATTTTGACCCATAACATAACCTATTCCATTTAAATTCTCTAGGAAATACCAATACGCCCTCCCTTTTAGATTGTTGGCTTGAATCAATTAAATGGAAAAGATTTTATAGTTTTCTGCTAAGGGTTAAGACAACTGCTTCTCTTCGGTTAATCAAACGGAAGTTATAAGAAATTTTAAACATCTGCCATTAGCTATTTTTGCTTCTACTAGGTTCTGGAGCCATGGAGAGGAGAAGGCAGTTACCATAGGTGGTAGAGAATCTTTGGAGGGCTGTAGAGATTGACCGTGTATTTGTTTTTCCATGAAAGTAGAAATGAACCTTCCTTCTATTCTGGACTGAACATGTGAAGAAGGGATTACTTCAGATTGATTCCGAACATCGATAAAAACAAGGAATTTTTTCCTTTTAAATTCTAAAAAAATATCTCTTGGGTGAAAACTGGCAAATCAACTAAGTTCACTTGGCCTCAGTTGAAACACCCAGGAATTCTTTAATTTAAATCTTTCCGAAGAAAACTGAAACCTACAAAATCAAACAACTCAAAAAAGACAGAGATCGAAGGAATCAATGCAACTGAAAGGAACCAGAGATAGAAAGAAAAAGGTCAGTCCATCAACTTCCTTGTTTCAGTTTAAAATTCAGTAAATAAATCTAAAATTAATAGAGTAATTTAAAAGAATTCTTTTTGTAAGTAAGAACGAAAGAAAATCTAAAGCTTAGAGATTAAAATGTTGATAAATAAATCCTTTTGCATTGCGTCAGGTATTTAATCACAGATGAAAATAAACTTATGGTACTTGTTAAAAGAAAATTAAAATAGAAAAAGAACTGTAGTCTGGTATTTTAGAATATCTGAAATATAAGAACTCCGTTTGAATCCAATTGTTTTCTATGATGTAACTAAAAAAAAACAAAATTTAAAATGAAATAAAAAAAATAAATAAAATAAACTTTTTGCGAAATACGTAGATTTATCTATACCTATGTACAAATTCTAAAAGCAGTAAGTACCTATTTCTCTCTAAAATTTTTTCCAACTTAATATGTTGTGATCTTTCTAATAAATTTCATATCCACGAAAGGAAACTGTAAATTCATATCTGATTTAGATCTTGGAGCATTTTTAACAATGAGGGATTAGATGATCCATGTTCTTTAGTCCATCTCGAGATGCTTCTTCTCCGATGTCATCTTGAAAGAAGAAGTGATTGTCATCTTCCAATCGCTCAATGGGGATCATTTACCGCTGCAAAATTATGAGCAGTTCATCGTGAAACACAATCCATAAGAGATTGAGGATTATTATTCTGGAAAGTTCCATCTTTTATGTTACAATTAGGATTAGTTATTCGACGTTTTATCATTTTATTCGTTTGCAAAATAGAGCTAGATGATCAAGTTTATTCCTAAATTAATTCAGGATTCTGATCTTTTATCCCAAACAAAACAAGTATTGTTTAACTTTGATGTTTCATAAACGTTGTAGGCCAAATAAAAGGTCAGACAAAGGAATAGAGAGAAAGGCCTCCCAAAATGCTCTCTCGAATGTTAAGAAGGATTACTTGTTTTTAATGTTTAAAACACTTCAGTTAAAAATTTCTAAACAAAAAACTTAAGAGCAGTGTAAAAAATTTTTTTTCATATTTTTCACAACGAATGTACATAGGGTAGCCAAATTATTAGAGCCACTGTGCAAAAAATTTATTTTTTTGATTTATGAGCGGAAAAAAAGTAAAATATCTCCATTTATTTGAAATAAGTCATTTATTTTGACATTCTTATTTAAAAAAGCAATTAAAATCTATTAAACAAAGATGAGTATCTTTGGAAATTTTAAAGTCTGCCTAGTGTAATACCTAAAGTAATACCTCCTTCCGCTACGATGACATCCTGAATTCTTCTCGGCTTGCTTTCAATACATTTACGACAATTAATGCCTTAATTTCGTCTTAACTTCTGTGACACATCTCAATAAGACGCTCTATCAACTGTCTCTTGTTGGTGATATTCTCCCTAAAAATTCCCCTTTTCATTAATTCCCAGAAGTTCTCAAATGGATTGAGATCGGGGGAATTTCCAGGCCAGTCGAGAGCTCTTACTTGGTTTTCCGAAAAAATGTTGTTACCTTTTTTGCCTTATGGCAGGGCACAGAGTCATGCTTGAATATAAACTCGCCATCTATAAACAATACGTGGACTTGGGACAGCATTTTGGTTTCCAAGATCTTTATATATATTGATCCTGCCTCAGTGTTTCCTCGACAATATAAAGTTGACCTGTGCCTTGGCTACTGATCACCGACCAGATCATGATGGTGATGGGATGTTTGATCCTTTTGATAATTCAGGCTTCATTAAATTTTTCGTCAGGTCTTCTCCTCACAAACTCCGATTTGTCAGTCAGTCACTGATGATTCATCAAAGAAGCAAACCTCAAAATTATTATTGCATTTGAATTTGGTGAACTGGATATTACATAAAAGGGAAATGTGTTGGTTTTATCTTGAGAATTTGTCAAGTTGCCTTTTTCCAATCATCAACTGCCCAGTTTATTTGCGCTTTGCATCATCGTAGCCGCTTTTTCATCGTAGTCGGAGTTTTTGGCAGGACGTCGAAATGAGTTCTTTTAAGGGACGTCGAGCTGTCCTTCATGATAGGGTGAGGCTGGCATCCTGGATATTTTTGGTTATTTTCTTCAAAGGTGCCTTTCTGTTCTGAACATAGATATCTCTTATTTTTCTCTCATCTCTAGATGTTGTTAGTCTTTTTTTCCACACTTCCGATTTGGTTTCAATTCGATATTTGCATCAATTTTTTTTTTATTCTGATATCCGCGAAACGTTTAAAATCGATGCAATTTATATCTGTTGGAATGCTCTATATTGGTAATAAGAGTTTTTATCTCAAAAATTTTTCGTGTAGTCTTACAATATTAAAAACCTAAAAAAATAACTAAAATTTATATTGTGTATGGTATTTTAAATTAGTTCAGTCGAATAAGTTATTTACAACTATGTACATACCAGATAATAACACGGAATAATTCTTCAATAATCTCAAATTGTGCCTAAACATGTGAGCATTCGAACAACTACTTTCACGCAAAATAACGGTACTTGTCCCAAAATGGCGTTCAAACAAGTGAGTGTTGCAATTACCTTCATAAAAATTATTCCAAAATATAGTGGAGATATATACTTGTATATTATTTGAAAAAAAAATAATTGACATGAAAACTTTTAATTTCGTATGAATAAAATAATATCTTCCTTGATATTTGTTAATTCTTGCAGGTGGCTCTAATAACTTGGCCACCCACTGTAGTTTAGGCACTTCCAAAAGAAAGCTGAACAAATTTTCTGCTAAAAAAAAAAAAAAAAATTTGAAAGAAACAGGAAGAATAATGATAGATTATTTTTAACTAATGATCAGTCATAAACAATACACTTAAGATTGAGAATGGATATTCATGTTTTTTATTTTCTTCATTTTTTTTAAATATTTCTTCTAAATAAATGTTGGCCTCTTTAGAGCATAAACACACGAAAGAAATAAAAGCTACTCATCTAAGAGTTTTGAAAGTGTGAAAGGAGGAATGCAGTGAAAGCAAACACCTACATGAAAGGCTTTTGTACTGCTCTATGACAATGGATAAGACTTAGCTGAAACTTCATCAAACGTCTACCTGGTGGCTGAACAAAGGTCGCCGACCTCGGAAATTAAACGGAAATAAGAGTTGTGCGCATGCTCCTACATTTCGCCTGGACACTTCTTTTCACAACAAAGGAGCTTCCTTTGTCATTAGAACGATTCACTGACCGCCATAACGGATTCAGCGACACACTGACATTTCGCAGAACCAATAGAAAAGGAAAAGGAAACAATCAAAAGTTGCTGACCTAAAATAAAGTCTGCGCAAAAAGCAAATTTCATAAATAAAAAGAAAAAAGATATTTGATTAGTGACTTCATTTATGATTCATTAAAAACCATCTTTGTTCCTGAAAATAAGAGCTCAATTTGTTTTTTATTGAATTATACGATGAAGAACTTTCATTTAAAATTGCATCCCAAAATCATCTGGAGTAGTTGTCTTAAGAATGTTATACAATACATCTTTTAAACATTATCATAAAGTAAATTATAAAGAAATTTTAAACCCTTGTAAGATAGACTACTTTTAATCTGCTTCACCAAAAATGAGCAGAAGAAATAAACTTGACGATCCAGATAATTACTCCTACAACGTTTAAAATAAAACTTTCTAAAAGATAGGAACCTAGTCTAATTGTTAGATTTTACTTAAAGACATTTTTTTAAACTGTTAGTTTATATCTCTTAACCTTTGAACAAAATTGATTGAATTTAATTGATCTGATAACTAAACTCGCTGTTTTGCTAATGATGCTTATGTGAGAATATACGAACAATCTAGCAATACAAAACTGAATCAAATTAAAACAATAAACTTACATCAAATAATAACATTTCAGAAGTACTCAAGGTACGAATGGTTCTCTTCGATGGAATGATACTTCTTCAATAAACTTGCTGAGAAAAAACAGCGTTTAGGAACCACAATCTTACTTCTATTGAGATACTGTACTTTTCAATTCATTCAGAAAATTTTCAAATCTGGAAATAGAGTTTGAATTGAGCTATTCCCCAATGCACTAGAATGACAATGACAGCTGTCCATTCTGAACCCCTAATGAAAGATTACTCTATGGATATTTGTCTCCGATTGATAATATTACTATTCTTTCTTCTTCTAAAACGACAACTGTTATGGTAGTTGCTCGATCTACACGTCATTCATTGTTTTCAAACCAATAGATCTGTCACCAATAGAGATCTGTTCGATCACAGCTTGGTTAATATTGGATTTTTTTCTGTCATTTATCATTAGCGTTAACTGATTAATTAATTTTCTTTAACAAATACAAAAAATAAACCAATTAATTGGCCGTCGTCCATAATTTGTAGAATTTTCACTGATATTTACAGAATATTTTTAATGATGAAGATTTAAAAATTTCTTAAAAGCCTTGGTACAATTGGCTTAAATATTTATTTGTTATTATTCAATCAAATATGGCACTCAAAGGTTCCAGAAGCATGGAAGTAATCTATTATTATACCGCTCTTGAAATCAAAGAAGCCGGCAGCCAATATCTCGCTCAATAGCACTAACACGCATACTTTCAAAAGTCATGGAAACAATGATTAATAACAGAATTAATTGGTATCTCGAGAGTAACAACATTATCTCCAATGACCGGGCAGGATTCCGTAAACATCGATCGACAACCCAACAAATTTTAAGACTAAGCCAGAATGTGAAAGATGCCTTGGATGAAAAGAAGACCACCCTTTCTGTCTTTGTCGATTTTAAGAGTGCCTACGATAATGTGTGGAGAGCTAAATTACTAGATAAATTAAGATTACATGGTGCAAATGGTAAAATGCTATGTTGGTTAAGGACCTTTCTGAGTCAAAGATTATGTGCTACCAGAATAAAACAAGTAGCACATAAACTTCAAAATATAAAAACCAGAAACTGGGTTTACCTCAAGGCGCAAAGAGTCCTCAGCCCTACTTTATTTAACATAATGATTAATGACCTACCCTCTTCTCTCAGTGAATCAACCGGAACAAAAACAGCACTGTTTGCAGATGACCTGGCCATTTGGATATCATTACCCAGAAATCAGCATAATAAATTATCCGAAACCATGAATAAAGTGTTAAAAAAGCTCGAAATGTGATCAGAAAAAAATAGAATGGAATCAACAACGAAAAAACGTTCTACCCACACTTTCTCCCCAGCAAATAACATGAAAATTTTTGATCTACAATACAATGGAGAACAAATAAAGGAAAGCTCAGAGCCCAAATATTTGGGAATGCACCTAGACACTAAACTCACCTGGAAAAATCATGTCAGAACTATTGCTGAAAAAGCCAGAAACAGATGTCATATACTGAAAAGGCTTACAGGGAAAAAATGGGGGTGCTCGCCAACAACCCTGAAGAACACTTATAACAGTTACATTAGACCAGCAATGTTATATGGACGTGAGACTTTAACATCTGCTGATATACGTAAATTAGAACAAGCTCACAATCAAGCCATGAGAATTATCACTGGAGCTGTCAAAAGTACTTCCATTGCAGTATTGAATATTGCGAATAGTAATCTACCTTTACGTACTGAGATAAACAAATTGGCTCTCATACAATATTTAGAGAAACTAATTAGAATCCCATCTGAGAACTATTGGAAAAATTATGAGAGAAAAGAGAGGAAACTCAAAGGGATTTATCCAACATATAGATGAAATTAGAAATATATATATTCCGGACACAGAAATAGAAGAGTTATTACAACTGCAAATCCACTAGATCAGTGGTGCCCAACCTACGGC
>JAFIDM010005346.1:12010220-12027210 GCA_023159025.1 Thereuonema tuberculata
TTATTAAAGATAACACAATAATATTATCTCATTGTTACAACAATTAGCAGAAAAGAATTATAACAATTATATTAAAAAAGGACATCGAGTCAATTGTTGAAAAATTGAATAAAAAGGCTGTCTATTTGATACTTTTAAATCAAATATTCTAATAAGGTCGGGTGAGGCGGGTATCCCTATGGGAATTCAAGATTAAAGTCATAATCTTGAATGATGATCATAGTGGGTAAAGATCTGTCCTCACGGACAGATGAGCAGAAGAAGCTGGAAAACAAACTTGACAAACAGTATTTAGTGAATAAAATTTTATTCATTAAATACTACGTTTGTCAAGTTTGTTAAGTAATGGAGATGAAGAGGAGGAAGACGTACAAAAAAAGAAAATAAATTTATAGAGGTATTGGTAGTAATTATAGAATAATACAAAACACATCTTTTTATCTTCGCAATATTTCGCAGTTTATTGTCTTTTAACTGCTTCATCAGGCTTAAATATATGGAAAAACTTTTCGTAAGATATAGTAACGAATATGGTAAAAATATATAAGAAAATTTTTTTTTTGGTGGTTGAACCTGGAAATTCCTTTTTTTTTGGTTGTTGAATATTTTTGTTTTGGTAGTTGAACCTGGAGATTCCTTTTGTTTTTTGTTTTTTTCGTTGTTGATAATTTTTTTTTGTTGGTTCAACCTGGAGATTCCTTTTTTTTTGGGTTATGGCCCACGAGATTCACAGCAAAGTCAATTTTGGCCACCAGATTACAAAAGGTTGGGCACCACTGCACTAGATCATATTGAGGTAAATTATAATTTGAATCTTACAGAAAAAGTCAAGAAATCAGAGGTCCAGAAAGATATATTAAAATCTCTTGCATTAGAGACAATAAACACTTTGTATCCAGAGGATGTCTGGCTGCACTTATTCACCGATGGCTCATTGAGAGAAAAAAAACCAATATGCAGGTGATGGAGTCAACAGCTAACTCTTCAAGTTCTACAGCTCCGCCGGTAAATTTAAACTAATTTTGACGGTGAAATAGAAGCAATATATATATATTGCAATGACTCAACTGCTCATCAGAATGGAATCATTTCAAAATGTCGTCATATTTTGTGACTCAACATCTGCTATTCAAACCGTTACAAACTTCAAATGTCCAGTGAGCTCCAGAGTGTTGGAAATACGATCTACCCTGGAAGAGCTATACAAAATGAGAAAGGAGGTTACGTTCCAATGGATCCCCTCCCATATCGGCATTAAAGGTAATCAGGAAGCTGACTATCTAGCAAAAAATGGGAACAACAATATTAAATACCACAAAAACAAACTATCCTTCCATTCTGCAAAGCTGAAATTAAATCCTGTTTCAAATCTGAATGGTTGGCATATCTGAAGGAATTGAGTAAAGAGAAACATTGGGTGGAACCACTCCTAAATAAGAAAAGCAAACCTGAGTTACCACGCAGTGAAACCGTCGCTACATTTCGTAAAATCACACACCATGATTGTCTGGCAGATCACTTATCCCGATTCAAAATATTAGCCTCAATAAACTGCATTTTGTGCAATGAAGATACCTCAATGGACTGGAACCATCTAAGAAAGTTTAAAGCACTTTAACTTTACTGGACAAGATCTGATGGGACAAATTTATTGGGAAGCCAAAAGACTAATGGCTTGTGTTCCAAATGTCTGACAATTAGATTAAATAAATATTTATTGAAAAAGTTATTTAAACAATAAGTTATCATCGTAGAAACATGAAATTATAATTGGCAGAAAAAAAAGACATATTTCTTTTATGTAAATCCTAACATACAAATGACTATTTTAATGTAGATATTAACTGGCAGAGTGAATAGAAATTAATATTATAAAATGCTTTTCTACTTCATACTACTGCGCGAAAGAAAAACAAACCTAACAACCGATAGAAGAATTAGATGGTATTGAAAGTAAACAACTTTATTTTAATCAGTTACTAAATGTAGGCAGAATTATAAAATTAATGTATAATTGGTGTAATACAGTCTTTAATTAGTTAATGTTTTCAAATAAAATTTTAGGCTGCTTGATCAATCCAATTTCTTCACTCAGCCGCTGGCCTCTTGTGAAACACTTCGCACATTAGACCGAAACAATTTCTCGGTCGACCAAGAAATTTCTTAAGAGAAAGAAACATTCGACCAATAGCATCAAGGATATCGACAAACACAGTATTACAGTGAAGGATTGCAACTTCACTGCAAAATATTAATAAAAAGATTATCATGAAAAACTTTCCATATTTGTCTGAATAGTTCTCAAATGGCATTTAGCCAGATGGTAGAAAAGTACTTAAATTTCTATTAAAATGTTAAAAAAAATACATGAAGCATTTCCTAAATACATTTATAGTAGATATTTCCCAAAGAATAATTACTCTGTAATCAAACTTTATTGTAGTTGCCGCGAAAAACATTTTAAGATTTGATTGTCTTTCTTTAAGAAATCGACAAGCCTGGAGAAAAAAAAAATCTACAGTATTATTTCTAAGCTTTACATGTAGACTATTACGCGATATGAAATTGAACATTTGTAATTGTTGTGTTCTGTTTTTGCAAAATTTTGTCCTGTTTATTTCTAGAGTTTATTTATAATTATTCATAATGAAGCTTGGCATAAAAGAAACAAGGAAAAGAAACTAGTAGCATATTGTACACGAAATATAGCGCTCAAGTAGATTACATGTTGCGGCCACAGGAAGTGACCACAGACAAGAAGTCGTATTTTCCACCCCCTCTATCGGGTTATAATGCTTCCAAAAACTATTACTAATGTCTGTCCGACTTGTATTTTGGAATATAGAGTTGATGATATGTTTCATTTTTGACTACTTTCTTAGAGAAAAAAAAAAAGTTGGAGTCACAGACGGTAACTCGTACTTTTCCCCATCCCTCTAAGTCATGAGGTATCACTCATGAATGTCCAAAGTAGTGACGTATTTCATTTTCGGCCACTTGTGAGACGAAAATGACCTGAACTTATATTTTCCTCTACAAGTCATGACGGTTGATGAGTCAGGGCGGTGAACAAGAATTAAAACCATCCAGAACATCTATTAGTAATATCACGAGACAGGAAGAGCAAGTGACCGCGGAGCTAACCTGTATTTTTTTTACCATCTTTCCAAGTCATAAGAATGGAAAAAGATATCATTTTTGTCTGTTAGTCTATTTGTTGTGGAGATGGGACGGACGGACGGACAGAACCTTCTTAAGAGCTCTCTCTCCCTCACTTTCAGTTTGTATAGGGGGAGGGGGTCGCTAAAAAAAAGTGAATCAACTGTTAAGATTTCATGTGATTAAACCTTAATTCAATTTTATCCTTCGTGTAAATATAAAGATTTAAAAAGTATTTCTTTGTTTGCATCATGTCCTTATTTCTCCCAATTAATCACTTTTTTATCTGATTTATTTCCTAATTCAGTTTGTAATTAGTTTGAAAATATTCAGGCCTACAGTCGATCCCACTCCTTCCTGAAACGAAAATTTACCTTGAGTTCACTGACCTTCGTTCAATCAAGAAATTGTATTGATTTTCTATCAGTCTTATTATAATGAAAGAAAGACTTATTTGAAAGTTCAGTAAAGAAGTACATCGTATTAGAATTCAATTAAGGAATGAATTCACAGCAAAGAAAAGAAAGGAAAAACAAAACAAAAAGATTTCAAAATAAACTGAAGAGACATAATCTAAGATTATTATTATTATTATTACCGCTTTTACGAATAATTCAAGAATTGAAAAATACGACCAAAATTTACGACTTATTTCCAATTAAGCAATTCAGTATGGATTAAAACTTAGAAGAACGATTCAAACAAAAGAAAATATTAAAACTTACATGTGTATCAACAAAAATAGAAAAACCGAAATTTCAAATGAATTTTTAAAATATAAAATGCTTAGACCATAGTAAAAATATTCCTATTTTGATAAATTGATAATGGAAAACTATTAATATATAATATCTAAATAGACTACATTTAATATAAAAAATTAACAGGAAAACAAGAGAAATTAAAGTTTAAGAAAACATAAATAGTTAAAACTAATTATCCAATCATTTGAAAAAAGGATGGTGGAAATGATATCCATACATTACAAGAAAACTCCATAAAATAGTAATATATTACATTAGACTTCTTTCTGATAATGAGCAATTACGACGTGAATCAATAAAACCTGTTCGATATTTCCCTTCTTGAATCTAATTAATGGGAAAATTAAACGATAACGCTTTTTTTAACGAGATTCTATGAATTGAAGAAAGAATTGGATAAAGAGAGGAAGAAAATAAGAATAAAATAAAACGAACATCACTGTAATATGAAATATGGCAGAAAAGAAAGAAAGAGAGATGACATGATACTGATTTCTGTCGAGATAAAGGAGAATGAAAAGCAGTTGACTTAAAAAAAAACAAGAGGAAACAAAAAAACAACACTAAACAATGATTCGTTTCCTGAAAATAGAAACAAAAACAAAAACAGGGTTAAACTGACTTCAACAATTGAGAAAAGATGATGTATTGAAAAGAAATGAAGAAAAGATGATGTATTTAAAAGAAATGAAGAAAATATGACAGAATATAAGAAAGTTACTGCCAATAAGAACGATTAGATTCATTCAAAATATATTTGTATTTTGTAAAAAGGTATTTGTAAATTTTTTTGTGTGTGAAATGCTGCTGAAAGGAGGATCATTTCTTGGAATATCTTGATAAGTGTTTTGATATCTTGGTTTGTGTGTGGGTGGCAGGGAACCCGAGCACCGCGACCGTTGGTCTATTATACTATAGTCACGGAAAGATGGAGATAAAGATTGAGAATGAATGGTGGAAGTAGTGCAGCGGAAACGGGAGAGTCCCGTGAAAACACCACAAACCCAGATGAATCCCGGTGAGAGGTGAGAGGCCAATGTATTAGCGACACCCGCACGGCCTTATATCTTGATTAGTTCTAGGTATCTCAACAAATCAAATTTTGCAATACAAGACAGTATGATTTGAAAGAATGCAGCATTTTTGTTTTCAATTATTCAATTTGTTTTAAGTATTTGGAGGTTACAGAATAAAATTATGGTTCAAACAATGTATCAGCACTTAATTGAAGTTATTGAAATACTTTTATTTTTCCTTTCACCATTTACTTAAGTAGGTTCATGACTGGAACTTCAATATCTTCCGCAAACTTCATAAGTTTTTGGACTAAGAAAAATCAAATAGTCAGGAAAAGTTGTTTTGTTTTGACGCTTTGCAATTTATTGAAAAACTACTGTCTTTATATATATTAAGGCTTAGCATTTTCTGGAATGATGTTTTCAAAACGTGGCCTTTCAATTTTGCTAAAGTTCATTATTGCAATTTTAATTTTCCTTCTTTGTGGAATTCCATTTTTAGGCAAATGGTTTGAATTGTTGGTTCTCTGATAAAATTTATGCTTTTTTATATAACAACGTCTTTCGTGAGTGTTCATAATTTTTTTATTATTGTAATCGCTGTATTTATAAGCAGTAATACCTTCATGAATACAATACACATTCAATCTGCATTTCATTTACTTATATATTTCCGAAAAAAATATCTGTTTTATCTACTGTGGCCGAGAAGTTCCTTTTCCCCTATTATGTATTATTATTATTTGTTTGGACCTTATTTTTTTGATGGTCATGTTAATGGCGAAACATATTTACACATGTTACAAACATAGTAAATCCCACAGTTTGAAAATGTTGGTATCATGGAAGGCGTAAGGTTACAGCAGGAAGGGCACCTGCTCACTTCTCTCTTACTGTGCGCGGGTTTCTTCATGAACATTTTGCAAGATGCTGGATTGGTCGCTGTACTCCAGCATCGCCAGCTCCACTGAAATGATCACCCCAAAGACCTCACGACGCCTGACAACTCATTGTGGGGAATCATCACGACCTAAGTGTCCGAACGTCGTTATGCTACAAATGAAGAATTACGCAATGCAGTTGAGGACGCATTCCGAACCGCCACACCAAAAAATTGTCAAGTAGAACGTGTGGCGTATGAACTTCTGTGTACAGCATGATTGCGACACAGACGCATTGGACACTTAATGTGTAAATATTTTCTTAAAATATGACAATCAAATAAGTGGTATGTGAACTTCTATGTCACACACACACTCATACACACACACACCAAGTGGTCATAATTAAAGTATCCCTTTTCAGAGCTCTCAATAGCTGATGGAGGAATGCCGTCAAAATTAGGAGCTAGACTGTTCCAGGCAAAGGGAAAAGGAGTCGGTAAAAAAAATCAAGCTCCAAAACCTGCCAAGAGGGCGCTGTATAAGAGGAAATGCATGACTAACAATGCATCTGTTATCAACAAATGAACGACTACAAAAGCATTTGTATCTACAAATACCTCTGCCAAAGCTAAGATGAAATTTAAAATTTCTGTATTTGCTCTTTCCAAAAACTGAGACAGAAACGTGCCAGAGGAAATGCTATAAAAAGCACTAAACTCACTCACATCACTGATTATGAAGTTGATTTTCCATGTTAATTCCATTGTTCTGGACCAGAAATAGTACTGCAGAATGCAACATCTCGGGAGTAATGTTTGCACATGCTGTACTAGGCTGATCTTTAAGATTAAGACAGCCACATTAAGGATAAGATACACCAACGATAGCTAAACATTAATCTTTAGTTTATTCTTTTAGATTGTAATATATGCAACAACGTGAATAATTTCTGTTAAATTGAAATTTGCTAAATGAAACGAGATAAGTTTCAGAGGTCCAAAGGTTTGGCTTCTTCAGTGAGCAAAACAAGAATTTTCTACAGATAAGAATATCGTCTAAAAAACCCCCCCCCCCCCCCCCCCCCCCCCCCAAAAAAAAAAAAAAAAAATAAAAGCAACTAAAGCAGTATCGGTAATTTTCTATTTTACGTTCGTAAAATCGACAACCCCACGGCCAAAAAGCAAACGATGTAAAGTCAGATGAGTGTGGTGACCATGCAATAGAAAGAACTGACTAATGACTCTTTCTTCAGTAAAGTGAGTCACAATAGCTGTGATACAATATGAGGAGCATCTTTCATAAAAATTGCCTCATCCAGGTCTCATCCTCTTTGTTGAGTTGAAGTTTACGTAAATGAATCCGTCTTTTTCACGGAATCCTTCTTCCGATGTCTGGAATACTGTATTCCTAATTAGCATTCCATTTATAAGGAGAGCTCTGAATAGATTTACTTTAATTACAGCCATCTGGTTTATATATATTTGTAAGAAATAACTATTTTTATATCTATGGGATTTTTAGTGCCAAAAGTTTAATAATTGTACTATTGTATTATAGAGCGTGAAAAGTTTATTTATAAAAAAAAAAGTAGCCTACCTACACAACTGTAATTATTTAATTTTTGTAAATTTTAAATATCTGATTTACAAAAAAAATGTAATTTGAACCTTACGCTTGTCTACTTTTGAAATATGGGAGAAAGACGAGGAGAAAAAAAAAAAGGGTCACATGGTTTCTTGATGGATGTGAATGGCCTACGATACAGCGGTACAAGAGGAGGAAGACAATTGCAGGGTGTGTCTCGAGGGGAACATTCGCGCTCTCTGTCGGTAGATCTTTCCAAAGAACACGACACAGCACAGGCCAGGTGATGAATTTGCACAGCCAGTTCCAAACCACAATTGTACGGAAGTCCTCCTACAGTTCTTCAAACTTTGAACTACAAGATGCACAGTTAAAATAATAATAATAAACAATAACAAAAAAAAGAAAGAGGAATTTTAATATTCATAAATTAGGAGGGGGTGACTAATAAAATAGTAAAAATTCATTCCTGTGACTGATTTCGAGGCAGTTCATTCATTATTATAACTGCTTCTCAATTTCTACGGAAATCGTTCAGATTAACAGCTAATTATTAACATTTTATTTCAATGATTAAAAGACAATCCTGTTTTTAAGAATGCATTAAATGAACTGTCAATTGAAACGGAACTGTTTATTTTTTACTTATGTGTTCTATCTTCGGATAGAAAAGCTTTATCTTCGGATTATGAGTTTTATGGCCATCGCTAAACACTCGCATTGAAAGGTTGGATATTGACTTAGATCAGATGCAAATGGTCTGTGATTGCACTGACGAATGTTACATCTCGAATCCAGTTTAACAAAGACCATGGCTGAAGTTTTGCTGACACTTTGTGTGTAACTATCGTGTGCTGTTCTTGTAATGCTTATTATTCTAAGAATATCATTTATAATACTATCTCTTTGTATAATTAATTGAGATTACCTTCGTGTCTTATAATTCTCGACCAAAGCCATGTATATTAGGTTCTAATACTTCCCAAATTAGCTTAACTTACTTTAATCTCCTTATATTCTCAATATAACAATACTGTTCGAATCTAAAGAAGAACTGCTCAAGGAAGAAAAGAGCAAAGTCTACTTATTTATCTAACGAATATTTAGTTTAATTTTTTTCAAATTAAGAAAGACGATTTCTTACAAATTAAGAAAGGGAGAACCGTAACTTTCCAATAATTGACTTAAAAAAATAGTAATTATAGGTCTTTATTGAAATTTTCTTTAAAATAACTTAAAAAATATTTATTTTTAACAAATAAGACTAATAAATAAATAGTTTTGTAATATATAAAATTCTTAATGGTAAAGTTAATAAAATTAAAATTGGGTTAAAAAGAATTAAAATAATAACAAAAATCTATATAAAGAAATAGTTGCGTAAGATATCCGCGAGGTAAATATAGCAAGGTCTTTCATATTTACAGAATATGAAAGATTAACAAAAGAGAATTTCAGAATCTTAGAATAACAAATCACCTTTATGATAACATTAAAATATGGGATGTTTATTTATTGCTTAGGATTATCATTTTTAAAATTTCCATGAAAACTAAAAATGAAAAATCTGTATATAAGTATTAAAACATTAATAAGTAAAGAAGAACCAATCTTTCATGAATACATTTTAAAGAATAAATGAATTCCTACTTTTGAGTGTGAAGATAAATTCATAAACTGTTATTTCTTTAGGATAGCTTTCATAAAAATTGAGTAGAATTCACTGACTGTGTAAATAACAGATCACTGCAACTCAAGGAAGAAAGAACAAACTTAAAAAAAATAGAAAGAGATATATTCTATATACATAAGGAATATGGCAGTTACCATTCTTCATTAAATTCAAGAAGCAGCCATAGAAGAAAAGATTACAAATATCTATCGACTTCTACCTGTTGCTTCAAATACAACAAAAGATAAAATCTGAGATTCCGAAAAAAAAAAAAAAAAAAAAACCATCAAAGTTAGAAGGAAAAAAAGTCACAGCGAGAAGAACTTATGGTGTTCCTTTCCATTCAGATTCTTTTGGCAACGATGCAGAGTTAGATTCACGAAGATATGTTTTACACAGAAAAAAACAAAACAAAAAAAAAGAGGTATCGACCTTATCTACAATACATAAGTTGCGACAGATGAAGTAGATATAATATAAAAATCAATATAAGTAAATATATAACAGTTCCATTTGGAATGTTTTAGTTGACTGTTGGATTCCTCAAGTTTGAGATTTTTTTGCTCGACAACTACTGACCCGATCGACTTGAAATTTGGATATGCTTTTCTTCAGAGTGTCTACTATAAATCTATATTTTTATTCGATCGTATCTCTAACAGTTTGCGGAAAGAGTCGGCTGTGTCGGCATTTTTCCGGTTAGGCAGAAATAAAAAAAATTTCATTGTATAGTAGACATTCTAAACTAAAGCATAACCAAATCTCAAGTCGATCGGGGTCAGTAGTTGCCCAGGAAAAATTCCCAAACTTCACTTTTTTTTCTTGTATTTTTCTGGTGGCTCTTCTCTCATTGCGTCACACACACACAGAGGGAGTGATACAGTAAATTGAAAGTAGCCCCCTTGGCCTATGGATAAGATGTCTGACTTAGGATCAGAAGGTTGAAGGGTCGAGTCCTCATGGGGTCGTTTCAAGTTATGTCTATTTTTTGTTTTGTACTGTTTTTCCTTCATTTTATTTGAAATTGAATATGCACACATTCAATGTTCGCGTGGGTTTTAATGGATCGTCCTTCATTTCCTGGTTTATCACAATCAATTTTTTTTTTACTTTTTTTTTACTCAGGATGACTGAACTTGATAGATAAGAGTTTAACAATGATTCTAACAATAATTCTATAGTATGAGGAGGATATGATTTCTTAACTTGTAAATATGTGAGATTTTGTATTTAAATACATTTTCATAAAAAATATGCCAATGTAAAACCATTAGGTAAACAGAATATTCTTCATTACAAACAGATATTATTATTATTATTATTATTATTATTATAGTTATATTTTTAAATGTTATTTTAAACCATTAAATTGTAACAAAACCTAATTCTTAGCTTTATCAATTGATACGAGTAAGAACATAAAGCCTATTATAATCTCAAACTCGTATTTTAATGTTATCGTAAAATTTAAAGTGTAATAGAATTTATTACTACCAAAGATCCGACATCTACAAATAGATATGAACTATTACGCTATCAATTTCTCCTGAAGAGCCTAATTCTTAAGCAATCGGAAACACTCGATACTGCCATTTACATTTTAAAAAAGACTTTCCCTAACAGCATCCAGAAGCATTTGATCTTCAACTCTTTCTTACAGGATGAAAAACGATGTTGGTAACCATCTCTCTTTCATTTTGCAATAGGAATTTGTGCGTAGATTCATTTCACTGCTTTAACCTGTATAGGGGCATTTTCGGAATTAGGTATTTTTTTCGATTTAAAATATCTTCTGTAAGTATCGTTATTAGTGAATATTTCTCGTGTTCCATTTAACTGTTTTGTTGATACTTCCCATCCTTTTTCTTATTTTATTAGCTGCTGGTAATTAGACCAAATCACCCTTACGGGGTTTAAGTTTGATAAATTCATAGTATCTTCTAGAAATATATCTCCGACAAACTTTCAAAGAAATGATGGAGTCGCTTAATTTTGCCTCCGTCTTTGAGACTGTCCTAAACCACGGTGTCATTCACTAAAGAAAATCGTAGAACTCTTTTTAACTTAGTAAAACAACAGCTCAAGAGATATTTCATACAACAAGAAGCGCAGAAATATTTAAACGGATTATAAAAAAAATTACGGATAAAAAAAAAGTTTAAAAAGTTCAACCAAGAAGATGACAAACACCATCTGTGCCTTCTTTTAAGAAGTTTAGAAAGAAAGACATTTTGACGCTTCCTTCGCTTGATTAACTGAATCAGAATTCGAGAGAAAGATAAAACTTTTTCTTCCATTTTTCATATCTGTTCATCCTTATGTAGGAATCATTTCAGAGAATGCGATTAAATAGTTCTTATTCTTCGCTAATGAACACCTCTAACATATTAAGCAAAGAAGATTAAATTCAACTGACATTGTAAGGTTTGCAGAATATTACAGACTTCGAAAAACAAATGGTTTTCAAATATTAGCAGAGTTTTTAAAGTAGATTTTTATTGTTTTTATTGATTAGGAACAAATTTCCTCTTGTAATGCATAATGGAAGATTGAAGAATTGTCTTTTATTTAAGGGTAATTTTGTTTTTCTAATTTAATTTAGTAGTTATTTCCTTTTCTATTAACGTATTATACTGTATATGTTGAAATAGCATAAGCAGTTTACATAAAATCTTAAAAGAAAATTATTTATAAACAAGTGCGATTTCCCGTAACGTAGTTCTTCTATTGGATTTTTTTTTTTGCTTTTGCTTTGTGAAGCCAGTTTCATTATTCAATTCCCAAATTGCTTCATTAAGAATGATAATTTTAAAAGTTCTTTTTTTCTTGTTGTTTATGTGTGTTGTTGTCTATTCTCTGTATAGAAGTTTTATCTTACGACGGTCAGCAATAATTGGTCACGAAACATTTTAATGTCTTTTATCAGTGATCCAATAGTGTTGGTTTTCTTTCTCAGTGAAACTTCTGGCTTTTCTCCAGATGCGTCCAGGGAATTAATAACAGAGAACGACGCGCTCACTTCTCCTGCCGAGAGTAATGGACTTCTTGCAGTAAAGAACTTGTGAGATTCGCTTAGGTCTTAGGATCCGTTATCATCAAGAGGAATCAACCTCCTCTTTTGAACATCCCTGACCCTACCAATGGAGGAGCGCTAATGAAAAGGATTGGGTCACTTCATTTGTCTGCTGCGGCTTTACTCTGAAATCCTACCAATGAATTACTAAGAAAACACCTCATTTTCCAAAACGATTTCATCAACAAGAAATTCAATGTCACTTCACATTAGGAAGAAAATGAAGGAAAAGATAAAACAAAGGCAGTAGAATTAAGGTTGGAAATACTTCGAAAGTAAAATGTTTCATTTTCAATAGGCAAATTTGAAATGGAAAAATATTTGATCACTAATTTGAAAAGTTATATACGCTATAATAAACATACATTTTATATATTCGTTCAATTTTGTTAAGAGTTACTTTACAAAAGGTGGGGGAGAGGGGACATATCACCTGCTTTTACGTAAGACTTATCTATATTTTGTAACAGACTGCCCGTATTTTTGAAATGCTTGAAATTATACATTTTAATTTAACTCATAATCTTTAGCTCAGTCACTAAATTGTTGAAAATAAATTGCATTTCACAATTATAAAAAAATTAAATTAAAGAAAGTTTTTAATACTTATAAAAAACAAAAGAGCAAAACAATTGTTTTTACTAATGCTTGTTGATAAAAAAAAAACTTCCTTTGTGGATATAAAAAACAAAACTTACTTATAAATAAAAATAAAAATACTAATAAAAGATTTAACACTACATATTCTAATATATAAAAGTGAAAATCTGTAAGTTTGTATGTTGTTCAATCACGCCTCAACAGCGCAACGGATGGAATGGAATTTTGCATGCAGATAGTCTATGACACGGAGAAGGATGTAGGCTACTTTTCATCCCGGTCCATCAAGTAGTTCCCGTGGGATGAATGAAAAAGTATCAAAATTGCCCAAAATGAAAAACTTCCCAAAGCCGTCTATATATAGCGCCGCAGTTTTAAATTGAGCGCGTTTAAGGACATTCTCTACAGATGTGGAACACGATTAACTCACGAGTTACCTGATAATTCTACTAGGCGATGTATACGGTGATAAATATACAATGCGGTAATTAATACGTTGCATATTGTTTAGCAATTTAAACTTTAATTTTGTAACGAACTGCAAAAGGTTTCAAGTGATAGGGGTGTAAAGAAGCCCACAAAGGGCACCACAGTTTTAAATTGAGTGCATTTAAAGAGATTTTTTGCAGGCGCGGAAGAAGATTAACTCAAGAGTTAACTGATAATTCTATTAGGCATGTATAAATATATGATAATTAATATGTTGGATTTAAAATTTAAAATTTAATTTAGAATGTAACATAATGATCATATGGTTTTTTTTTTTACCAACTGGGAAGTTTTCAAGTGATATAGGTGTGGAGAAGGCCAGAAAGGTTAGGAAGATACCGATCTCGATATGAATTTGCTAAATAAACAAAGCGTTTTTTTTAACGTTAATATAATAAGGCTTCCGCAGCGAGGAGATGGTACCCGGCTAGTATGTATATGCATATAACTGTGTGTGTGTGTATGTGTGTGTGTATGTGTATAATAAGAAAGTATAGAGTAAAGTTTGATTAAGGAATAAATTATAAGATTCAATTTTTTTTCTTTTTTATTTGAGTTCATGGTGTAATTTCTCGTATACGATATGATCAGTTAATGAATTTAGCTTGCAAAAAAACTGCTTCCTGTTTCTATGAATTATTTTCAAAGGGTTAAATTATTGTTGATGTTTATTGTAAATTAGTAAAAGAATTAAACTTTTGCAAGATACTTTCAAAGTATTTGTTTTCCTTAAACAAATAATTATTTGATGAACATAAAGGGCCTTTGATAAATTTTGCAATTTTAACTACGGTAATAAAAAGATATCGAATTAAAAGAAACGTTAGAAAATTATGGAATTCATTAATAATAATATAAATGTTACACTTTATGGAGTGATATAAGTCTAGGTTCTTTGAATTACATAAGCTAAACAGATAAAAAGAGGAATTATAATTTTTTTTAAAAATACTAACTAATCTTGTGTTTTCGAAAATTTCATTTGAAGCTAAGGAAGCAATATAAATAAAAAGGTTGCCATAGTAACCAGTATTAGTAAGAAAGCAGATATGTCTACATGTTTTGCAGTGGAACAATGCCTTATTATTAAATTCTCTGTAAGGAAAAACCTGAAATTCCATCAGAAGCACAAGATGGAGAATCTTGATATCATGTCTTCAATGTTCCATAGTAAAATCACTAAAGAAAGGTCGAGAGTGCATGGAGATATAGAAGGCAGTGATAAGGCAATTCGCGGAGTAATAGAAGAATTTGTGCTTGAATTATTTGAAGAGTAAACTTCGATCTTTGTTAATTGCAGTGAATTTATTAAAAATAAAATAACAGATGGAGAGTTTTGACAATTCTAAGGATATGGATTTTAAAAAAATGGACTGATTAAGGTAAAGAGAAAAAAAGAGGATTAAGTGAAAGATAAAAGAAAACAGACAGGTGAAATCTTGGTTTGGGATAATCAAAAAAGTAGCGGAAATATATGAAGCATTGATAAAAAAAAAATAATAAAAAAAAATCTTTAAAAAAAAAATTGAAGAAAAGGCAATGGATAAAAATTAAGGAAATAATAATAAAATTGCGCTGAATGTTGACGTAATTTATATTAATAAAATGATTAAGATCATCCATTCTGATGAAACTAATGTTTCCAATATAATATTGCAATAAGACCAATGCTCATGATGTGTATGGAAAATTATACGAAAAAGAAAAAAAATCTGTTCTAACTTAAGCTTTCAAGTAGTTTAAATTTTTCCTTGATTTTATTTTGTTCATCATTCAAATTGTTAATTAGAATATATCTGACGACTGATATTTGAACTATGTAATTAGTTTATTTAATTTTACATAATAATTAATTGCTTTTTAAATTTTATTTATTCGAATAATTAAAGAAAATCATAATGAGGAAAAGTTTAGTCACATTTCTTTGAAAACACTACAGAAAAACCAGTAGATTATTAGAATGAAGCAATTTTTAAAATAAATTTTGTTTCGTTATTATTTTCTTTTTTTTCTTCTTCTTTTTCTTGTTTATTTCCAATTCTTTTTTCCGAATAAAAAGAATCAAATTCGAATACTTTTTATTGGTAAGTTAAATACAAATTTAATACGCAAAGATGTGAGAAATCTTTTAAAAAAGAAAAAGCACTAAAAAAAACATGTTCTTCTTCGTTGAAATATCTAACCTACAGGGAACCGGGGTGGGGGTGGGGGAATGTCATCTTTAAAGAACTGCTGAGTCGAAGGAATAGGGAATAAGGCTTCGACGGAAAGAACTTTTTGATGATGTGGAACAGGTTTTGGGAATCGAGTTTCAAGGGAAGATTTGGCGTTGATACGATTTCAGTGAAGACGCAATGGCTTCCCACGAAAGGAATCTGCAATGACGTTTCCTCTACGGGATTATAAATGATGGTAGGGCGCATGCGCAGAGTCAAGCAGCAATTACGCGAGGTTACTTTATAAATGGAGCCCTTGTGGGAATGTAATAAAGGAGGCAAATTAAAAAGAATCGTCATAATTAGATTCATGCAATTACGACCGTGACTCTGTTAACATCTTAATAAGCCTTGAAATCCAACTTCGAAATACAAGGCCTATTATTTATAGTAATTGTCAAATTCAAATGCGACCGCACTTTTTTTCTCTCTTTATTACGCGGAATGTAGATTCTAATACGACATCAGACATCGCACTGACCTTTTGGAAAGGAATCTTTCAATAAGAAAGTGAACTGATTACAGTTACCGTACTAAGTATGTTATAAGAAAAACACTCTGAAAACTGAGGGTGCAATCGTATAAACCATCTTTGTCAATGTAGTTGCAATCGAAAACGTAGATAAAGACAACTTCATTTTATTATAAAAAGTAATTTTGCAAAATTAAAAATATCAGTGTGTCACTTTCTTTGTGGCCATTTTTTCAAAGATTCCATTCCAGTGAGTTACGACAGTAAAGCAAGATATTCGATATAAGGAATAATAGTGAATTTTTTTTTTTAATTTTAAATTTTAGTAGAACCACTACTACTAGAACGGGTAAGAAGGCATTAATGGTTTTGTTTTGTGACCAATTTATTAACTTTTTCTTAAAGATTTTATTTACCTCAACACTAAAAATAAGCAATAAAAAAAAAAATTTAAGCTTTCTTTAATTTAATGGTCTTAAACGAACGCTAATCTTTCTTTTCTGTTATGCCTTAAATGACTCTTAAAAAATAAAAGAAATAAAAAAGTAACTTAAAAAAAAATCTACTTTTCTTAATATGTTATTTCTTAAAACTTCTTAATTTTTTTCTGTTCTTTTCTTTCTTTTTTTTTTATTTATTCAATTCAAATTTTTAAATCTTGAAAACGTCAAAAACGAAAAGGTTACGTTTATTTTCCAAATGTATTCGCTGACTACAAACAGTAAAAAATTTACATTTTCTTGAAAATTACTTAAATCCTGTTATTTATTTCAATTTCCTGATTAATGGATTAGTTGAAAGATTACAATTCAACGTTTACGACAATAGAAATAGGATGTAAATATTTAGAAATATTGACCGCTAATTTTCTGTTAAGTGATCCAAAGGATTAAAAAAAAAAGTTTAGATTAGATAGGTTAAGTTTCAAGAAGAGGCATCTTGTGTGCCATCACACAAGCAGACCATATGGCTCACTTTCCTAAGGGAGTAGCTAAAGAAAGAGAAGAAGCTTTGAATTAATTTACGAATGAGTTAAGGTTCTAAGAAAGTATTCGTCATTT
>JAFIDM010005346.1:12027220-12056002 GCA_023159025.1 Thereuonema tuberculata
TCTGGAAACTAGATTCAGTCTTCTTCTCATTGAATCAAAACCCTGTTTCGTATTTCTGCTAATTTTCCTTCATTCGAAAAAGTTCTGTAAATTAAATGATAATTTACCTTTTAATAATGTCTGTGTTCGTTGTGTCATAAACCGGAAGGGAATAATCTTTACACACATGAAATCCTTTCTGACATCGAACACGGAGTTTGTTTCTTTAAGATTAGGACTTCACTTTATTCAGTAAGAATCGTTCCTATTTTAATCTTAACAGCTTTTCTATCTTGAACATCGGTTGGCACTTTCTTTTAACTAAATTTCTTTTAATTTCTTTTGGTTTACTGATCCTCTTTAATCTGCTTCCACTCGCTATCTTTGTTGCTTTTCCTTCCTCTCAAGAATAATCTTGTTTTCCTGTCTTTTTCACTGCATCGCATCTTACAACACTAGTTCGTGATATTGTCTTTTACTTCCCAAATATACAATAAAGCATTGCTATTTTTCTATCTATAACAATAAATATCATTACTAAGCATTTTATTCGTTTGCTATTCTCTGCTTGCTACGATGCACAATAAAAATAATAACCAACTTTTACGTTATTCTTGAACTCACAATTTATAGTTCATTCTTCACAGTTTTTCTGGTTCTTCAATTCCTTTCTTAAATTCCTTTGAGCCTGACATTTGAGGCTGTAATTTAAGGAATTTGAGGCTGTAATTTGTTGTGTGTTTCTGGTTAGGGTGCCACTCTCGAGACCTTAACTTCTTCCCGCACTCTTTTCCTATAATCAAGGCTAAATCTGGCCGATGAAGTCTAATACGACTGAAACAGCTATCCCAGATTCTCGAGATGATGGCTCAGGATATGTGAATCCGTATTGATTTCGTTTGTGCTTCTTTTTTCGAAAAATTATTTTTGTAATTTTTTTGCATTTGTAATAAGCTTCATCTATTTGAAATTTCATTGCATAGAATGGCAAATTAAGATTAGTTTTTGCCTTCAGTTAAAAAAATTCCTTTTTTATTATTCAATTATCAATGATTATATTGCAATATTACTGTATAATATTTTTAAAAAAATTTGGTATATATATATAAGTGAAGACTTTATGCGAAACTAAAGATATTCAAACTGAAAATATAAGAAATATTAACTTAATTATACAAAAAAGAAACAGAAATGTTACTTGTATATACAGTAACATTCTTTAATTTTAATAAATCTAAATATTCTTTTTCTTTCCTTAATTCAATATCAATGTTTTGATTTCATTAACACTAATTGCTGTCTTTGTTGAATTCACAAAATTTTCTTTTTGAAATTAATGTTTTTTGGGTCGAAGCCTTTTGTTTAATTACGAGTTCGTTTGTTGAAATGACATTTGAACGTCGAACTAATTACCACGAAAACAACCGACCATTTTAATGGTCACAAAAAACATCAACATTGTTGGAGATTTTTCTTTTTCTTAAAACTGTCCAACAAACTAAAGCGAATGGTGTGATTCTAAAACTAAAGCTCTATTTAATGCTCAATTAAGAGCTCAGGAAGTTCACTTGATTATTTAAAATTATTTGTTGGCTCCATCATTTTGAACGTTTCTTTTCCATTTTTTATTAATAAATTACTAAAAATACTTAAAGTGACAGATAAATATTAAAGTTTATTTTAAGATCACGTGGCTAAATCACTTGAATTTTAAAAGGAGGGGAATGGACCACTTGAGGATAGGCGGGGCTTCGTAGTTCCAAAATATCCCACCACGCTACTGCTTCGCATGTGGGATAAACAAAGCCATGTGCTTCATTTTAACCGTAATAGATATGTAGGCTGAACTAAAAGATTTGATTTTGATGCAACGATTGTAAACCTTCCAAAATTTTCAGATTGGATATAGAGTTGATTTTCGCCTATTGAAGAAGGCGACAGCAATATATTTTCAAAAAAAGGATATAATTTAATGGATCACTTGAGGATAGGCGGGGCTTCATAGTTACAACATATCCCACCAGGCTACTGCTTCGCATGTGGGATAAACAAAGCCACGTGCTTTGGTTTAACCGGTTTAGATACAGAAGAAATATTATATTAAAGAAGGATATTCCAAGCGTTTTTACAGAATTATTACAGTACTGGCTCTGCACAGTATTGAACCATCGTCTTGAAATATCAAATATCGACGATTTTTTAAGTAATTCGAACAAAGTTATATGTTTGTTTATCCCATTAGCTCTCGCCGCATGTGGGATACACGTCATACGTGACGTCGATAGGGGCGTAAACCTCAAGTGGTCCATTATAAAAACGAAAGCTGAACAGAGACATCTGAAATTTTGATATTTTTTGAAAGGTATTAAGATTATTTGGGAATCCTAAGAATGTTTATTTTAATATTATCCTTTGAAAATCACATACTATAAATTTCACATTGAATGAAAGACTCAAAAGTAGACTTGTCTAATCAAATCAAATTTCCAAATTGAATGATTCAATCAAAACACTTTTGATTCTGAAGTTTTGTAAATGGCACTTTTTTGGGTAACCATTTCTTTTAGGTAAGGTTAAAAAAATAAACTGACTGTAGGGAATTTCAAAAATAATTGAAAAACAAAAAAAGCCATTGATTACTTTTCTTTATTTCTCAGTTACGATTACACGAGAATGTAAGTTATTTTCATATTTTGAATTTGAGGGTTTCCCCATCCGTTCTTAATAAATAATAAATTTAATTATAAGGTAATCAAGATACAATCTCAACTAGTAAGCAACCATTTTCAAGAAGTTTGATTTAAACAAAAATATTTGAAAAAAAAAAAAAAACCAAAAAAGTTTTGTTTGATTCGAACTGTTTCTTGGCCACCCAAAGAAGTGTAAGACGAACTGAGCAGATGTTTGATGGTTTGTTCCTGTTGTGACTAAAACACTTGGATTGATTCGAATCCCGAGCGTGACATGAATATGGTATTAATCTCTTTTCTACCAGAAAGAGAGAGAGAGAGATCTACCTCTGAAACAACTTCTCTTTTCAATTGCTTTTCTCTGAGTCTTAAAAGCCACAGAAGAAATCTAATAAGGCACCGATTCGTCGGTTTTATAAAATAAAATTTGTTTATTTTTAAATTGAGTACATTATTTTTGATATTTTTATAAATGTTTTTCAACATTGAGTAAAAAGAAGACTGAGTGGATGGAAGTGTGTTGAGCTCTACCGCATAGTATAGGAAATAACATTTTTAAAAGTAACTAAATTTCAAGATATATGTTTTTACTTTTATGGTGGAAATAAGAAGAAACATCACCTAAAATAACTTAATAATATTTAAAAGTATTTAAAAGAACCAATTTTTAAGATTTTCAAGATTTATTTATTTATATAATAAATGTTCTGTTTAGTTTTACCTTCTTTTTTATTGTAAAGAAACAGTAGAAAGTAGAAAACAATTTTCCTGAAGGATACTGATAAGATTTCTTTTGATAAAAGTTCATCCTGTATCGAAGCGAAACGTCAAGTTCTTCTTATCGTCATTATAATTATTTCGTTGGTTCAGAAGAATTCCCTAACACACGTTAAAAAAACAGAACAAATTCTTAATGTTTTCTAAGATTTAGCCTTAGTTTTACAAATAATACAATAATTACGCAATTTTAAACTAAATATTAATTACTCGCAATTTTTAAGAGAAAAGATAAATATCAATTATTATTTTGCCGAAAAAAGTATTTGAAGTAGGTTTATAAAATAGGAATATCCTTAGAAAGATATCGCAAATGAGACAATATAAAACGGATTCAGTGCTTTCTGGGAGGTTCTTTAAGTACGTCTGTAGCCGTTTCGTTTTATGCGGAAACATTTCCCTTCGTAAAAATTCCTGGAACTGCCATTCCACTATCAACACAAGTGGAACAAATGCCGACCAAGTATCGAGAGCACGAAATGAGTCAACGGGGAAAATTAACTCCTTGGGCTGCTGAAACTGGAAATTCTTATCGGAGAGTCCCATGGAAAATGTAGCAGCAAGAGGAGAAAAAGAAAAAGCAAGGTTTACTCTGATAGAAAAGAAAAGAAAAAAGAAAAAAATTCTACTTTCTTTGTACAAAACAAAGTAACAACAGCAAATGATTAAAATATTTACAGCGTCGTAAAAACCTGAGCAATAATAAAAGATCTCAAATAGCAAAAAAAAAAAAAAAATAATTCAACAATTATTTGCAAAAAATAGATTACAATCTATAGTTACCATTAGATTAGGGTTCTGTATTTATCAACCATCTGTGCAACTTTAATAGAAATGCAAAATACATGACAAGTAAGAACCTTGGTTTACAAATCGATTGACACCGATGCTAATGGTTTTATGTTACTTGACTCCATCAGCATCATTTACGTAATGAATAGGAAGTTAATCAATTCCAAAATGAATGAGAGCGATACCGGATATTTCAAACCAGGCTTCGTTACCAAAACTAAATATTAAGGAAATTATCTTGTTACAACTCAAAATGCGGATTAGAAAATGAGGGTTTTTATTATATCTTCTTTTATTAAAAATACACTTGTTTCCAAGAATAATAATAAAAAAATAAAAAAACACGGTTAATTGATAAGAATGAGTTGCAAATGCATTAAATTTGGATAAATGACGTGAAAAGTAATGCTGGGTTAGAGTGTCGCAGGCAAAGAAATGGCAAGTTTGCATCAACGAATGAATCAAATTTAACCGCAACCTAATAGCAGTTGTTTGAGAGGAGTTCGTTAATTTCTGATCGGACTATGAGAAAGGATACAAACGCATTGTTATGTTTTCGAGGCGTCTTTTAATACGTAGATGAACTTGAGCTGTTAGAAGACTAGAGGCAGGACAAAATCAGTACCATGATGGCTGAATGTCAGCCCTTATTTGGTCCACAGACTGTCGAACCAATTTCAAAATACACAATCAGATTACCGAAAGAACAGCGAAAATAAGCCGAGGGCTGCAACTTCTATGGATGGCTCTTTATGGAAGAAGGTCTTTATGGTAGACAACCAATTATTAGCCTGTCGTTACCATGTCATCAAACGGGCAAGACTTCATGTCATGGAATAGAAACCACTAGAAGTCAGTGCAATTGAAAGATGAGTCCCTATTTTCTATGCAGAACGATTCAGTTGTTCTCTGATCTGGAGAAAATGAGAGACAAATTATCATCCCCTAACACCATTGAAAGGGATACTTATAGTGGAGAAAGAATAATAGTTTAAGGTTTAAGGACGGACAGACTTCTATGGGATTTCAACATTAATGTTACATGATACAGGGATAATATTCTGGACTAATATTTATGTTTGCCTTACGCACGTGCAATGATAAGATGATGATGCATCAGATAATAAAACACTGAGTTAGGCTGGTAGACCAATTACGTTCAAGAGAAGACCTTGTGTGTAGAAATTATCTCCCGACCTTTCGAGAATATCTGAGATGATCTAGAGACGAGTGTGAATGCCTTCAACACATCTTCCTAGGATTTAGAGCTTTAAAAGAACACAGATCGTTGCTAGATAGTAAAGCTTTAGACATCTAGAAACATTGTGTGAGCCTGGATATTAAATGGGGTACAACATCTCCTATTGAGATACTTTGGTTATTTAATTTGTTCAGTGAGCAAATGGGTTAAAGATTTTCATCAAATTCCGTACAAATTAATCACGCACTTTTGAATTACCTAATTATTCTGTTTTTATTATTAATTAATAGAAATCACTATATGCAAATATTTATGAAAAAATAAGTATTTTGATTATTAATCTTTCGTGAAATTTTATTGAAATACAGTATTTTCATTTTGATTGAAGTAGACCGTTTTCCAAAATATTTACTGAGCATTCAATTACAAAATTATTTATAAGAATGAAGCTATCCAGGCTTTTTTTTTTTCCAGCTTTTTTTTTCTAAGAATCTAAGACACTTTTAATTTTCTTGTCTTTCTTGATTTTTACAATTAAACTTAAAATTGTTGTTGCTCTTTGTTTCTTCTTGTCTGCAATCCCCATCTCAGCAAAGCATTTTTGGTTTATGGTTTATTTTTCCGGTCGATTCTGTAAGTTTAATGGCTGAAATATTTGTGTTAATCAAATTCCATGCGAATTTATTCGGAGATTCATTTCGTTTTCATAAATTTAGTTTAGATATTTTAGATATGACACTAAATTATTAACCATATCAATTCACTATTCAAAAAATTAATACTTATTGTCTTAGAATACTCTAACGTCATGTTGTTGTGGCTTTCTGTATCGTACGATTTTTGTTCTTATTAAAAATTAATTGGATATAATCTTAGTTTTCATTCATTTTATTTTCTTTTTACCGATTTTTTATTTACGGTAGTACATTCTTGGATCATTGGTTAAATGTAATAGCGCCAACGCTGTATTATCTGCGAAACCTATATAAGTATTTAATTTTTGAAGTCCTTCAAAATCTGAACACTAACTTAGTATTGTTATGAATATTTCAGAAGAAATAGTTTTACCTTCTTCCAAGTCTTGAAGTTTTTCATGTCTTGATTTGCTCTGTATCTTTGTCAAACCATCGCATCCAATAGATTTTTATTTTTTTACAAGCTGCATGTAACTGGATTCAAGTAAACAAATTCTACCGTTCAGGCACAGCCTTATGATCAGGACGCGGCTGCCACGAGACTGATGTATCCGATTATGGGTTCAAATCCCGGATGTTTGGATATTTTTCCTTTGTTCGTCTGCTTCTTCTCCTCTTTCTCTTCAGACTGGAGCCAAACCAAATGGCTTCCTGAGGCGGAAAACCATCTCAGTATCTGTTTCAAGAAAATATGGCAAAAAGAATAGCAAGTTACATTAAATCCTATAATTCTGAAAGCCTTAACAGCAGATTCGTTAGGTAAATCATTTACCTAAAGTTTTAACTTTAGCTTTTTTTAGCTAAATTTCATGTTAGTCTCATGATAGTTAGTTTGTAGTCAATCCCTGGTGATATCTCCTATTCATTGATATCTCTTATTCATTTTAACATACTTTTTTTACAAAAGTGAAACTCATTAAATCAGTCAGTTGATATGTATCCTGAGACAAAACGACAATCCAATGTGAGTCTGTTTTATAGTGAAAACTGACCAACAAGAGTCGCTGTGATCGAAGCAAAAGGTGATTTTCTGTATTTTCTTTGACTGTCGTGGTGTGATCCATCATGAGTTCAGAGGAACAGTCGTCAATGGTAATAGGTATTTGTCCGTTCTGAGACATCTGCTGAAGCCATAAGGCGTAAGAGAGTCAAAATAATTCTTCGATTCTTTATACTATGACTACCATCTGTTTCCTAAGCTGAAGGGAGCCATTAAAGGACGGAGATTAAACAGTCGTGCAGAGGTTCTTGACATCAGCACTGACGCAGATACTACACAATGTCTTCCAGGAATTGTACTGAAATGTTGTACGACCATTGAATGAAGTGTGTAACTTGCAGATGGGAATTACTGTGAAGGAGAAAAACAAAAAGAGACCAACCTAAGCCCATCACAAGCTAAAATTGCTGCCTTGGTGGAAGTCTTCTAAGGAATTTGGAGAGAAAAATCCTGTCATTACGCTGTAAGATCTCGAAATTAGAGAAAAGGTATTAGGATGGATTGGAAATTCATTTCCATTAATCTCAATGATATTACAAGATAAATGAGCCTTCTCATTTAAGAAGATTAAAAAGAAGATTTAAACTTCTCAAGAGGATCTCAGGTTCAGACTGTGGAGCGGATGCTCTTCGTCTGAAAATTACTAATCTCTCATAACCAGTCTTCAGCTGCTTATTCCATCCTGTTTATTTTATCAGAGAATCCAAGTTAGGGCTTCCTCTATCATCTGTGGTTCATACAACTCTTATCCAAGAGTTCGAAGCCAATCTTCTAGTCTTCGCTATAGAAGAAAAGTAAGAGTGATCTCATTATGAAACGATAACCAATCCACACTCTCAAAAGTCATTTCTCTACTTCACATTTTCGCCAATAAAAATTATACCAACATCACAAGAAACATGAACTATAGGACTCAATTTATCTCTATTTAAGGAAAAATCTCAATCACTATAAATCCAACATTGAAAAAAACATGCTTTAAGATGCCTGATTCTCCTGAAAAGCCTTGAAGTCGAAGCCATTGGCTCCTACCATAAGCACAAGATACATAACTGACAGAAGGATTCAGAAGAATGGTTCTTCCGGCACTGGCATCTACATCAAGAGAGAATCAAGCAAATAATTATGCGGATTAAGCCTACCTGACTTAATCTTTCTGCAGAGCTTAACTGACTCTTGTCCATGAAGCCTCATAAAGAGGCCAGTTCCACTTACAATAGCTTTACGATTTTCAGGAAGCTATCCATGCCTTTCAGGAATGCCACAATTGCTTTGATTCTCTTAAGAATATTGCAAAAACATTCAAAAACTTTCACAAGGCCACCTGCCGATGGATAATTAATCTCGGCTAAAGAAGCTGATGATAAATTTCCAGTCTGGTGTTTTTGTCAATTGCACTCGTAGAGCGTCTCAAATTCCTTAAGAGTCTGTAATTGAAAGGTTCGCTTATATTGAAGGGTGGTTAGAACAAAAAGAACAATTCTCTGATTGATAAAGTTTTTAGAATTATAACAAAAGGGAAAATTGATTTTTTTCTGTAACCATAACAATAACAGAATTAATACAGTTTACAAAAGGAATTACAAATACGGTAATTATTGAGAATCGTATTAATATTTTTTTCACCCATTCCATTTATTCTATAATTTTAAAAAGTTTCTTATAAGCTTTGTGTAAAAAACACTACATTTAAAAAGATTCATTAAATTAATATTTCAAAAATATTCGCCTAAATTATTTACTAAGTTAATGAATATTTTTAAGAAATAGTCATATTTCTTGCAAAGAACTTTAAGAAATAGTCATTAGATTAATTATTTTTTTTATTGGAACATCCTTTTCCTTTCTTACATTTGAAATTAAGATTTTACACTTCCTGCTTTGTTGCTACTGTACATGTCTGCATTAATTTTTCAGTCAAATACATACTAAAAACTTCAATATTTGAACATTACAAAATTAAGAATACCATTAGAACTTAAAAGTTATTATTTGAATATGTTACAGTATTGAAGAAGATGAAATTATATGCTCATTGGACGTTAGCTTTTAGATGTAATACGGAATGAAATGTTTAAATATGCATTCTTATTATAACACAAATATTAATACAAATTTTAATAGGCGTAGAACATTTGTCCAATCAGCCAAATTTAAATTTCATTTTTTTTTCGAAGATTCATTTTTTTATGATTATTCTGTTTGTTCTATGGAAATTAAATTAAAGACCATTTGCTATTTTAAATATATTTTGAAGATAATATACAATTGAACTTATTATCTTCTTTTTATAAGCAATTCAATCAAACGAAATATAAATCTTTAAGTTTGTTGGTTAATGTTGATAGTTCATTCTTAACTTTAATTCTCGTTTCAGTTTAACTATTTATAGTTCTCCATTCAAATGATCTTTCTTGAATTTTAATTTCAAATTGTTTAGTCCCTGTGATGACATTACATTCGAAATAATTGTTTCGAACTTATGTCACTATAATCGAATGGATGTCAGCAAAAGAAATGAGTGAAAGTAGATGAGTGAACAACTAAAAACCTAGGCACCATACGCTGCATTTTCATTGTCGCTCAGGAAAGCTGATTTACTCAACACATTTCTACAATCTTTAGAAACACGGATAAGAGATGGAAAATGAAATATCAAATGGATCGTTATATAATTGTGATTTCAATACATTTATTCACATAGTTATACAATGAAATTTAGTATAATATTGTGTCGTACTAAATCTGTTAAGTGTAAACAAAACTCAGATCAAGTTCTTAATAGATAAATATAATTGCAATTTCTTAAAAATAAAAACAAAAAAATTAAAAACACTTCAACAATTTTCCGGACAATCTTAAAATTTTTAATTACAGATAAAATATTTAAATTATAGCTATTACTCCGTCAAACTGGAATTTTCTAACGTTCACAAGCTGTTACTGCAAATCACCGCTTTGCAAATTATTCTATTAGAGCGAATAAATCAACAATTTCTCTTCTTCTCCCAAAGGATTTTCTTAAAGCTTCAAATATTCAAATGAGTTTTTGTCTTATTTTGTTGGTTTTTTTTTTTCAAAAACGAAGAAAAGAAGGTTTATGTTTCCTCTCTTTCAAGAATGGAACCTCTTTATCAGCAGAGTGGCGTCCTATTAACATGTAAAGCGAATATTATGTAAATCATTAAAAAGATTTTGAAAAATGTTTCAATTTTTATACAACAACTTCCATTTTATATATTTAAATGTAGATTTACATAAAATGGAAGAAATGGCTCAAGTTTACATAAGTAAGTAAAATAATATGAAATGTACATAAAAGGAATATTTGTGGATGCGTGTGTGTGTCTGTCTGTTCAAAATGTTTAGCGTACTTCCCAACAAGCTACAAACTTGAAATTTCGCATGTGGGTTAGTTGCATAGTGTAGACAATTTTAAAAAGTATAAAAATAAACTTTTTTATTTTATTTTTTAGTTGGAATGGACGGGATGACCATGAACTTTCTTGGAAGCGTCACATATGCAACTGGAGGCAACAATTGGAACTACAAAAAATTATTGTTCAACAATTGGAACTCAAATATTGCTGTGCATAATAGCGCTAGAGATTAACCTGGTGGCGACAACTAGAACTAAAATAATGTTGAGCACAATAACGCCACATATTAACCGGGAGGCAAAAACTAGAACTATGAGTCGTAAACAGGAGGGTATTAAGGAGATGGGCAAACACTGTTTAAGGATACTTCTACGAGGTTTACGGGATAGCTATAGATTGATAATGGGCGACAATAATGACCCGACATAGAGAGGAAGAGACGTTGGATGCGTTGGGGTAGGTCAGTCCACGCGGTGCCAAAGATCATCTGCTATGGTCTCTGGTGTGGTAGTCATTGAGTGATCATGGATCAGACGTGTTTCATGGGCGACAGATCCGGTGAACGCACGGGTCACAGAAGTTGATCATCCAGTAATTATTGGACTTTGAATGCCTCGTGCGATCGCGCAATATATAGTTGGTAAGTGGCCCCAGGCCGTTGGGGGCCTTCACTTCGGTGAGTTCGTTCCTCCTCGACCCACCGATTCTATATTCGCATCGCTGTGGCTGCGTTCCGTCCAACATGTAATCCACAGCCTCGATATGCCACAGTTCTCCTGCGACCAAAATAGGAAACCTCCTCATATGGTTGCCATATTCTTCGCCGAGGCATACTGAAGCCTTCTGAGCACAAAAACGGCGAGCAAACCCAATTCCAATGCTGCACAGCGACTCTGTTCTCCTCTCTTATACTGCTTTCAGCGGGCGTTAGTGGCTCACATTATTTGCATATATTTGCTGTGCCCCTAATCATTTACATATGCTCCCATGGAACTATGCATCATGCAGATTTTGGGTCGATCGGATGCGTTCTTTCTGATGTCGCATTTTTAATGGCCAGCAGTGTATTATTATTATTATTATTTTATAATGGGAAATGAAGGTGTAGCAATACTTAATAATGGAGTTCCACTGACGTCGACAGTTTCTCGAGAAGTTAGGGTCGATTTTAACTCATTCTTAATGTAAGAAATTCAACTGTTCGTGTATAACTTAGACGACTTTACACTTACTTTGCGATGCATTTTTTAAATGCTGTTTTCTGATAAACGTATGGCTGATTGTCGTAATATAGGCAAGGAATGTTGACGCAGAATTGTTATTCAGAAGTGTTGGTGTTTAGTTTACTATTATGTATTAATCACCTGCTTATTATTGTTTTTGAATATGGCGTGAAATGTTGATTTGCCTGACCAGGAAACTTCCTCAGGAATCCATCTTAAATGCATTCTTGCTCATAGAAGACGATGACATCTATATATTGTTGAGAGGTAAATTTTTCTGTTAGTATATATATCTACCTCAAGGGTCATCTGATGATAGAGTGGCGGACTCTCCTTTCCGAAATAGATTTATTGAGGATACTCATTTCTTAAGCTATGAAAGTGCGTTTCCTACTTCCTGTTTTTCCAATAGCTAACATGAAACTATTTTCTTGCACTGTACAATAATGTAATGAAATGATAATTCCATAAACGATCTTACCAAACATGTATGGGTTTTACTTTTCAAAATTTTGATAACTTTATAGCGTAAGTTGCGACAAGATGAATCTTGTGCTACTCTGATTATGAATGTAAATTAGTGGTTGATGCTGGTCTTAAGTATTAATGCCTAAGCAGAAATCTGTCACCATCGACCAATCTCTCGTTTTCGCGAAAAATCATAACTCGAGGGAATGGTTTAACTTCACTGCTGAATGTAACAGCCTTTACTTTCCAATATTATTTATTAAGCGTCTCTACGTTTAGTTTTTGATTTTTACTTCAAATACTTGAAGTTAAATTAAGATCCGTTGTGTGCTTTAGAGAAGAAATGTTTTTGAAGAATAATTTAACTAAATTTTGGAAACAGATTATTATTTAAAATGTCATTGAATTTCTAGGTGATCTAATTTTAGTGTCAGTGAATTAGAGAAAGAGACAGTTCTATATTTTCTCTATTCTTAACTCTACGAATGTTGACCATGATACTTCTATTCAATGCTATTCCATTCTCCTTTTGTTTATATTTTCGGAATATTTTGCTCTACTGAGCAAATTTATAGGATCTAATGTAACTTTTAATAATTACAATGATATTAAAAAATCAAGTGCTCTGTTAAATTTCTTTTTATAATTTTCGCGTTATGATCTTTATCAAATTTAACTTTTAGGGATTTTTTTTTCAATCTGATTTCAATAAAAAAAGAAAATGAGCAATAAAAAAGCAATCCAAGGACTTTTACTCATAATGATTAAATAACAACCAAAGTGGGACCTTATTAAATAACTAACATTATTTCGAATCTTATCATTACTTTTGATTTACTCTTTTAGTTTTCAATACTAGGAAAGTATTCCTACAATCATAAAAAAAATCAACAAATTCATACTCAATAACAGCAAGAAGAAATCTAACATTGAAATATAACATTATTTTTTCTTTAAGGATTTTGTTGCTGTTGTTGTTGTTTTTTTTTCTTTTTAAAAAGAAAAAAAAGAAAGCGGACAGCGTCTTGTTTTTTAGTCTTTTTTCCTTCCTTACGAGTCTTGTAAGAGATCCATCTGACTGTCTTCTTCTTTTACCTTTACTTCCCTTGAGAGATTCTCTAGTGAGCAATAGCGATTGTGCCAATGTGACATGAATGCGCACACGATTGATGGCTTACATAAATCGACGTCCAGAATAAGTGTAGGCAAAAAAGGCTTACACATCCCTCGCTACTTAAATTCTACTCTGAATTTTGCATTTCCGATATCTTCGGTGACACAAAAACAGATTTTCGTCAACTTTCTGCAGAATTTCCAGTATTTCGATATATAATATAGTGAATCTCCTCAAATGATTTCAATCTTTAAATATTTTACATACTTTACCATACAGTAAATCCAGATAAATTCTTTTTGCGATTCATTTGTTTATTTTTTAATACAAAGTGAATTACATATTTTTCACAATCAGAAAGTTTAACTGCAAATAGTTAAAATAAGAGCAAATAAGAGTATAGACACACTTTGAAAAAATTTAAAACATCACTGAAAAACCTTTATTTACCTTCGACACAAAGTGCGAGTAATAGAGGAGAAGGTCCAAATCTTAATATAGGCTAGTTGAAGTATTCGCTAGTTGAAGTACTGAAAATGTGTCTGAGAACAAAGAGAAATGGGTGAAACAGTTGGTCGTCTACAGTCTAAGTTCTTCAGAGGTAGTGTGGTGATAAATGTCAATCAACCTATTTCATGACCTTGAAATATTTCACAACTACGTTTTGTTACTTTTTTAATCAAATTTTATTGAATCAAAAACTGATTTTTAAAATGCATTACACTACTTATATTCGAAACTTGTTCTAGCATATTTTATTTATTGCATAGAACCACGTAGTAATGGCGGGAACCGATCTTAAAGTTTCTTTCCAAATGGTCTAAATACAGGCTACCTAAGAAGATCTAAATATGGGCTAACATATATTTAGACCTTTTTATTTATTTGGAGAAAAAAAAATTATCTATGATTTCTTCTTTTCAGAATGCAAAGAAATACTCCAAAACATTATTCGAGAGGATAAAAGTTTAAAAACTCAATCTACCTGAAGATGATAGCGACCTAGAAATTCCACAAGGAGAGGGAACTTTGGGTAAAATGTATTCAGTGTTTTATATAAGCCTAGTGATTGTGCAAGTGCTTTTTATGTTTGTGACTTTGGAAATAGATAATTAACATTTAATTTAAATATTTCAGCATATTTTCACATTTAAAAAAAAAAAAATCGAGTATTACAGTAAATGTTTGTTGGCCCATATTTGGACCAAAATTTCAAAAACCAGATTTCTGTAATTTTTTTAAGAAAATTGTAGCAATTTTCTTTTTTTTTTTTTGTTTATTTCAACCTTTTATCATAAAATAGACTCATTTTTGATATTAAGAAAACTGGTACAATTTAATTATCTTACTTTTTCTTGATGAAATTCATAAAATAAAAGTGGTAACCCACATTTGGACCTTCTCCTCTATACAAAAACCAAAAACCAAAACTTTCGAAGAAAGTGTTCTGTCGCTACACACATGCAATGAGTACGTAGAGATAAAGAAATCATTATATTTTAATTTCAAAAGAACTTTTTATTACAGAGCATAACGGTCACATGGTAATACGTAATAAAACCTCCTCTGGCGGCGATACAAGTCGAAATATGGTGATGCATGGAGTCAAATAATAATTTAAAGTTGTTCTTTGGGAGATTCTGTCAGATGTTCTGCAAATGATGGGCTACTTCGATAACATTCCGTGATGGCTGAAACTGCTTTCCACAATATCTCAGATATGCTCGATTGACGAGAGGTTTGGAATCTGGGAAACTACAAACCCCACAGAGCCGTTGTTGAGAGAGACTCGTCGTATGAGATTTAGCATTATCGTGCTGGTGCATAGCCTCTGGAATGTTGACAGCATAGGCAAAACAAGAGATCAGACTGTAAGCAGCAGATGGTCAGTGGAAGACATCTTAAGAGACGCCGAGCATTATGTTCCGCATCTATCAGTCGTCATCGAATGGTGTCGTCTGATAGTACGTGATGCGTAGAGGAAGTTATCTTCCTTTGAAAGAACAACAGGGACGCCATTGGTGTCGTTGCGGCTGCTGTCGTGATCTTCTCGAGCACTGTTTTCGTTGGGGTCAGATCCAGATCCTTCCTAGCGGTTATGTATATCCTCTGGACCCATTGGCAGTGAATGCCGCATCGTTCCGAACAAGATGGCGGCTGACTCATATGCATGACACATCTTCAAGCTTCTCTCCAACTTGGTCATTTGTCGACGTAGAGGCATCATCACAGACTACTTAAGGTAATGAAACAGCAAAACCAATCACCTTTGTTCTTGGAAACGCAGCTGCTTATATTGGCCCTAGAATGATCCCTTCTCATGCGCAATTGAAAAGCAAGATGCATTTTTTGGCAATAAAATTTTACTAATTTGAATAGCTAGCCGAAAGGCATTTAGGCACCGAGTTTGGCGGCTCTCACTCTATTTTTTAGAGTTACCTTGACTCCAATCTGCCTCATACGTAGATCAGCTTGAAGCGTCGCAAGAGAAGATTTTATTACGCATTAACACGTGACTGTTATGTTGGCACTGCTCTATAATAAAATATACTCATTTCTTAATCTTTACATACTTATTGAGTGTGTGAAGTTTTATGGCGATTGAGCAATGTCTCCGGAGCGCGTCTGTTTTTTTTATTTTTTTTGTTTTTTTGAAACATACACAACAATGTATGTCTTTTACTATCAAAGAAGAATGCTGCTCAAACTTTTTTTGTTTAAGTTTTGTTCAACCCAGTACATTCCGAAATTACACAACATGTGAAGATGAAACATTACATGCAATTTATGATTAGGAATGTTATGAAACAATTTTTTTTCCATGATTAATTTTATGAACCTGATATAAAGTTTTCTTTCTGTTATACTTTTCAAAAAAAATGTTTTGTTGAGTTCTTTTCTTTTACTAGAAGGTTGAGGCAATCAGCACTGGCCACCGGCTACAAAGTTAGTCGAGTCCTTTAAGAGTTCGGTTCTCTTAACCGGAAATGCTCCCAAGGGGGTGTTGTACAGGTAGTGAGGGGAGGGTCTCATCCATTTTCTCCTCTTTTCCGATCGTCACAAAATCGATAGGTGGCTTCAAGGTCGGCAGTGAAATTAGACGAGTAATGCTGACAAATGAGAACCATCCAACACAAAACGACCTTGGGAAAATTTTTTAACATTTTTTTTTAGTGGGAGAAAGATCTTCTATCAATCGAGGGAACGAAATCATCTATTGTACAAAGAGAAGAGATGCCAGTGAAAGAATACATCCCCGCCAATCGACCTTGACATTTAAGCAAAATCATCTTCTCATCTCTCATTTTCCCCGATGGGATCTCTTGATTTTTCTGCTGTATAATTTATGGCTTCTTTTTTGTATATGTACATCTGTTCCTTCTTAGGATTGAAGGACTACATCAAATTCTATTAAAAATAAATTTTAACTGAAATGCATTATTATCTCCAGCTTGCAAACAAAGCAAAGAATAAGCCTTCAAATGAATTGAATAATGTTTATTCACGGAGTTTTTTTAAGATGAATCAACATTTACGTGAAAACAGTTAATGCCTAAATAAGCTAACAACTGATTTTGTACAGTCTTAAGTCTAAAATGCTCAAATTCCTTTTAGTCTGGAAGTTAAAGAGGAAATCATTCACAAAAAGCAAATTTAACTTGCAAGAAATTTGTAAAGAAATTAAAAACCAAAGACTTCACATAAATAAACAAATTACGCGTTTGATTTTTATCAGCAGAGGGAATCAGGAACGACCGTTTCGTCGTTATTAGGGCCTCATCAACTCGATCTACCCTCCCTTGGTGAAAAACCAAGGAAGGCGTGAAAAAGAAATGGAAGTCACCTTCGCTCCCAAAAGTGATTCCCAAACAAAATATACAATAATTAAAAATAAGTGCTTAAATGCACAAGAAAACCCTTTAGCCTAACAACAGTTAGGATTGAAAAGACATTTACTAATAGACTAAAGAAAATTCAAACTTAAGAGAAAATTCAAACAATGTATATACAAAAAAACAAAACAACTTTAATGTGCAAGAAAATTGTTAAGAAATGAAAACCCATTAAGAAAATTATTTACATTTCATGAAACTTGTAAAATCCCTATTTAAAGTCTTAGCAAATCCATGTTCTTTCGATCGAAGCTTTTTTAATTTCTCATGTAGCAAATACTGATTATAAATTTTAATTTAAGCATTATTAAATTTAGGTAATTAATAAATTAAAATTTAAATGGAAAAAAAAATCATTTCTTTTAAGTTTTATTTTGTTTCCAAAATGAAGCTTATACACCTGATTGATGACTGTCTTGAAAATTGTTCCTCTACCTGGGATTGAAACGATGGTCGTGTAGATTAATTAGTTAATTTTTGTAATTAAATTTTATTGAGTCATCAACCAGGTGTTTAGGCTTCATTTTTATATCACTTGTGTATCACACACAAATTACCTATAGAGCGCGTAAAACGTTCTTGAATTTGATTAAGTTTTTATTTTTTTTTTTTTTTATTTTTTCCTCGATTTACATAGTATCGCTTTCATAATTTACGTTTAAGCCAAAGGACTGAATCATTCCTTGATTTAACTTTGAAAAACAGCTTCGACAGAAAACTAATTATTATAATTTCTTTAAAAATTAAAAGTTTCCTTGATGTTGAGTCTGTCTTTTCTCTTTCCAATGTTCAATGAAGCAGTAAACAAGAAATTGCAAGGAGGAAAAAAACGAAGCCTCTTTTTGTTACAAGGACTTTTTAACGAAGCCAATTACCTTACTAATTCACTTCCACTGTTCAAAGCGAACCGAATAACCTTATTATCTGCTTTCAATCTTTTCAACAATCTCACGATTTCATTTCGTTGCTACATTAAATTTCTCATACGGACTAATTTTTCAATGATTTTATTTCACTAGTCCATAAATATGTTTGCCAAGTTTCAAAAAGATCCTGTAACTGATTCAGAAATTATTACTGAACACTCAAAAACAAACGGTGCTTATAAGCCTATTTTTGTTTCGGAAATTACAGCAGAATTTATTGATTTCATTAAAGCGTAATTTATTCGACAAGAAAATTACGTAATTAAGTTCTTTATTTTACCTTTAGAATATCCTGTTAAAGAATTCCCGCTTTAAATCCTTGTCTAAAGACAAATGTTAAAGTGCGATATTTACTATTGTCCTTTTTTTAAAGGTAAATAGTTTTAATTTCAAAAACGTTGAATCGTTTTCAATGAAGTAACTGGAATATATATTTGGATATTTTACATTGAAAACTTATTCGTAACGTTTCAACTGTGACTTTTTAAAAATGACAGAAAAAACAAGTCTAGTTATTTCTTATTCTGCTGAGAAAAACACATAAGCAAACACGGGATCGAATGGTTGCTGCAAAACAAAGCCATTGAGCAGCAAAAAACCTATCAATTGGACATTGCCTGGTCGCCAGAGGATTAAACACCCACCAATGTTTTGCACCTGAATTGTCGGTGCGTGATCAAGAAATTGAGTGCTACAGCATTACTCAATTACATCACGTAAAAGACATTAGCAAAAACAACAGAAGATTAGAAATAAATCACAGACTGAGATTAATAACTCTACTTAACACAACTCCTTTAAGATGGAAATAAAAAAGTTTTCAAATGAAGGAAATGATGAGAATTATAAGTTTGTCATTTTCTATCTTCGAATTGTGAATTTTATGAAAGGCTTCTTAAAATTAGAAGAGATGATTCTTCAAAAAGATTTTAAAAAAGCCTAAAAGGGATCAATTAATAATTAATCACAATTAACGTTGAAGTTTTGTGTTAAAACATTCCTCCCATTCAAAAGCACAAGGAGTTTAGATATTAAGTGACTCATTTTGACTTTTGAATAAAAGATTTCATTTTCGCAGTGTTTATGTTTGTATTCAGTTGAGTTGCCTTCATACGATGTGGTTGAGGCCAAGAATATTTCGGATTTTGAATTTTTCTGGATTTTGGAATAAGTCGTGTGGCATTCTAGAGAAGCGAAAAATATTCCTCAACGATGTCCAGTCAGCTATCTGGACGTGCTCAGTAGGGAACATTTTTTAATTGTAAATACACGTTAGTTTTAATTAAGTGCAGAGGCTAATTTAAAAAAAAATTAAATTCTTATCCAACACATTGAAGTATTTTTTATTGAATATAAAAAAAATAAATACAAATGGAACAACATAACATAACATAAAATGGGAGGTACTATTAAGTCCCTAACACCGCGGCCTCAAAAGGCCTATTGTGTATCCCAATGTCCTTAATTCTGCATAAGTCCTAGGATTTTACCAATCTGTAGTGTTTTATGCAGGGGTATCGTCACATAGTTTGAGGGATTGGGAAAACCCATACCTATCAACTTGTGTCTAGTGCTCGCAAGCGCTTCACACTCACATAGTATGTGTGCTGCTGTTTCATCAGCTTTTCCACATCTTCTGCAAGTAGGATTTGAAACTATTTTTATATTAAAAAGGTGTTTCATTAAGTGACAGTGACCTGTAAAAAGTCCTGTCAAGATTCTAGTCTGGTTCTTATTTAAACTAATAAGTTCCCTGGCTCTTTTCCTTAAAGGCTCTTTAATAAAGAGCTTTGAGTGTTTCTGCCCTGGAAGATTACTCCAATAGGTCTTTTGCTGTCTTCTTGCCCAGTCCCAAATTGCAGTTTTAGTGGTTTCAATAGAGATTCAATGGTAGCGGAAATGTGGAAACATGTAGATGTGAATACGGTTCAAAAGCTATACAATGTCTTACAAAACATATGGAAGACAGAGAAAATACCTGAAGAGTGGAAAACTGCTCTAATACATCCAATCCACAAAAAGGTAGACCGAACTGATGCAAACAATTACAGAGGCATCTCACTGCTTCCAGTAACATATAAAATATTATCTAAAACACTACAAAACAGATTGGAAAAACAACTAGACCAACAACTAGGAGAGTATCAAGCAGGATTCAGAAAAGGCAGATCATGCAACGAACAGATCTTGAATCTAAAACTAATAATCAACTATAGAAAAACAAGAAACAAAAAAATTCATGTGACCTTCGTGGACTTCAAGAAGGCGTATGACTCCATTGATAGGGAAACGTTGTTCAATGCATTAGAAGAATTTGGAGCTGACAATAAAAAGCTAGCGATTACAAAACAAACCCTAATAGACACTAGATCAAAAATTAAATTTATGGGAGAAATTTCAGAACCGTTTGAAATCAAGACAGGAGTGAGGCAGGGTGATGGTTTATCTCCATTGCTTTTTAATTGCACACTCGAAAAAGTTATAAGAGAATGGAGAAAAAAAATGGAAATAGAAGGTATACAGAAAGTTAGGATGGGAAGAAAGAAGGATGGTTTGGAATTTGATTGTTTGGCTTTTGCGGATGATCTGGCAATCCTTGCAGAAAGTTACGAAGATGCAGTAAAACAGATAAATATTCTAAAAGAAACAGCAGAAAAAACTGGCCTCTTAATATCATTTGAGAAAACAGAATATATGACAAATATTAAAGAAGGTCCCAAATACTTAGAAACAAAGTATGGAAAGATAAAGAAAGTCACCAAGTTTAAATACCTAGGAGAAATAATCCAATCAAACGCATTAGATAAAGAGGCAAACTTAGCAAGAACGAGAAAGATGGAACTTGCATTCCAATTAACAAAAAATGTCTATAACAAGAAATCTATCTTCATAAATACAAAACTAAAACATTATGAAACTGTCATTAAACCCGAGAGCCTGTATGCATCAGAATGCCTAACAATGAATACGGCCACCCAGCTAAATGAACTTGAGAAGAAGGAAAGAAAAGTAATCCGAAAAATTCGTGGTCCAAACTATGAAAATCGAAGATGGAAACTCAAAAGTAACAGAGAAATATACGAGAGAATAGAGAGGATTGTGGACACAATGAGAAAGAGGAGAATAACATTCTACGGACACCTTAGTAGAATGAATGAGGACAGATTGTCAAAGCAACTCTTTAACTACTTTGATAAAAACCCCAAAACACGTATAACCTGGTTTAAGGAGGTAAAGAGCGACATGAAAGAAATGGGAATAATAGCGGAAAAATTGGAGAATAGGGGGATGCTCAGATCAGCAGTTAAAAATTGTGTTGGTTTTCAAGCAAAGCAGAAAAGGAAAACAGGGGGAATCTGGACAGATGAAAGACGAAAGCAACAGAGTGAAAGGATGAAAGAATACTGGAGGAAGAGATTGAATCAAGGAAGAAAATCATGAGGTTATTTTACGTGGTCCCTAGTTGGCCAAATTCGAAAGAAGAAGAAGAGATCCCACAGACTGGTTCAGGTCCAATGAACAAGGTTTCAGCTCCTTTTTTTGCTAGTTTGTCTGCTAGCTCATTACCTTCAATCCCTTTATGTCCTGGTACCCATATTAGGTTTACCCAATTATGTTCAGCAAGACTATTAAGGGTTTGCTTACATTCCCATACTAATTTAGAATTGGTATTGGGAGAATTCAGGGCTTTAAGAGCTGCCTGACTATCTGTAAATATATAGATATTTCTATTTTTATATTTACGTTTTATATTTTCATAGGCACATTGTAGAATGGCATATGTTTCCGCTTGGAATACTGTTGAGTATACCCCTACGCTTAGACTTATGTCCATCCTTGGTTTCATTCCTCTGATTCCAGCTCCGGTTTTCCCATTATGTTTAGAACCATCTGTATACCAGATTATTCCATTGACATCGGTGGGTTTTTTGTCATTATTTGATTCATCTTGGCAAGGAATGATAATGCGGAAAAGTTTTGTGAAAGATATACTAGGTATCATTTTGTCAGAATTCATTTGCAAAAATGGTTCATTAGAAATGTCCCTAGTTAGGGCTGCATGTCCCACATTACAATAATGTGGTTTCCACAGATTATCAATTTTAAGTCTATGTATGGTCGCTCTTGCCTCTGCTTCAAGTGCCAAGTGAAGAGGGGGTAAATCAAGAAGGACCTCCATACTGGCAGTAGGGTTAGTCCTCATAGCCTCAGTAATGCCCATACATGCTAGTCTTTGTAAGGTGTTCAGTTTGTTCCTGGTTGTAATCAGTTTACCTTTAGTCCACCAAACTATAGCTGCATATAATATAATGGGTTTAATAACCATTGTATAAATCCAATAGATAACACTAGGTTTTAATCCCCATGTTTTTCCAATAGCATTTCTACATGACCAGAAGGCAATGTATGCTTTATTGATAGTTTTATTAATATGGGAGTTCCAGTTTAGTTTAGAATCTAGGGTAATGCCCAGATATTTAACTTCCTTGGATAATCTAATGTTCTTGTTGTATAGGATAGGTTCTTTAAGACCCTCCAAATTCCTTTTCTTAGTGAAAGGAACAAGAACCGTTTTATTGGGATCTACTGATAATTTAATATTATCACACCAATTTTCTACAGTACGTAGTGCATTTTGCATTAGACCCGAAATCACGTTAGGGAATTTACCCCTTACAATGATCACAATGTCGTCCGCAAATCCCTGAGTATAAAAACCTTTCTTTATTAGTTCCTCAATAAGTTCGTCAACCACCAGGCTCCACAGGAGAGGTGAAAGAACCCCTCCCTGCGGACATCCCCTGGTCACCGAAACTCGTAAGGTATCTTCATAAATGGAAGTATGAATAGTTCTGTTTTTCAACATAGCATTTATCCAACCACACGTGGTCGGGTCAATACCATGTTTTTGTGCTGCCCTATCTATGGAAAAGAAGGATGTATTATCAAATGCTCCTTCAATGTCAAGAAAAGCTGCAAGAGCTATTTCTTTGTTTTCAAGTGTGGTTTCGACAATAGAGACAAGGCTATGAAGAGCCGCCTCAGTTGATTTCCCAACTTGATAGGCATATTGGTTTGGGTGTATTGGATAAGTCTTAAGTACACCCTCCCTGATATATTTATCAATTAGCTTTTCCATAGTTTTCAGAAGAAAAGATGTTAAGCTAATTGGTCTAAAAGCTTTGGCGTCGACATAAGAAGATCGACCCGGCTTGGGAATAAACACAACCTTGACTGGTCTCCATTGAGATGGAATATAACCCAGTGCTAGGCTTGCTCTAAAAATATTACAAAGAGGTATAGCTAGAAAGCTTATTCCTTTTTGTATAAGGGCTGGAAAGATTTGATCTAATCCAGCTGATTTAAAAGGTTTGAAAGTAGATACTGCCCATTCTACCTTTGATCGATTGATTGCCAGTCGCGCAGTCCGCCAATTTTCCTTGGGTGCTCTAAAATGAGACCCCAAGTTTAAATTTAGCGAGTTTGCGTTTCCGTCCCGATCGATCTCAACAGAATCTGGGAAATGTACACTGGTTAGAACCTTAGGTGTTTCTTCCCCATTGGTAGTATAACTTCCATCTTTTTGTAACAGAGTCCCTAATCTAAGATTAGGTTCTTTTGTTAAAATTTTATAGAGTCTAGAACTGTTAGGTACATTAGAAATTTCCTCACAGTACTTCCTCCATGATTTTCGCTTAGCTTTTCTCAAAGCTCTATTATATTCAGTGAGTGATTGTTTATAAAAATCCCATTCACCGTTTCTTTTAGCTGCATTAAACAGCTTTCTAGTGCGTGTTCTGAGATTAGTTAGCTCTTGATCCCACCAAGAGACCCGTCTAGGTAGTTTGAGCTTAATCTCGGGACAATTCGCATGATATGAAGAGATAATAGATTGTTGTACATAATCAACAGTTATCTCTATGTCTTCAACAGATTTAATCCGTTGTGGGCAAAATCCAATACTATTTTTAAGGTCATCTTTGTAAGATTCCCAATTAGTATTTTTAGGATTTCTGTAGAATTTAGTTATAAGGTAACTTGATTCTATGGTAAAGCTAATGTATTTATGATCTGAAAAGGTCATCTCATTAGATACATGCCAATTTTTCACTTTGGTACTAACAAAAGGAGTACCTAAGGTAATGTCAATAACTTCCTCTCTAATTTTATTAAAAAACGTAGGAGTGTTACCATTATTAAGAATTTGTAAATCTGAAGTGATTATAAATTCTAAAAGTTTTTCACCTCTGATATTAATGTCTTTACTCCCCCATATAATGTGGTGTGCGTTGGCATCAATACCAGTGATGAGTTCTTCCTTTTTATCCTTCACCATGTTAACAAGTTTAACAAACTCCTCAGTAGGTGGAGGTTCAGGTGAATCATAAGGAAAGTAAGCAGAGGTAAATATAACATCCCTCTGTTTTTCCTTATCGTTAACTTAACTTTAATTGCTACCAAATCAGTGGTGCAATATTCAGTCAGAGTAAAATACTTAATATTCTTTTTAATAAATATACAAGTACGTGGTTTATTGTTAGAACATGCAATGATAGTTCCCCCAATATTTCCTAATTCTCTAACCTTATTCTTGTAACACCAAGGTTCCTGGATGAGGACGATGTCTACAGCTTCTTCTAAGATGAATTTGCAAAGAGTAGCGGTTGCTGCCTTGCTGTGCTGTATGTTTACTTGAATAATCTTCATAGTTTAAAATCACCCTTGTGTTTCATTACCGTTCGAGTTCCTCTGAGGGTCCTCGACCGTGGTTTTTTTTCCTTTTGTAATTTTTCCATAGGATGTTTATATAATTGGGGAAAAAAAGCAGTCACCAGGCACATATCCCCATATCTGCCTGGAAGGCACTGCTTTAGGCAGTTTAAATACTGTGGGTGTCGCCAGGCAACCCACAGGAATCGTTCGTGACACTATTTTACCCCGTAGTGCCATACATCCATCGGCACGATGCCTTACACCTTAGATTCGGAGACCAGAGCCTCGTTAGCCATATATAGTTATCTATCTAGAACTATCAATAGTCTATCTAGAGCCTATGATGTTGCCCGCCACCCACGACGAGGACGTGAGGTTGACTTTTTGAGTGGCCAAATGGAACAAACAAAGATTACAAATTGATTTCTTTATCATCTTCTGAAAGAACATCAAACAGATTGAAAGAATGAGAAATGTTTTGTCGCCAAAGAGCGGCGGCAAACGATCCCTGAAGGACATGTGAAAAATAAGCATACTTCCAGCAGCGGCTATGCTGACGGATAGTGTGAATTGCATTAAGTCTTCCCTGGAGCCGTCCTTTGTAGCTGTATTTAGCCAACTGGAGCAGCATATTGGATAGTTTATGACGTCTATTTATTACCTATTAGCTGTAACCAATTAGAGAGAAATCAATCATGCGATTATCGGTCAGTTTTAATGAAACAGAAAACATTATAGGTATGGCTACAGATAGAAAGGAGCAACCTGGATTCTCCATTGATAGAAAATCCTAAGAAAAGCCTTATAATCCCAAGCAGTTATCATTAGTTTATCTTTCTAATGTTTCTTAGGTGACTAATGTATCCCTCAGCGTCAGGAGAACGAATGAATACAAATGCTTTCACTACATAGTCCCGATTGTTATGCATTTCGGAATTGCTGTTAAGGATGGCTAACAGTTTTACCGTTTTTTTAACTTAAGGCAAATTAAAACAAAACAAAAAAGAAACAAACAAACAAACGCACATAATCTTCGATTCGATAACTTTCTAGTGAGCAAATAGACAATTACAAAATAAGTTTAAACGATCCAATCTGCATTTGTTTAATCTCGGTTTATTCCTAATAACTCATAAAACAATTTTCTTAAAGGTGTATCTGCTACTCGAAAACTTGTAAAGCTTAAACTTCTAAGCAAAGTGAACAAAACAATTTCTTATCAAAATTGCCTTCATTTTTTGAAGACAAGAGATACAAAAGTTCATTGATTTTTTTTATTATTATTATTTAAAATTAAAAATAACTGAATTGAAATTCCCAACGAAATAATCCTAGCATTTCAGGGAAATTTTGTATTTGCAATGTCTTTAATTATTAATTAAAAGATGATTACTTTAAAGTCTTTGGATTTTAAATTAATTGCTTCCAAAGCTCACAATAAGTTCGTGACAGTAACCTTTAAGATACTTTCACGAATTTAGTCTAAGAAATAAGTGTTCGTTGTTATTGTTTTGTTTTTTTATAATTCAGATGACTTATTTAATAATTAAGAATCATCCTCATTACTGCAAAATTAAATTATCACTGATATACGTACTCCAACTGGGAGTACTTGTTAGAAAATTTGATGTTAATCCATTTCAGGAAAGAAATATGGATCTGTATTAGCTACAGTTTGAAGGCCTTTTGACTTCTAGTATATTTCTTCAAGACAAGAATCAGATTGAAATCATTAGAGGCTAAATGGAGAAATTTGTCAATGAAGCTTAAGATTCCCGCAAAAAACAATGAAGGTGCGTTAATGATGGCAACAATGAACTAATATCGACGATTAACAATGTTGAGTAAATCTACTCGTTCGAATTCGAAACTCTGATTTGATTAACTTTTGTAGACTTCAATGTACTTGTGCATTTAATCAATTAAACACATCTAAAGGTGAACTCTGTTAATTTTGAGATGACATTGTAATTTAAATCCGGAGATTTTCTTTCCATTCTGAAATTTTGTAAAGTTTAAAAAAAAAAAAAAAAAAATAAGTTCTATGAGGAACTTCTTGGTTAGTGCCTAGTATAATAAGTATGTCTTAATTAAAGAAAATCTTATATTATTGTTTATAATCAGCCCTTTGTGCAATTGTAGTGAAATGTTACTTTTCAATGAAACAAGTGATTTATTGATTTTTGATTCAAGAAGATTTTGTACTGATGATTATGCAATGGAAGTTGGTAATTTTCTTGCAGGTAACATCCAAGAAATGAGTAGCACTGATCTAAAAATTTATATAATTAATAAATTGTGGAACAAAACATAAAACTACAACAGTTTGTTCTTGTTAAATTGTAGAACAACATCAGAAAAATTAGAAAAAAAAAGAAGGTCGTTTAAAGAAAGATGATAAAAAGTATAATTTGAAAAAAGAAAAGGAAAAGAACGAAATAAAGAGCCTCGTGCAATTAGGACTTGCCATTAACAACGGAGCAACAAAAAATAAGTGAAATTAAACCAGAAAAGAAACTCGTGTCACATCTTCATTGACCTAAATTGAACCACTTCTTTCACGAGTTAATCTCTACAAAACTGGCATCTTTGCAGGTTTGTTCTTAAGGGACATTTTAACTAAAGAAGAAAGGAAAAAAAAACCCTAAACGAGCTCGAAAAAAAAATACAGAAAAAAAGGAAGAAAAAGAAGTAAATGGCAAAAAAAGAAGGGAAGTGAAAAAGCAAAGGTCAATGTCAAGAGTTCGTAGCAGAAACATTTCAGAACTCCACTGCACTGAAATAGTAGTAAAAAATAAAACAAAATAAAATCATTAGATTACCTTCAGATTATTATTTCAGATTATGGAACAGGACTACAAATTTGATGACAGTGAGGAAGCTTTTATATTTCGTTATTAGATGGAGAAATTATTAAAGTTCTCTAAAACATCTATTAACATCTATGAATCTATCTGATGTAAATCTTCCTTTCTAATTCATAAGTAAATAACTGAAATTGCTCTTTCCCAGTTAATGAGAACAGGCTTTGACAAAAGTTACACGTTTGTTCATATGGTTCTCTTTATATCTGTTGAGTGACAAACTTTAATTTTGCTTAAGATTTTGGTAAAATTTCTATATTATGTTTGTGGTCTATACATTTAGTATCCTATGATTAGCAAAATAATTATTGAAAACATAAAAAAAGTACTGTATTTATTTCACTTTTACATTTCTCGTAATGAACTTAGATTATTTCCTAACTGACAAGGAACAGTCTATATTTGTTGAATAAATCTAACAAAAGAGAAGTTTTTTGGTTTTGTTTTAATCTTTTTTTAAAACCCTTTTTAAAAAAAAGCCATATGCAGTTAGGCTTACACTAAAATAAAAAATATATATATACCAAAGAATTCCTTAAATTTTAAGAGGTATTGCTTAGAATTTTCAGATTTTCCTGTGGGAGAAAATAGTTAGTAGCTTTTAATAAAATATTATTAAAGTCTTCAATTTTAGTCTATGTTTATAGATTTTTACTGTGAAATTCATTTAACGTGTGTTAAAAATCTCTTTAAAGGTTAAAAATGACATTACAACACACTAAAATTTGTAACAACAATAAAATTGTAAATATGAACTTTTTATTGTTGTTACAAATTTCAGTGTGTTGTAATGTAATTTTTAACTTGTAAAGATGGTATTTGAAAATTTCTCCATTTGAATAAATGTACAGTGGAAGTAATAAAAATCTTCGTAGGATTCGGCTTGATGGCAAACAATTGATTTTTTTCTTTTCTTTTTATGCCTCGTAATCGATGGTGTCGGTTTGATTTCATTGGATTCAGACTGTATTTTCGTTGTCTGTTTGTCACGAAAAAAGATGTTTAAAAAAGAAAAGAAAAACAAAAAACATTAAGGGAAAGTAAGTTTTAATTTTTCAGACTTTAG
>JAFIDM010005346.1:12066002-12090665 GCA_023159025.1 Thereuonema tuberculata
GGATCATCATGAAAACTTAAATTCAGCAAAGATAAGGAATTATTTCATGAAAAGTACCTGGCATTGCAATGCATTATTTCATGCACTTAAATTGCATTTATTTCAGTAAAACACAAACTAAGATTTATGTATAGGGTTTCAGGTCTATCCATTACACTTCCCTTTTTCAAAACAAGAGAGAGAGAGAGAGACCCGAATTGTAATGGTTTACATTTTGTTTGTTTAAAGTTATTAAGATGGATCTATGATTCTTTGAATGACATTGTCTGTCATAAGAAATAGAAAATGATTACGTCTTCCTTACTATCAGTCGCAAGCAACTGTAGCCTCCATCAATGTAAAGATGAGAAACTAAAGAATTTTCGGCGTAATGATTAAAAAAATAATTATCATTACTTAAACATTAGGAGAGAGATTATTCACAATGTCTATTAACATACAAGTTAAACCAAGCGAATTTGAAACATTATTACGAAGTTTAAGGAAAAGTTCGATAGAACTCAATCTCTATCTGATTGACATATCTAAAAACTAAGCACATTTTAGAAACTGTAATTAATTTACAGTATACTGTATTAATGATAAAATGCAGATTGTTTTTGCAGAGAACTCAGCAAAAGAAGAAGTTAAGAAGTGAAATTAAGCCAATGTGAGCAACCTAAATGAACTACATAAACAAACTGAAGTTCCGATTTAGCCTTGTAGTCAAGGCGGCGGCCTTGCTTGAGGTAGATGTGTCGAAACCTGGGCTCGAAAATCGCGGCGTCGGCATAGATGTTTAATTTCTTCTTCTGTATTTTCGTCTGTTTCTGGGGGAACAATGTGAGCTGCCTGCTAACATGTACCCTGGGCAACCATTTTCGGTTCAATAGCTCACAATTGTCGTTCCTATCGTGGCCAAAGGCAAGTACAAAGCGCCCAGATGTTGGAGGAAATAAAAAGAATTTTAGCGTAGCTTTCAATATGTCTTCCAGTGCTTTCTTCAATACACTATTGTCTATTGAAAGTGAAAGAACGTGAGACAGTGAAATAAATAATATAGTAAATGAGTATTGTGTTGTGATCTATACAACAAACAAAATTTATAGTCGCGACTATCTTTGTACAAAGATCTATTCATCATGATGTTTCAGGTAGAATCTACATTCATGAGAAAACAGCTTTGCAATGGCAGTTATCGATCTTGTAACGTTTGTGGCATTTTTGCAACAACAAGTGTCGAAAAAATCGCAGCAAATGACTACTAAAACTAAGCAACTAAATTTCATTTGTCACCAAATGACCTTGAATAGAGCTTATGATCAGCAGCTGATGTGTTGTTGTTCATCAATATTCCTACAGCATTAGCAAGAAAGATTCTCTTGTCCGTAAGTGCAGCCATGTCCATGTTCCTTAATGTTATCTCTTAATGATACACACTCTGTCTTATCTTCCTATAAACTGGCTTTTCGACTTTGATCTAATTATGAATCTAATTTTGGATCTGACCTTCTACTGAATGGTTTTTCTAGACTACATTATTCAGATATTAATAATTTATTTTAGATGATGATCTACGCAGGGTATTTTATTAAGTGGACGTTCAAAACAAAACATATCTGCACGTTGTTAACAGAACTTTCCCTCCGGTTTCCTATCAGGTCCACTGGTTGCACTTCCAATAAATATGGTCTTTCTTCATCTGAATACGTGCTTCTTTATTGCATCAATGTTTTTCTTATTATAAAAACTTTTTAAATCTAACCGATCAAATGTTTCATTATACACAGTATTCATTTTCTGGACTGCAACATTTTCTTTGAACTCAACTTTCTTGCAGTTTCTGCTTTTTTTTTATTCGAATCCAAAGATTTCTTTAACAGTAAAATTGTTAGTGCTACACAATGCTTAGAAATTATCTTACATTCTTTAGTGTTTCCCTTTACTTTTGTCTTACTTTTATTCGGTTAAAATAATTTCTTTATTATTATTAACAAATAATGCAATACTAATTAAGATTTGTGGAGTAATTGAAAGGGTCTGAAAATTTGAAATCCAAAGGAAAAAAAGAATAGTAGAATCGTTTAACAATAAAAACAAACATAGAAATTGAGCAAAAAATTAAAGAAAGAATTAAATGAATCTGCAGATCCCATGAACCTGTCTTTGGGATAGAGTTATCATAAGCAGAAATGTATAAGAATTTGTAATAATTAAAAGTAGATTAGATGTACTACATTAACGGGAATGAAACTTACAGATTACCTTAATCTGCAAAGACAAAGGTGTATAGATCGTGTAATCTGTTTCCCCCTTCCCCGACATCCTATGAAATGGACAATAAAAAATTGATTATTGACCTTGAATTTATTCTGTCCAAGGGACAGGAATTATAAAATTTGTTAATGATTTAACCTGAATGATTTGGCTGAGTAGAATGACTATGTTGCATTAACTTTACAATTAACTTTCGTTTAAAGGTACATTGTACGTCTGTATTGCGTGGAAAATTATAATAAATTATTAAAACAAGCATTCAAATAAGATTAGAGATCAAAAATTAATGAAAACTACTACTGTATTTACTAAATTGTAAAATAATTTGAACTTCTCTAATCTTCATCACAAATCAAAATTAATTTATCTCCTGATATTAAAAAAATATATATAATCTAAATTGAGTTCTACTAAATTTATGAAGATCATTTTCACCGCATTATTCCAGGAAAAACAAACGACAAAACGAATGGAAATACTTGCTACGTTAAATTAGATGTATTTATACAAACTGATCATCCTTTAGCATTTTTTTCAAGCCGTTTTAAACACTGTAAACTTTCCTACGTTATAAGAAATGAAATCCGACTGACTCTTCAAAAACGAATGAACAATTCAGAGATGTTTCCAAGACAAGATAAGGCTTAATTTTTATGTAAAGCTCTGACCATTCTATAGTTAGTTAGTTTTTTTAATTCTATGGTTTGTTTTCATATCAGAAGTTAAACATATAAAATATGAGGCACAAGAAATTCCCAGTTCCAAGGTCGAAGAGAACTGTCTGACTCTAAGTACTTGTTAAGTCTTAGTGGGTCAATAAGGGTGTCATCAGGTCTTGGTCGGCAAATTCGCTAATTACCCTGCCACTTGTTCAACAGCCATAAGCGAGACAACGGTAGATTAAGATCCTAATTCCCTTTTAATTTCCCTTGGGTTAGCAGAGGAATCCCAGAGAGAATACTTAGCACACAAGTCATGTTTATGATAAGAAAGGTTTTGTTCACGAGTTGTCAGATTTTATAGTAATTGGTACTATTTTATGGTGAGGAAATTCTTGAAACTGGACCAAAACTCTAATCTAAGTTTGCAAATTGTAGCAGTATCTTCAGTTAAAAAAAATTAAATATTCAAATAGAACTCTGCTGAGAATCAAACAAGAAAGTGGTAGCTGATATTCCAACTTACGAATGACGCTATTTAAATTTAGAAAACACCGATTTAAATAGTTTTCTTATCTTTGGATCCAAGTTGTTCCAAAACATTCAAAGTGAACGTAGCCTAAGCATATTAAACTTCAAGTTTCAAGAATAATTAATGAGAAAAAAATTAATTCAATTTGTTCTTGACAAATTCAATGACGATAATCAGTTATTGGTTTTTGGATTTCTGTTCAAATCCAGAGCCTAAACTTGCTATCAGAGTATTAATTTCTTAGAAAAATCACTTATTAAAAAGACCCAATTACAGTGCTTTAAGGGCAAGGTATATTGGCGGGTTCTTAATTCTCACAGATAGTGAAGGCATGAGTAAATATAAATTTGGCAACTTAAATCTATCATAAGCAAGTTGTCGTATTTATTTAGAATTTCTAAAGAGCCCTTTGTTCTATCTATGTTTTCCTTCCATGAATGTGAGTTCTGCATATTACTGACATGTATATATATTGAGGAAGCACTGATTACATATAAATTCATAAAGGCAGTTAACTGTAATTTTTCTTGAGGAAGTATTTTCTCCGGATACCTCCTTTTTTAAAAATCCATCATAACGTTTTATTTTAATATGCAATCAAAACTATTTTATAAATTATGGGGATTGTATGGTTTAAATTTATGTTCTGATGTTAAAGCATATTGTTAACATGGTATTTTAAATCTTTTTAACATAGAAATCATAAAACTAAACAGCCAGGAAAAGACGTATGCTGCAAATGATGGATGAAAAGCAGTGAAGAAACGATTACGTTTTTAAAATAAATGACAAATTCTTGAAAAAGAGTTGCGCTCAACTATCAATATTTCTAGTGCCAATATAGTCAGGTGTACTATGTAGCTCGTTGCCGAGATTTCTAAAGTTACATAACGGCCTTTGTCTGAGCTGCTTACGAATAGAAACAGAGGTGGAATCTAACCATTACATACTGTATATTCCTTTGGCATCTCTAACAGCTCTGTTGACAATTACAGGACAGAAAGTAGAAATTCCCTTGCGATGTTATTATAAGAGGACCAATGCTCATATAATATGTTCTGAGGCACTTCTTTAAAAAAAAAAAAACGGATAGCAATGGTATCAAAGATATGTAATGCCTGTAGGAACAGTACGGTTCTCCGTAATGCCTGTAGGAACAGTATACGTTCGATTGATCATCGCGGTGGCCTTCGTCGTAGGCTGTAAAGTGTTCAAAAAGAACTCATAGTTCACGGACTTTCAATATGAGCTGCGGTGCTGAACAATAGTGACATTCGTCGCTGATCAATCTTATTTTGCTTTATTTTCATTCATATAGGGACTCATTGAATCAGGCTTCCCTAAGTCTTCGAGATAAGGTTTCATTTGTGATGGAAAGGTTTTTTTTTTTCTAAATTGTTGAATATGAAATGGCTTAGAGTGAAGTAAACCTGTAAAGCAATGAATGATTCTTCCTAGCTGCTCTACCATCGACGAGATCATATTTTCTTTTAAAAACTGCTGTGTTGTCAAAGTCTAAATGTTAACGATAGATGACCTTTATCTCGTACTCCGTGTGTTAAACCCGTACGCTCTAAAATATTATCGTACAGTTATTAGACCAATAAAGCAGTAGCAGCGATTTATCGCTTATTAACATAGCCCGTATTTTAACCATTTTTAACCTCAGCGTCTGTTGATTGCATATACTTCTAATCAGACTTTCTGTGTGTTTCAATTTTAAAGTTACAGGCTATCATATGTATTTTAGAAAATTTTCTAGTATAAATTATGGATTCTGTGAATGAAAAGAACGGGAAAACTTGTTTACATTGAAAACTTCATCTTGAATCAAGATGCTTTTACAGATTGGCTTTAATATTTCAACAACATATTCGAGTAAATTTTTGTAAGTCCATTAGTAAATTAAATTCCTGAGAAATCGGATTGATTTCACTTGTCATTTCAGACTCTGCATCAGCATTTATTTCTTTTCCAGTTGAGAATCGACATTTCCAAAGCACGTCAATCACATTGATTGAAACTTTGATTGAATCCCAATTTTTGCACTCAACTTCTGAAATAAATCTAAACAATTTATCCAGTGCTCACTTGACAGCGCAATATCTGATCAGTCACAATTTTTAATCAATTCTTTTCGCAGGGAGGGGGAGGGAAATCCAATTCCTAGTATTCAGTAATCGATTCTAGAAATAAATTATAATAAATGAAATCCTTTGTTATAAATAGGAAATCTGCATTGAAATCAGATCAAACAGTACTAATTGACCAATACATTCAAGTTAACTATTTTATACAGATCATTATATTAAGTTCAACACTGAGTGTGATTTTGATGAAATCAGTAAATCTAAAGATCTATAAAAGAGAAATACACACCAAATAACAACCAATTTACTTAACTTAAGATCTTAAAGGCAAGGAGACCAATGAAGAACTCTATCAAAGCTTAGTTTCCGATCAATATCTTGATCAATACTAAATAAAAATCAATATAATCCAACTTAGAAGATCATTTTTGGATTGTTTTAGATAGGATTATCGGTAAGGAACTCTTGTGGGAAAGGTTACATCAATGAAGTAAAATAGATAGATGTCGTTGTTTCTCAGGGAATAATAACGATGGACCTCATTTAGGGCAGGAAGTAAAATCTAAATAGTTAGAGCCTCAAGAGTAGCAAATGTGATAGCAAATAAGGGGTTACTATATGTAGATATACCTCCATTGTAAACCAACATCCTTTTACAAAATAATTGAAAAATTAATTATTTGAAATTTAATTAAACTTGCTATTTTAAAATTCTCTAAGCCTGAAGTAAAGACTAAAAAAAACTATATCTCTTGGATGACACAAGCTTAATTTAAAAGCTTTGCAATTTGGAATAGTAATAGAGTATGCAGAAGATGCAAAGTGCATAAATCAGGCCGGAAAAGGATTCTGTTCGTTCTCGCGGGCAGTTAAGAGTAAATGTCGTAGTCGATTGGAATTCTTGCAGAATTCTTGGTTAAGTCAGAACTCGCAGACCAATTTTATGACTGCCAAAATCAGTAAAAGAAGAACTCCGTAGAGCCAAATCTTGTGTATTTCAATTATATAATTCAAATGTTTATTGATGTTTGAGGGTTTGTTTTATAGAAAATTTTCATTATGCCAAGTTAGTTTACATGAAGAAATGAAAATACCTGAAATACGAAAATATCAGTCAATATTTTTTCAGTGCTTCATAAAACAAAAACGAATGAAACAAAAACAATAAAATTTTCTTAAAAAGAAATTATTTTTATTTAAAATTTTTAAGCTAACTTTCGCGATATTTACTTAAATTTTTAAAATTAAGAAATAAAACTTTTTTTTAAAAAAATTATTTAAAGAAGAAATACCGAAATAACATTATTATTTCCCGAAGTAATGATATTTTTCATGTTAATATGATGAAATTATAAGATGAAAACATTGAAATTAAAATGACTAGTCCTGTGTATTAATGTGCCTGCAAATGTTGAATATAAAATATAAATGACAACACCCTTTGAAATAACAATATTTATTAAATATTGAATATTAAATGTTTTAATTTTAAATATTGTTATTTCAAAGTGTTGTCGTCTATATTTTATGTCTACGATGAATAGCTTTTAATTCAAATCACCGATAAATTTTCTGTGAAAATGAAGAGTTCATGTCAGCACAGCTGGAATTATTAAATAAGTACTTTTTTATTTCTTTATTTTGAAAAAGCATTATCGAAGTGAGAGCTTATTTTCAATAGAATCAGCAGCAGGAGGTGATCATTGACTAACACCAGGATCTCATGAATGCAACGCACCGTCAAATAGCAGTTCCTTTAAAAGTTCATTTTTAGCACACTTTCTGCCACCTGATTGAATTATCTATGCAGCATTTGGCGGAAAATAGATTACTCCGATTCGAAATTATTCCCGGGCAAACCTGGATTGCGGCCAACAAATTCACAAACAGTCCGATCACTGGATTAAAGCTGAGAGTTCAATTATTCATCCATTAGCTAATCGTCCACAACTGAAAAGCAACTAACAACCATCTTGAAACGAATCGCTTTTCCATTTGATGACGAAATGAAATTACTTTAGAAGATGTATTCATTGTTAATATAAAATATGAAATATAAGCAACTAAATGCAATTACCGAAATTTCTGAAATTAAAATATAACTTAGACAATTCCTTACATTTTAAAATATCTATTCATAATAATTAATTAAATGTTTTAATTAATTTCAGGAATTTAATTCATACATTTTAAAACCAGAATAACCATAGTAATGTAGTTCCAGAATAGCCTTGTCGTCAAGACGATGGCCGTCCACGAGGCAGATGTGTAGGAACCTGGGTTCAAATCCCGGCGCCGGCATGGATGTTTAAAAAAAAATTGAGCTCATAGTAAGAAATCTTTAAAGCACGAAAATTATCAAAAATTGGAAGGCATAGAAAACAGGACTAATACAAACTAATGGAATAGTTATTCCAACTTTACTAATTCTTTATAATACTAATTTACAGTTACGTTTTCCATCTGAATATTACAATTAGTTCTATTTGTTTTCTGAAAAGCTTATGAAAGTGACTGTAAAGAAAAATAACGGCGAAAGCAAAGTTGGTTAACCACGAATGAAGAAGTTTTAGAAACACTACAAGTTCGTGTTCAAGTTTCTGGCTCTCTTGAATATTGTCACTTTTCACTGTTTCCATTGTGGAAGCTATTGATATGTCACTTAAGTTCAAATGAAGCAATGAAAATGTTCAATGAAAATATTCAAAATGTATTTGATTTCTTATTCAATGGAATTGTCATGTTTACTTCACAGAAAATTCAAAGGTTTATTTTCTCTTTTTTCTAACTAATTTTTATTCAAAGTAATTAGAAACATACAATAAAGCGAAGAACAATATTTTCAATTAATGAATTATATTTTTTCATCAAAGCTTTAAATAAATAAATGTATGAAAAAAATAATAACAAATTCTACATTTTGCACTTCAAGTTTAATTACAGTTTTCAAAGAATTACTGTTTTAAATATCTAAACTAAATAACATGAAGAGTTTAATGAAAATATCATGCTTATAAATCCCAGATCGAATATCAATTTTCAGACTGAATACTTTCTTAGGAGATACTTAATACAAAAGAATTCTATCCAATGTAGATGCTTACAACGAATTTAAAATTTCTTGCCAGCTATGATAATACTTAGATCGAAACGCTCGTAATAATTTTAAGTAACATTGCTGTTATTATTTTTTTTCATTAGATAGTTTATTGTTCTTCAAGTTGGATAGAGACGTCTACATCTATTAATCAGAGTAAGTTTTAAAATGTTGATTTATGATTGATCAGATCCAATCCTCAGCGCGAATTACACATCATTTTTGCCCATTTTTTATATTTATATAAAGAGTTTTTGTTACTACAAATTACTTGTTTTCAAATTATTTTAAAAACATCATTAATAAAAAGATCACCACAAAAAATAAAACAATAACGGATTTTCATTTTCATAGAACGTACAAATGTATTTACGAAATAACATCGTATTTTTTCCCATTCAGATTGAGTTTCTTAACTCACGAATCCCTTCTGACGTTATATTTTTAGTGCGAACACACCAACAAAAATAAATAAAATCGAGCCCACACTATCCAAAGTAAAGATAAAAGAAAATCGGTTTACAAGTTTTAGTTGCAAAGCCTTAGAGGCGAAAACTCCAATGAGGATAAATATTCACCACCACAGTGTCCCAACTTACTGCCTTGAAAATTGTTCTTTAATCCATGTCTCGAACGACTGCTGCCATCACCTAGCGAGTGAAACGCATTATTTTTTTTTGTAGTAGGCGAACCTGCAGTCTTTTGGTTTGCTCGATCAATCATGTTCTGTGGAATGTACGATTCAACTAAAAAAAAGCCATTCTCTTCAGCCTCCAACTATGCAAGAAGAGTAAATGGTCTTCTGTAACTTTCTTTTGCCAGAGGACCCATTTACATCTTTGAGGAGGACCATTGATTCAGTTTTCGCTGCACAGTGGTTTTCCAATTTCCGATCGAAATAAAAATCATTAACAGTTATGCCCATATCTGCAATTGTCATGGTTTTGCTCATTCAATAGTGGTATCTGTCGGTGTACTTTGCCACTACTCGGTAAGTCATGCTTATATTCGTGCTTCATTCAATTGCTTAGCCCAGCAACCAAATACACTGTCCCATAACTCTCTGCAATCACTACTATCCCATTTGTCTTGTTCTCTCCAAAGCATCCTCAAGGAACTGTGCAAGTTTTGCACTGCACAAAGCCGGGGAGTCGCCAATTAAGTTTTAAAAATCAATTTTCCAGTCCGAATCACATAATAAAAAAAAAACAACAATCTATGTTTTGTAGTTCTCACGTAATCTCCTTAGTTTGTTGTTAAAATTCTTTTTTCGTTACTTATTCGTGTAGGCTTGAAGAAGAAGAGACGATTTTTTCTCTTCGAAAATTTGCGTTTTTCAATAAAAGTATTAAGTATTTATTATATTTATTTGTGAAGTGCTTTGTGTGGAGTGTGGCATTGTATGGGGCAGAAACATGGACATTACGACGCAGTGAAGAGAAACGACTAGAAGCATTTGAAATGTGGATATGGAGAAGAATGGAGCATGTGAAATAGACAGACAAAATAAGAAATGAAGCTGTGCTAGAAAGAGTGGGTGAAGAAAGAATAATGCTGAAACTGATCAGGAAGAGAAAAAGAAACTGGTTGGGTCACTGGCTGAGAAGAAACTCCCTAATGAAGAATGCACTGGAAGAAATGGTGAACGGTAAAAAAGTTCAAGGTAGAAGAAGATTGAAGATGATCGACAACATTATGGTAAATGGATCTTATGTGGAGACGAAGAGGAAGGCAGAAAATAGGAAAGATTGGAGAATGCTGGGTTTGCAGTGAAGGACCTGCCCTTGGCAGAGAACTATGAATGAATGAATGATATTTATTTGTGTTGATTATGTTGATGCTTAATATTAAAACTTCTAAAAGAGGAAATTAGGAAGAAGTATAGTGTAAAACACACCTATATTCCCATCAAGTCTGTCAAGTCTCAACCATTATCCTGTTTCTGAATTTAAAAAAAATAGAAAATAAAATAAGTAAGGGGAGGGTCTTACACGTCTACGGCGGCCCTAGTCCTCGCACACCCCAAAACTCAATCTCAGAATGTTGCTTCTCACGGATTTAAATAAGCAGCTGCCATTTGCTGTACCTGGAAACAACTGAACTAAACATGAAAAGAACCCATCTATCTATTTATAAATTTCAACCAAGGGTGGGCATGTTAAAAGATGCCAGTGGTATTAGGCTGACTGAGCCAAAAATGATTAAAAAAAGATGGAAGGAATATACGGAACAGCTCTATAAGAACGACGATGCAGAGTCAGAAAAAATACATGTTGACTATGACAAGGAACCGAACATTCTGAAAGATGAAGTGGTCGCAGCAATAAATCTTCTGCCAAACAATAAGGCTCCTGGATGTGACAATATCCCAATCGAATTGATAAGGCAATCTGACGCAGCAATTGATATTATTACACATTTATGCCAACAAATCTGGAAAACGTGTAAATGGCCCAAAGATTGGACGAGATCTGTGTTTATTCCCATCTTGAAGAAAGGAGATAATACAGATTGTGGAAACTATCGAACGATTGCACTCATATCTCACGCCAGCAAGATTATGTTAAAAATTATCCAAAGGAGACTACAGCCCTTCTTAGATAGGCAGTTGTCTGAAGAACAAGCAGGTTTCCGGAAAGGCAGAGGAACGCGAGACATCATAGCAGACACGAGATGGATAATGGAGAAGGCTAAAGAGTTTCAAAAGGACGTCTTTTTGTGTTTTATTGACTACAGCAAGGCCTTTGACTGTGTAAGTCATACTAAGCTTTGGGAAACATTGGAGAGTATGGGTGTACCGGGCCACCTGATTTGCCTGATAAAGAATTTGTATAAGGATCAAGAAGCAACAGTCCGTACAGAGTACGGCGATACAGAATGCTTCAAAGTTGGAAAAGGTGTTAGACAAGGCTGTATCCTTTCACCATTCCTGTTTAATCTCTATGCAGAAGCCATTTTTAATAAAGCTGGACTTGCTGATAAAGAAGGAATAAAAATTGGAGGAAGAGTCATCAACAATCTGCGATATGCTGATGACACCACGTTAATATCAACTAGTTTGGAAGGAATGAAAGATCTTTTGGGATGTGTCCAACGAGAAAGCGCTAATATGGGACTCTTGATCAACACCAAAAAGACAAAGATTCTGACTACGTCCATGTACCCCGGAAACATTATGGATTTGGATGGATTTCAAATGGAGGTGGTAAAGGACTTCAACTTACTCGGCAGTATGATCACCTCCGAGGCAACTACATCACCGGAGATCAGGAGAAGAATAGCTATGTCAAAGTCAACGATGAAGTCACTGGATAGAGTTTTTAAGTCAAATAACATCTCTCTAACGACCAAGAAAAGACTTGTACAGAGTCTGGTCTTTTCTGTGTTCATCTATGGATGTGAAAGTTGGACAACAAAGATACGAGACAAAAGACAGATTGATGCCTTGGAGATGTGGTGCTGGAGAAGAATGTTATCGATACCATGGACAGCTCGAAGAACGAACAAATCAATTTTGGATGAAATCAAACCGGACATCTCACTCGGTTCTAGGATCACCAAATTACGTCTTGCCTACTTTGGACATATTATTAGACGTGATAGATCTTTAGAGAAGGACATTATGTTGGGAAAAACAGAAGGCTCTAGACGAAGAGGAAGACCAGCAACCAGATGGCTTGACACTATTACAACTACGACAGAAATGACCCTGGCCGATCTTTGTGAACTCGCACGTAATCGTTCTTCCTATAGATCGTTCATCCATCAGGTCGCCAAGGCTCGGAATCGAGTGAAAGGCCGTGATTGATTGATTGATCTATTTATGCTAAATATTTCTAAATATTGTTAAAGATACATTTTATGACATTTTCGGAATAAAACTATAAAAAAACCGCTTATGGTGATTACAATGTATAACAAATTAAAGTATTTCCTCACTGAATTTAAAGATTCAGCGGTAAACTGAGAAATTATTAGTTAAATGAATAAGATCTACACTCTGGAAATAACTGTCATTTTTTTTTATAGGATTTGTGGGTTTGGTTGCTAAATGATAAGGCGCTTGACTGCGGAATGGGAAGAGCCAACTTCAATCCCCGACCCCGGCGGAGGTAGGAGATTTTTCCACGCTGAATTCTCCCTCCATACGGATCCTAAGGTCCACCAAGCCCTCTATAGAATGTGTATCTGGGGTACAAGCGGCGAACATTCAGCTGATCATCCAACCTCATATCAGTCCGAGTTGGAACATTGGGATCCATATCTCCAGCGTCTCCATCTTGGATTTATCTATATCTACATTTATTTTTATAGAATTTAATAAATACAGGCTGATTCTAAATTATTACAGTTATCAAAGATCTAAATTAGATGAAACTATTGGAGAGTAAAATTCACAGATCATGAAGCTAGAGACAAAGCATTTTGACATGGAACGGATTTTTGGCATATTCTCATAAGTAATATTAAAATTTAAATACGTAGAAATATCATTTAAAATCGTAGTCTCAGTTTGATAAACTTTTCAATTGCTTACAAAACTTATCTTATTCTCATGGCTTTAACCTGTAAGTAGATTAACGCTGTTAATGCATTCACTGATTAAATAACATTTTTATAAATCTGCTTCACTAGTCTTATGTATCTAACTTGTAAGAACAACTATTACAGGTTTGAGCTTCCTATCCAATCGGAATTTAACATTAAGTTAATCATATATAAGATAACTCTTCATAATTTTATATAAGTTCTTATTTAAAAGTGTAACTTTATTTAAACTTCTTAAAAACAACAGGATTCAGATTGAAGATATCCACAGTTAAGGAATTAAACACTGTTATTCTCCATGTAAATGCTCAGGGCTTAGCTATAAATTTGTCATAGGGTAGTAACGTAAAGAACTTCTTAAAAGTATGTATCTATACTAAAAGAATATTTTTACAAATTATTACAAAGCTCAAAATTTTTACAAAAACTTGTGTTGTTTGTTGTTGGTTGGCTTTGGCTTTGGTCTGAGTTCGACTGATCAGTGAACCACAACATCGCTTCATTTTTCATCTATTCACGTTGGGAGTTTAATTAAAGTTTGTAATTAACTAACGACGCAGTAACAGTTTAATCTGATCAATTAATCTGGTTTCATATACAACGAAACAAAACGTAGCAATCACAACTGAAGGGCTGACGTCCACAGACACAATGGCTTCACATCAAATGTCTCAAATTGATTGAAACTTTTTACGTCAATGGAAAAGATGAATCCAATAATGACAGAACAGGAAAGATACAGAATTCTCATTACATCTTTAATATTGCTAGGAAATAAAAAGAAATGATGTGACGAACTTTTTATTTATTTCATGTTCTTTCTACTACAGGAATATTGTTCTTGTAAAAATCTAATTTGAAATTACCAGAACTTAGTTGCTATTAATGTTTATTCTTTAGCCAGGTTTCATCAAATTGTCCCCAGGAAAACAGAAAAGTGAAAAGAAGCAGCTTCTGATTTCAAAATATTTGAAATAATTTTCCATCAATTTCTGATAGTTCTTTCCTCTACAGCTTCACAGTTTAGCTCCAACGTATCATTCTAAAGATTCACTGATTGAACCCTAATTGGTTTTGTTTACTTTAAAGTTATCTTTTTAATTGTGGATAAAATTAATATCGGAATATTAACAAATTGTGCTGTCGAGGTCCGTTTTGTAGGGTCGTATGAAAGTTGAGCTCCTCGTGGTTGCAGGGGCGTTTTACTACACAAATTCTGGATAGCCACTGTTGTAAATTATTGAGAAGTTGATACCCCACCCCCTTCTGAGAAGATAATATATTAAATGAAGTGGATTGTGACTCTGTTTATAGTTAATTTATTATTAGTGAGTATCAGAACTCTGATTATATAAGAAAAAGGAAGCCACAATCTGGGAAGTCTTGTGTGAAGTAAGGATTGGTGATCTATTCAAATAAGTGTGTAAACTATTCTGTTTTGTATCTCCATCGAATTAAATAAAAAAAAATAAGTATTATAGTTTCTCTTTTGAATGAAACGGTGCTAGTTAGAAGACTCCGTTGATGTAAGAGATAATACAGTCGTCCCTCGCTACTTCGCGCTACAACTTTAGCGGCTTCACTCTAAAGCGGTTTTTTTCAAATATATTCATTAAAACATTGATCGAGATAGTGAAAATGATACAGCGCGCGCTCGGTTGTCTGAGTCAATTATACACCCCTGTATTAGAATTAAAATTAAAATTACTGTACGTATGGACTGTAGGATTGCATCCCCGCAAATCCTTCAACGCCAGATGCAGCCGCTCGACCATACCTTGAGTACAACAGACTATCGGAGAGTTAGTATAAGTAGTTTAAATTTTTATAAATGACACAATCGGAAGAAATTTAAGAAAAAAAAAAAAGAATTATCTGATAAGGAATTTGAAATATTTATCCCCAGATAAACTTTGTACAGATATCCAATTAATAAGAGAATGCAATGAACATCAAGAAGTAACAGCGAAGGAGAATTAAGCGAAACGAAAATGAGTTAGGAAATAATAACAAGAGGACGAAGATAAAAAAAATCAAGAATCACAAGAAGAAAGTAAATTATTAATAGGCCTAAAACAGGAAATTAATAAAGTAAAAGAAGGAACTAAGTTACAAAAGCAGACAATAGTAAGAGAGTAAAATATAGAAAAATATGATAGAATGGAAAAACAATTACAAGAGATAGCAGAAGAAAAAAAATTAAAAATTAGCTAATATAAATAAAGAATTTCTAATGCTAAAAAACAGATTGATGAAAATTTAAGACAGAGCTAGAAGAAGTAATTTTAGGGGATTCCAAAGTCAAAATCAGAAGTATGGGCAGAAACAGAAATAATAGTGAAAGAAGTAGTTGAAGAGAAGATGTATTTAAACATAATTTCCTTAGAAAGGGCACAAAGAATAGAAAAACCAGTAAGAGAGAAAAATAGGCCAATTATGTTAAATTGTTTCACTGGAAAGAAAAAGATATTCAAAAAAAGAAGAAAGAACTAAAAGGAACAAGAAGAGGATTATGCAGAAGAAACGAGATCATTAAGAAAGAAACTATCTGATATTATGAAAGAAGAGAATGGGAATAGAGTCTCTTGATATATGACAAATTGAACGTTAATGAAAAGATTTGGTCCTACTGCAAAGAGAAAAAAGAAGAAGCAGTTCAGAATCCATCTATTGGTAAGCAGACAGAAGACGAAATTAAAACTAAATGTTATAGCAAAAAACAAGTAAGTAAAAAAGAAAAAATCGGCTGACGAAAAAAAACCCATCTAAATCATTGGACATTTTTACTGGATTAGAAATGTCTTGAAATTACTTAAATAGTCTAGTTCCTTAAGGTCAAGATCGTTACCGGTCGGACACAAGTATGAAACTTAGCACACTTAAAGTACTTGGGTATCCAATTCGCTTTAGGGTTGGGTTTTTGTCCGCCAGCTTTTCTGTCCGCCAATTTGAAATATGTCTCCATATTGGATTTTTTGGAACGCTTTTTTAAAAGTTCATTATCTCCGCTCGATGATTTTTTTTATAAATTGTAGCTTAAGCAGATTATAGCAGAAATGAAGACAAGCTCCCTTGTAATCACAAGAATAAAATTAGAGAAAGTTTTTCGCTCAGTGGTGCCTGATTGAAAATTGGCTTGGAACTTGGGAAGTTAATAAGTCTGGACCCACGCGGCGGAGCACCATCCTGTTGAAACCAGGTTGGGAAAGATTGATGGAAATGCTTCCTCCTGGAGAAGTATGTAAAATTCAAGGATCTGTAGTGGTAGACAAACCTTGCAGCGGGCCACCGAGGACATCAACAGATGAATAGACGACTTCTAATGCCCTGCTAGCGTTCTCTAAAAGCTCTAAGAAGTCCCTCTGCAGATTATCCGCAGAGACGAGGGTCCCTAAAAGTGCATCTACCGTATTCTGAAAAGCAATATCATACTTTCATATTACTTGTTTATTGTTATAATAACATCGTGTTACATATTACAACATCTGCCATTTTTTAAAAATAACGTATTATTTTTTAACTGTTTCCGTTAACTTTAGCCACTAAAATGACATGTTCATTTCAATTGTAAACATTTCTATTTATTTTTCGTCTCACAATAATAATTGGAATATTTACAAGTCAGATTGTTTTTTTTACTTTAAATATTCACAATTCCCCTTTTCAATTAGTATTGTGAGTCGAGTTTGAAAATTCACTTTAAAGGCATTTATAGATGAAGTAAATGTTTACTTTCACTTCGCACTTTGTCAATTACGATCACTTGAACTTTGCACATTACGATACACTTTAAAATAAACCAATTTTTTTGATGAGCATTTCATGCTGCTTTTACTTAATATGGTAATTTTAGATGAATATACTGACTTCGGGTCTAATTGTAGATATCTTCAATCAGGTTGATTGTAGGTTGATTATCACATAAAAGATTAATTGGTTCTTCACATACATCTTACATATCCAGGTCTTTTAGGATGCTTTTAATCCTAATCAACCATGTGGCACATTCGCAAGCTGTTATCAATTCGCTTTCTTGTGTCGAATGAGCTACAATTGACTGCTTGTGCCGTAATCCAATTGACAGATGAATTTCCTAGGTACACAATATTAAATATCTATCACCTTTGAGATATCGTAAAATCTATTTTACTTGGATCATATCACTGTTGTTTGGTGAATTGTTTTATTCAGAACACTTGCTAACTGCGTAGCAATATCAGGTCTCGAATATCCTTAAATGGCTGATACCAACTATGCTACTTCTGTATTTAAAGTGTTCGTTTTGTCTAACAATTTACTAGATTTCTCTTCTAAGATGGTATTCTTAACTTCTATGCTTAAAAGTGTTGATGCAAGTTTGCAGTTCATCATACTATGCTTTTCTAAAAGGACTGTGATAAAGTGACTTTGTGATATTTTCAATGATTATAACTTATGATCATACTTTACATTCATTTTATTATTCATTTATAAAAAGATCTCCGTGATCGTTTATCCCGAATAAGTCAATCAATATCTTCTTTATCTCTGCAACATCTTCTTATCTATGATGAGAATATCATCCACGTATATCGATATACAGCGTGTGCTACTACATATATTTATTTGTAGTAATTCCGATCCTCTTTTATATTCGTCAATAAAACGTTTCAAGTTTCTTCGATTTTATTAGTTTCAACATTCCATATTTTGTAACAGCGGATGGGTGTAGAGTAACCAACAAAGATACCTTCATTGACTCGGGTATCAAACTTGTGTTTAAGCTGATTCTTTGAAACTCGGATATATGCTACACTTCCAAATTTCTTGACATGTTTAATGAATTGTTCCTCTTCCACACCATCGCCACAACGGAATCTGATTGTTTATATTTAAGTGCAGTGTACGATTGAGTACATGTTTTATACATTCGATTGCAGACGTCCAGAATCTTCACGGTAGTTTTGAATCTAACAGCATTACCCTAGCTGTATCTAACAATTTCCGATTAAATCTCTCTGCTATGCCATTCTGAGGAGGTGAATACGCTGATGAGTTCTTATGAGTTATTCCTCTTGCATCCAGGAATTCGTCTACTTCCGAATTCTTGAATTCCGTAATCTGTTAGGAAATTTATGATTTTTATTACTGCTGTTTCTTTCGGCAAAGTTCACAAAAGACTTAACGTACTTTGGTACTTCTTCCTTAATCTTGATCAAATGGATAAAATTTCTTCTAGAAATCATCTGTAAAGGTTAGAACATATTTAAACTATTGGTTACTTGTTATGCGAATTGCACCACATACGTCTGACTAGATATATTGCAATGCTTTCGTTGATCTTACTTCTTTCATTCTTCTATGAAACATGTTCGTCATCTTCTCCTCTTGACAGCTTTCACAGAATGATTCTGTGAATCTTTACCACTTGGAAGTCCTAGGTTACTTAGAGCTGCGAATAAGTTGTTTTCTTTAAGTTTATTTTCTCCAGAGAAATACAGCCAAATCGATCATGCCAGAGTTTATAACTTGAGTGTTGATCATTACAAGATACAAGTATTACAAGTCATCTTATTTCGTACAAGTTATTTCTTAATGATTGCTAATTTTCCAGTCTTATTTTTTACCGAGGTTTATTACCTTTAATAAATTATGAACATCCTTTAGATACCAAATAGCCTGATAATATCAGATTAACTCCCATTTCTGGAACGTAAATGTGCTTTATTTAGTCGTATTTTCTGGGTCTTATTATTTTCTAAGTACACTTCAATATCAATGGATCCCTCGCTTAATAGGTTTTGTTGATGCGCCGTAGACGTCCGTAGTCAATAAACATTTCACGATCCTTGCAAAGGTTGATGAGGGTCTATTCATTACAACCACTCCCGGGAATGATTCCTCAGATGATTTCTTTTTTACTTTTTTGATGAGAGTCGTCCATATTTTGCACTTTCTTGAATTCTTCCTTTTCAGCAAACTTTGGCAAAATACCCAACCTTTTCGCAACTGGAGCATTTTCTTGTCACTAAATTGTTTTAAAACAATACACTTTTATGTCTATCAGAAGATAAAAAAAAATAGATCTCATCCTTGACCTTTTTCTCAATATTTCAGACTAATGGAACTGATTATTTTGGCAAACAGTCACAGTACACTCTCTTAGTATAACATCAGATTACAAATTCGGATTATTAGCAGTTTTGAATAAATTTTGAAAGAGTTAGAAATGTCGAAATGATTCTCTAATTTGCTTAAATTATAAGATAATTTACATCTTTGTATGAGCTTCTAATTTTCGTTCTTGCTCCGATGAATCTTCTTGGTTCTCTCTAATATAAATAATAGAAAATTCTGAGCGTTTTATGATTATATCAACTAACCTTATAATTTTTGCTTACACGGGAGTCAACTCTTTATAGTGTCCAACTCTTATACGTTCTGAATACCTGCAATTCTAAAACACTAACTAGTTCATAGTTAAAAATGTTAACTATGTTAACTTAGTTAAGTCTGACAGTAATAGGCACCAAAGGTAAGAACAATATCACCTTTCTAATGGCGTTAATGAAATATAAGGAGCTAAATTCCAGAGGAACATTAGCTGTCCAGTCTCCGCTCATGGATTTTTTTTTGAAGATTCAAACGAAAAATAACAAATAACGTGCCAAAGAGAATCAATAATCGACAAAAACAACAAACCATCTACAAATACTGTCACTAAACTAACAAACCATCTACAAATACTGTTACTAAAAAACTACTAACCAATCAGATGCCATGCGCCTTGAATTCGGATTGGAATATGATCTATTCATCAGTGGCGTCGCGGTGTATTACGGTGGAGAGGGGGAGTTAAGTTCTTTGAACCCTGTTAATTGGAACTTATCGACGCCTGAAACAGTAGAACGTTAGCTTTTTTTTTCTAATTGATCCAATTATTTAAATACTTTAATTTACTAATTAATATAATTTTTACATTTCTTCCATTTTCTGATGCTAATGGAGTGTTAAAACCTGTTCAACAATGGGAAAAATAGCAGCATTTTTTTAAATTAATTCAAGTTTTTTTTTTCTGTAATTGTAGAAAAAATCAGTTTCCCTAAAGATCCTCTTTAGAATTCTGAATACTGATTTAATGCAAGTATTTAAAAGCGGAATATTTTGGCAAATGCTAAATAAATAATATAGAAAACAAATCAATAGGTCTTTTATTCAATAAAAGTGAAATTTATAATTCATACATTTCTTAACATTACTTTTTTTTGAAAAGTTTCTGTTTCGATGTATTTTTTTTTTTTATCTCATTATACCAGACTGCTGCTAAGGTTTATTTATTTAACTTTAGTTTGTTAATTTTATTTCTTTTACTTTAATTGTTAGAAATTACAAATTTTTATTGAAAAATATCATGTTATCTATTACACTCCATTTTACTTCCATTTCCAGGTGCTCTTGTCTTAACTGCATACCTTGCCTAGTATTTGGACGGATTAAAACCAATAGAAGGTTAAAAATTTGACCCATTTCGCCATCTGTACATCTGTTAATAGGACTCGTATCCGAGACTTCATCCCAGCTATTAAAGACACTATCAATGGGATATAATGCAAAAATATAATATTTTGCAGACAGGATTGCAGAAAGGCTACAGTCCACTTTACGATATATGAATCGACTTTCACAAAAACCAACTCAAGGTTTCTGAGAACAAGAGCCTTTCGGGCATAGCCAAGTGGTAACGATCTATCAGACGACTGAACCTGATTTTTTTTTTCATCAGCTCTTATTTTCTTTCAAAATTATTAGGGTCTGTTATTAAAGACTGTTAGTGGAGAAAACCCAAAGCCCTTACAAAATCTATAAAAATAAATAATCCACTGCACAATAGGAAGCCTAAATATTAAAAAAATAAAGACTGAAAAACCGATTCAGAAGAACTGTAGTAGAAACGATACCCCCTTACCAGTGTTAAGACCTTCTAACTTCTCTTCACTGACATTAAATAAGATTAATTTGTAACCCTATTCTTTTAAGAAGAAATTTGAAAGTCATTAAAAACGCTTTATCCTACAGTAATTCTTTAAAAAGTACATAGTAACTGAACGATATACTGTAAATCAGTCCAAATTAATTAAGGGCATAGTTTGTTGGCTTTTACGTAAAAGATAGGTTTAAACGTACCAAAATTTAAAAAGATTTACACAGTAATTGTAAACTTGTAAATATGAAATTCCACTAATTTACTTTATTAAAGAATAATAAGTTTATTATAGTTATTTAAAGGGAAAAGGATTTTTACTCTAATAAAGAGTCAAACTGAAGAGTCAAAGTAATAATATAAGTTGCCTATAATGGGAGCTACAATCATCAAAATTTAATCATGACTGGACAATGTTTCACTTCGATATCTAAAGTTTGATGCCGATCAGTGCATTTTTTTGGAGATACTTAAAGAAACAGTATTTGGCTTTTTTTTGTAAAGTACCCATAACACTAAAATTCTAATTTAAATATAATTTAAATAAATATAAAGACAGATGTTTATCAATGCATTTGCTTTGTTATATTTTCATCTTTACTTAAAGTGATTTTAGAGTATTCGTAGATAATGTATTTTAAAACCTAATTTTATGTAGATAACAGCAAAATCTTAAACATGAAGTTTGGTGTAGATCACTTAATTACTTTTCATTATCGCCCCCACAAAATCCTCAATTAAAGACATCCTGACACACACACACACACACACACACACAGATCTCACTCTTTAAACATAGTCTAAATTTGTAGGGAACAAACAATTGGAATCTGAAAGGGGACATGGATATTTAGTATGATTATTATTATATTTACAAATAAGTTTTAAGGAACTAAAATGTTCGATATCTTAGAAAAAATATTTTGCTTTTTTATGTCAGTTGAATGATTACTCTACTGTAGTGAAAGTAAAAAAGGCTATTTCATTTTGTCACTCTTTATTTAAGCTATTTATTTATTTAATAATCTTTATTTCAGATTCCCCGAGAGGAAAAAGGCAATAAATAAATAAATAAATAAATAAATAAATAAAATCATTTAACTAAGACCAAAGCAGTCAGAACGATTCCAAGAATTGTAGAAACTTTTGCTTTTGTTTATTAGAAGGAAGATTTAATAAACCACAATAGATTATTAAGTCTTCTAGTAATAATGTTGCACTGATGATTTTAAAAATTCTTAAAAATTTAGAAAAATATAAAAAAAGAAATTATTTATATAAATTTAAAACTCATTACAAATTTAAAATTAAGGACAACTTACAATGTTAGTGACCCATAATGTTTGAAAGTACTGTGAGGAAGAATGCTTTATTTCAGCGTTTCCAACCATATATAAAAAAAACATTATTAAGTAAAACTATGATAAAGCGAATGAATAAATTACATGATTTGATTAAAGCAGAATTTTTTTCCGGACTTTCATTGCAGGCCACAATAAAAAAATAACGCTATTAAAAATAGAACTGCTATTGAAAGCCCTATTTGAGTTTTCGAATAAAAAAAATCATAGATCCATTCACTAATGCTTCCTAAATAGAAGCGGGATTCATCACTTAAACCCGCACAGCGTTATCACCTGAGTACTTCAATATTGACGAAAACCACAAAATGCAGAAATGATCTGACTTGATGCTATAACTTGCTCATAACTAGTGCAAGAGAATATATTAATCATGGAATTCTGAAGTTTTCACATACCAGCATTGTTTTCGAGCTATTTGTCCATGGATCTACGTCTCCACAAAACTTAGTTGTTTTTCAGCCACTTGTAACTGAATGATCCTATGCGATCCAATTAACAGAGTTGTATTTATTAAATTATTTACTAGTTAATTTTCCCCTTAGTCAAAAATTGTAGTTTCTTTAGCTATTGGCATTATCCTCTTCACATTTCTATTTCCTTTGAAAACCTAATCATTGATTTTTTTGAACACTGCGCAGCTGACGTTTCTAGTAATTGGCAAAAAAAAACCTATTAGTTTTTTTAATACCTCAACTTTTTTCGATCCTAAAGAATTCTGCTGTCAATTACCATAATGCAAAATTAAAAAATTATTAGTCTTTTCGATTGCCAGATTTCTTTCGTTCTTTTTTTATTCTGTTCTTTTTTTCTTTACATAAAAGCAATGACAAAAGAATCAATATTTGGCTTCTAGGCTTGCAAGTTGCCGTTGCTTTTGATTTACGAATGCTGACAATGAACCAACAATACATTTAATAAAAACTCCGGCAATAGGCGTTGATTCTGCAATTTTATTAGGAAATAGACGCTTCTGGAACAAGCGCCGTCAAGAAACAGATTGGGAGGACATTTTCACAGATGGAAGTTGTTGTGGTAACTGGCGACTTTCCAAGAAAAAGAAAAACTAGCCAGAAGGCAAGTCTTTTAAGAGTCTTGCTGCTCGAACAGTAACATAAATAAAAAGCGTATTTTCATTTCGTGGAATATGACGTCATTAATTATTAACTAAAGAATGGCTATCGAAGGAAACGTCAGTGATACTGCTTCCTATATGGAAAACAGTAAATCAATCCTTTTTCGTTTTAATTTTACAGTTTGAAGATTTACTTAGTTTTGAATCAATTGTTTCCCAATCCAGTCTACTTTCGCAAATTCTCTCTTCTTTAGTCTTAGAAGTAATTAACAGTAAGGAAATAGTAGTTAATTTTATTTTGAGTAATATCTGAAATTCTGTACGTTTTCAAATTAAAAATTGTCTACCTTATATAAGCACGGGTGATGTTTAGTTTAAAAAAACAACAAGCTAAAAATACACAACGTTTCCGACCATTCTGCTATTTAAGGTCCATTTTCAAGTGTTATATTAAAAATTTAAAACTTTTAAATTTTTAATATAACACTGGACCTTAAATAGCAGAATGGTCGGAAACGTTGTGTATTTTAGCTTGTTGTTTTTTAAACTAAACATCACTCGTGCTTATATAAGGTAGACAATTTTTAATTTGTAATCAGCACGCTTTTTAGCAAATCTGTACGCTTTCTTCTTTCTTTTTATCAAATTGAAGTTTAAGTATTTTTAATTGATAAAACAACAATAGAATAATAAAAGCAGAAGATAATATTAGAATGTGAACAAAATTTAAAAATTAAACTGAATTAATAATAATAATACTTGCCATTGAAATACGCAATCCATTGTCATCTTTAAAAATGCGATTATTCAAAAGTATTTAAAATTGAAATTTTCTATATTTAATGTTTAATTTAAATTCATAAAAATGTTTTAACTTCATATCGTATTAAATTACTATTTTTTATATTATTTGTTAATATCAATTTCAGAGAGATAAAAATTGCCGATTCTTCCGGTAGTAATTTCAAAATGTTCTCTAGTGGAAGAGACGAGAAAAGTGAATACATGAAAAGTGATTTATGATGGTCACCTTCAAATTAATAATTTATAAATTGTAAATTATTTATTTTGAAGTATTTAATTTT
>JAFIDM010005346.1:12090675-12116535 GCA_023159025.1 Thereuonema tuberculata
TAATAATTTATAAATTGTAAATTATTTATTTTGAAGTATTTAATTTTTTGAATGAATTTAACCATATATAATCATGTAATCGTTGGGAGCCTATATCTCCGGTGCCCGAAGAATCTGCACAGTCTGTTATGAATCCATTTAACTTAACAGAGCAGTTATACTTTTTGTTCAACCCGGTAAAACGTAATTGTAATAAAGTTACTTTATAAATTTAAAATATTTAATAATTATTATGTAATAATACAAAAGATATTAAAAAATTAATTAATATTACATTCTACGAAAGTTATCATAAAACAGTACAATTGAAATTAGCTGTTTAAATATTCTGAAAGATAAAGAACTGATCTATCATCAATAGATGGCTACTAGAATGTTCTATTTGTTGATAGGCAGCTATAAATGCAATGATGGCAAATTAACATCTGACAGAAAACAATACATTATCATGACGAAAACGAACAATTTAAAATTACCGATGAGCAGTTTTTGAAGGTTTTCACACAATTATTTTTTTACTGTAAATCTAAAAAACTAAGTACAATATTGATAAGTTAAAGAAATAACTGAAAATAATTCCTGACCCAATGAAGATCAAACTGAATTATCAAAGTTAGATTTTCGCTGTTTCGAAATTTAAACTACATACTAGAGATTCACAAGTTTTTGTCTAGGTTATCTTCTTAAGAAAAGATGAGAACAAAATAATTTTATTAATTTATAAGTTTTTAAAAACTAACGCCATGCTGAAAAAGAATCCCAATTTAAGAAAGATACTGAAACATTCCTAATACATTTGTTGTTGTTAGGTTCCATCAAGTCGTCTACGACTTCTGGTGACCTCATGCACTAAGGCTCTCCAAACAGATCTATCATTTGCTGCATATCGTAGTTGTTGCAAAGAATTCCCGGTAGCTTCCTTTATATCTTCCAACCATCTTCTTCGTTGTCTTCCTCTTCTTCCCTTCCCCTCTACCTTCCCAAGCATGATTATCTTTTCAATGGAATTATCCGCTCTCATAATGTGGCCAAAATAAGATAGTTTTTGCCTTAAAATCAATGCTTCCAACGAATAGATTGGTTGAATCTGATCTAAAACCCATTTGTTAGTCTTCCTTGCAGTCCATGGTACTCTCAGAAGTCTTCTCCAGCACCAGAGTTCAAAGGAGTCGATTTTCTTTCTTTCCCTCTTTCGCATTGTCCAACTCTCACAACCGTACATCATCACGGGAAAAACCATTGCTTTCACAATCCTAATCTTGGTAGATTTAGAGATGTCTCTGTCTTTCATTATTTTCTCCAGGTTCGACATTGCTCGCCGGCCCAACAAGATTCTTTTCCCTATGTCTTCTGTGCATCCTCCATCCTCATCCAGTCTTGATCCTAGAAAATCAAAGTGTGAGACTTTCTCTATCACCTCATCTCCGATTTTTAGCACTCCTATTTTTCCTGTTGTCATGATCTTCGTTTTCTTAATGTTCAATCTAAGTTCAAATTTTAAGCTTTCATCTTTTACAATGCCTAGAAGAAATTCTATGTCTTTTTCATTTTCTGCCAACAGGGTGGTATCATCTGCATATCTTAAGTTGTTAATCTTAATTCCTCCAATCTTCACACCAGCCCTTGATTCCTCTAGTCCCGCTCTTCTCATAATGTGTTCGCTGTACAGGTTGAACAAGTATGGTGAGAGGATGCATCCCTGTCTCACTCCCTTTCCAATGTTAAACCACTCTGTATCACCAGACTCAGTCCTTACTGTAGCCTCTTGCTCTCTATACAGTTCTCTTAATAGTCGTATCAGATGCTCTGGAATCCCCATAGATCTCAATCCAATCCATAGTCTTTCATGGTCAACACAATCGAACGCTTTGCTGTAATCAATAAAGCATAGATAAATATCCTTTTGAAATTCCCTTGATTTCTCCATAATTCATCGCATGTTTGCAATCTGATCCCTCGTGCCTCTTCCCTTTCTAAAACCTGCCTGTTCTCTTGGCATTTCTCTCTCCATGTAATATTCAAGTCTTTTTTGTAGTATTTTAAGCATGACTTTACTGGCATGCGGGATCAATGCAATTGTGCGGTTGTCGGAACACTCTCTAGCATCTCCTTTTTCTACCATCTCCTTCTTCTCCCGCCTCCCTGATCAGTTCTAATGGTATTCCATCAGTACCGGTGCTTTCCCTTTTTGTAGTTCTTTTATTGCCCATCTTACCTCAGAGTCCATTATCATTGGTTCTTCGCTAAACTCTTTTTCAATAAATATTTCTTTTTGATTTGAATCCCTTTTGTATAGGTCTTCAGTATATTCCATCCATCTCTTCTTGATCTCAATGCCCTCTGTAAGATCTTTTCCTGTTTTGCTTTTCACTATTCCTAATCTAAGCGTGAATTTCCCAGTAAAATCTCTAATCTTTTTAAAAAGATCTCTTGTCCTCCCTTTACAGTTATCATCTTCTATTCTCTGACATTCCATGTTGATATAGAGTTCCTTATCTTTTCTTGCTTGTCTTTGAAATTCCGCATTTAATTGTCTAACTCCTTGCAAATTGCCCTTGGATTTTTCCTCTCTTCTTTTCTCAGCTATTTTAATTGCTTTATCAGAGAGCCATTTTGTCTTCCTTTTCTTTTTACTTTTTGGTATTAAATTATCGGCTTCCTCAGTAATGATATCTCTCATTTCGCACCATAAATCATCAGGACTTCTTTCATCAGTAATTAAAACTTTGAATCGTTCTTCAACTTTCAATGTGAAAGTTTTTGGGATTTTTTCCAGATCATATCTTTTTATTGCACTATATCTGCGGACCTTTTTAAGTTTAATTCGGATTCTTGCCGTTAATAATTCATGATCACTTCCGCAGTCTGCTCCTGGTAGTGTTTTTGCTGAAAGGACTGCACTTTTCCGCCGTCTTTTACACATAATGTAGTCTATTTGATTACGATGAAGATCATTGGGCGTTGTCCATGTATAGAGTCTTCTTTTATGTTGTTTAAACCAATTGTTTGCAATCCACAGTGAATTGTCTTCGCAAAATTGTATTAGTCTTGCTCCTAATACATATTAAATACTTAATAAACAACTGATAGAATGGTTGCGGAACAGTTAAAACAGGGTTAAAATGAGACCTTGGTGTAAGTGATCTCCTCAATTTAAGTTATATTTCAACGGCAAATATTGATGTAATTTAAGTCATGACTAAATGATTCGTATTAAAACTATTATTTCCAATAGACCAGTGGTGCCCAACCTATGGCCCGCGGACGATATCCGGTCCGCGAAGGTGTTACATGGCCCGCTGTTTTATTCCTATTTTTTTTTTTTGGTTGTTGAATAGGAGATTCGGTTTTTTTTTTTTGTTTTGTTTTTTTAATTTGGTTGTTGAATAGGAGATTCCGTTTTTTTTTTTTTTTTGGTTGTTGAATAGGAGATTTTGCCATTGTGGCCCGCGAGATTCACAGCAAAGTCAATTTTGGCCCCCATATTACGAAAGGTTGGGCACCACTGCAATAGACTAACTAAAGCGATGTACAAATACTTAAATATTAATCTTTAAAGTAAGCTGATTATTTACTTTTTAGAAAATCACTAAATATTTTGATGAGATTCTCCAAAAGAAACTGATTTAGTTTAACGTCAGTTAAAACATTATTAATTAAAAAAAGGAAGTTTCAGAATATTTAAGAAAGACTTGATGTCATTCGAACTAAAAAATGATCTGGTTCTGAAGACTTCCTATGTGTTGGAGGTAAACAGTGTTTCCTACAAATGTTTAGGAGTCGTTAGCTAATGTACTCTATGCTGTAGATTTTCACCAATTTTCACACATACACACAAAAAAGAAAGAAAAAGCGCGATATTTAAAAAAAAAATTACGTGATTAGATTGGGGTTTTTTTTTTTCTGAATTAATGGAAACCAGTGAGAAAACAGTCTCCGGGATCTTAGAGGATGACTTGTGCTCTTTTTCTTTTCTTTTTTCTACAATCCCTTAAATATACAATGTTTTAATATTTTAGATAAACATATTTTAGGTATTGGTGGGAGACCTAATAAAAAAATCATAATCCCTGAAAAAAAGAAAACAAGAAGTAGATAATTTTTTTTTTTTTTGGTAGATTTGTACTAGGAGTATTTTTTTTTTCATTTGAAATTAAATTGCACAATTAATTTACTCCAGATACTTTGTACTTTGTAGATAGTAAAAATTATTACTGATTGAACAAAGTTGAGGTTTATAATTGGGTCTGTAGAAGAATCCTTAATGGCGGTATGAACTGTAAAAAAGTGTCACTAATAAAGAAACTGATGATTACTGTCGATACTGAGAACAATAATTAACTCAGATCCTTACGATAATTAATTGTAAGAAATCAAAAAATAGGTTAAGGTTTGTGCATTTGATTAGCCAAAACTCAGTATTAGATGTAACAAAAATAATTTCTGTAAAGTAATTATAGAATGCCCTGTTACTTTTGTTCGCCCTGTACATAATTAAGGAGAAGACAACTTACTAACATAAGTAATAAATAAACAAACAAACGAATAAAAAAAAATTGTAAAAAGCAAAAGCTTATACATTCTTTAAGAGTTTTGGAGAAAACATGGGAATTTGAAGGTAGTAGAATCATTCAGTCTATTTCAAGCAGATTGAATTGCCCTCAGAAAACGTTAGTTCATTATATCTTTGAAATTACAAATGAAATGCATTTAGCATTATTTATTTATTTATTTCCTAATATTTATTTTCTAAGTCATTTAGTTTCCTGATGACTTATTTACGTAAATCATTCAATAGGCTTGAAAAACGAATAACTGCGTTATCCTGAATTTGAAATTAGGAAGATTTATTGTGTTTGAGAGAAGTTTATTGTAAAGTAACACATTGAAACAATTTTCAAGTTACTTTTTATTTATCGATGAAATTCTCCATTCTCAATATATCAATCCATTTTCTCTCTACGTTTCTATCTTCCTTTAATCGGGTAGGAACAAACTCATCCGATTCTGGGAAAAACTGAAGAGAAAATATTTTTCCCAAGTGAACGAGATTTGAGTTGGATTCTTACCACATCCATTTCTGTAGATTTATTTATCTCTGTGGCATTTTCCAGAAGAAATTGAAATTCAGGCGATTTTTTTTTAACTTGACACAATTTTAGCAAACATTCTGAATTTCCTACTAGATTAAATTCTTCAAGTAGGATTCTTTTTATACCCTTTATTGTTAGTACAATCAGACCTCGATATAAGGTCACCCCTTGGGACCTCGCGAAAGGGACCTTATAAGCTGACTGACCTTATAACCGATTCGTACGCATTTGTCAATAAATAAGCATTATATAAATACAGTATAATTCTTTGTAAAATTTAATACATACAAAAATATCAGTTTATTAGGTTATAACTTTTTAATTTAGTTGAACCAATTAAAATTAATGGAATCAGAAAGAAATTATTTAAAAAAAAAAAATAATTCGGAATAAAGTTGTATACAATAATACTAGTATGCTCAAGCAAAGTACTGATATACAACTGACCTTACTTAAAATAATCCATAATACAGGACTGTCGCGATTTTGGTTTCGTCTTTTGTACAATGTTTTCTAAGTTTTGTAGTTTCTGAAAATGTTCTTCAGCTCGTAAAAAATGTCTTACGACATTTAATGCTTCTGCTTGTGTCACCGCTTCACTTTCAGTATCACTGTTCGTTATCGTAACTTTCTAATGCACTGGAATCTAAAACTTGCGAAACAATTTCGGAAATCGAAGCTTGAGAAGTGGTAGCAATCCCTTCTATAGCACAGCCGCGATTTTCTGAGATCCATGTATTAACACAGGTAAAGAAATATCGTCTTCATCATCTTTTTTTCCTAGAATTTGTGGGGATGAAGTGCTTTGTGTAAAAGTTGTCCCCTCCGTCAGTAGGAGAAATGACACCGATAAAAGATCGTACCCAACGAAAAATTCTTGGAATGGAATCAGTTTTGCACTGAAGTCACAGACAAAAGTGACCTTGTATGCGATTGCGATATTTAAGACCTGACCATATATCCGATAATCGATATCAAAGAATTCCTATTCAATGACCCGGGACTTTAGAAAAGTCCTTATATATTCCGGATGACCTTATATCGAGGTCTGACTGTATTAAGAAACTTATCTTTCTTTTCCCCCACAATTTTAATAAAAAGGAAAAATAAAATGAACAAATGACAAAAATAAACTTAATTATATAAAAATGGTGGTTCTTGTTTAAAAGTGAAAGTCAATGGACTTATAACAAATCATTCTAAAATTTCAAGATTTTTTTTTGAAGACTAGTCAAATCGTCTACAACGATCAACATTACAGCACTGAATGCGGATGTAAATTTCATAATTCTCTTATTTGTCAACTGCCCTTGGATAGAACGATATCTTATTGTACGGTAATCCCCAATAGAGACCTCCATATAAAAATCTCTCTATGCAATGCTATTTCAATAATCTTCATTTCTTCCAACTTCATTTTTCATTAAAGTTCCCGAACTTTACAAGCCTACTTGTTTCGGACAAACACTTTATCCATTTGGACGATGTTAATGATCAGTTAGAATTAGAAGTATTTACGTTTTTCCATTCCAACTTGAATAAATCAAGCAAATATGGATTCTGAAGAAGTGAGATTACATTTCTTCCAAATTATTTTTATTTTCAATAAATATTTCCTTAATAACAACTGTAATTTACAACTGATTTATTACACGTAAAAACGCACAGAACACGAATTTATTAAGAATGAAATAAAACAAAAATAAAGTAAAAACACTTGCTTGAGATTTTTACGGGATAAAAAGTTTTATAACATGATTAAAAGTTATAAGGCCAGACACACAATTTAAAAAGTTTAAAAAAACGTATATAGACAATTAAAACATGACCGTGTTTTGATTGGCAGGCCAATCGAAACCAGCTCATGTTTTAATTGTTTAATTAAATTAAAATTGTTAATTAAATGTTTTTTAAGCTTTTTAAATTGTGTGTCTGGCCTAATAACTTTTAATAATGTTATAAAAGTAAAAACACTGAAAACAATGATCTGCTACCCAGGTCCCAGATCATTCATTTATCCCCTAAATGATTTTTTCGAAGTTGAGATTTAGCTAAATCGTTTTCACGCACCCGAAAACGATAAATTCATCTCATTTCATCAAAATCCTGAGGCCGGTTTTCAAGATAAAATTTACAAGAATTGCTCGCTTTACAGTATTTGAATTTAATTTGATATAAAGTGAATCAGGTACGTTACATTTCTCTTCGTTTTGAATATTAAATTGTTTTTACAATTTAGAAGTAGAAAAAAATTTTCCAATTTTTTTTTGAAAGAATTGCTCACTTGCTCGAGTTAAACAAAATCCCATAATGCAATTTTTCTGCCTGTGCCGAGAATTATTTAAAAAGGTCCATTGAGAAATGTTCTGTATGACATTTATAAGTGTGATTTGATTTTCTTATCGGATATATTGAGATTTAAAGAACAATGGTGAAACAAGCTAAAGCTAATAACATCGACAAAATGTCAATAAAAATCTTGAGACAGATTGAAGATTCAAACCCAATTTGAGTCAAATTTGAATCTCATTGTTGTTTATTTCTCTGTAATGAGATCTTACAATAATTACAACAAATCTTGAAAGAATGGAATTCAAAATATTCTCATTGGATGTATTTGGATGCAGATGATGAGATTTCATCAAAAAATAATAATTTATTAATTTGAATAAATCATTTGATAAATTATGATAAGCGATCGACAGCTTTAACATAACGCCTCCTCTTAATCATTGATAAATTACTAAAGTAGTCAGTAGTTTCCCACATTTCATGTAGCCGTAAAGATTTGCAATTATGAGTTTAGCATCTAATTTTTTTTCTGATGAAACAAAAGCAGCTCAGGAACTTAGTGATTTGGATGGTGTTGTGCATCATTTGACCAAGGCCGAAATTCGATTTTGAGATATTCGCTTAAACGCAATAGCTTACGTATTACTTCATATTTTTTTATGGAATGAAGAGTGTTATATATCAAAATGAAGATTCTGTACTTTCATCGGACAATTCAGATCATTATCAAAATTAATAAAATTCATTCAAAGGTCGTTAGTCACATGAAGCAAATAGATTTGTCTATAAGTGTTTATTCAAAATTAATTTTTCGCAGAATTGTGATGAGATAGCAAATAGGAATAATTGTTTATAAAGAGTTTACACCTTTCGCTAGTAGACGGAGCAATAGTCTAAAAAAAATTGATGTTAAAAAAATTGTTAACCACCATCCATTGGTTAACTCTGAGAATTCTGAGTCAATGTACACACAGTTCCCGACTTACGTGAAGATTCCGTTCTACAGGTCCCTACGTTAGTCGAATCTTCCGTAGGTCGAAGCACCCCATCTCGACATAGATAAAAAATATATATATATATATATATATATACATTTGGTCAAAATAAGTAGTAACTGGTAATACAAAGATACAAAGAAATATTGAAAAGGAAATGTAAAATCTATTTTGAGTAAAAGCTATCAAAATTATTTCATCATTTGCAGAAATTAAGTAAACGTTGAAACATTTAGCACAAAAATCGTCTTTATATACGAGTATATGTAGGGTAACAGATCCGATGATGGCTGGAACATGAGGATATTTAACCTTAGCGCTAAGTTTAGGCAACAATGAAATTTAATTTTAATTTCTACTGGCTTTTACGTAACTTTAGATCTACGTTGGTGGCGATTACGTAAATTGGGAATAGTCTGTAGCGTACACTGTTACACTGTTACTTACGTTACGAAATCAACTACATAACTACTATAGATCAGCTTATTTTATGTTTTGTTAATTAATATGATCTATTTCTAAAAATTTAAATATAGATATTTTTTATTATTATTATTTTGGATAGATTCGATACCTAGTTCTGCATAATAATTTTTTTGGGAGGACAGTGAATGAAAAAACTATAATGGATCAATAACAATTGTATAAATGGTAATAGATACTTTTTCAGATTTGTTACAAAGATGAAATATTTAAAATTAAATGAGTAATTTTTAGTCTTTAAAAAAAATTACATTAGATATTAACTTTATCTTTTCAGAAATCGAAAAAAAATCTTTGAATTTTGAGATTTTTTTTCTTTCTAATTAAGTAAAGTGAGAACAATGCGCTCTAGAACAATTCGCAAGTTTTTTTTGTTGTTGTTCTTTTTGTAAATCTAAGAACAAGATACTTTCATTTGTAGATTAAAAAGAGGAAAGATTTAGAGAAATGTATAAGTTTAAATTTTGCTCTTTAGATAAATATGCAAAAAGATAAAAATGCAATTTTAATGAGTTTTCAAACACTTTTGCAGCACCAAATATGAATGGAAGATAAAGAATTAGAAGAGTTTTTCTTATATATTAACGAATTCATTAAAGACAAATACTAGACAAAATCTCATTTTGTCTTAACTACAAAGCAATTCATCCCCTTTTAAAAAGGATCCCAATGAATAACTTCATTTAAATTAAGATTTAAAGCTCGATTTCAGGGTATTTTTAATCTTTAACTAATGGGATCCCTTTGGTAGAGTCTCTCTGAATACAGTTTGGGAGATCACTTGAGTGTTTAGGAGTGCAGGTCAAAGGTAGTCTGTGTAATGGTTTGACCTTGGACCTCTGCCCAGAGTCTTCATTAGTAGCAGAGTTCACTCGAGCTCGAAATCAGTTTGTTTTCTCCAGGTGAAAGGTCACTGATGGAGTGCATGCGCAGTTGGATACGTAAACATGTTACGTAATTTAACGATGCACTACCTGGAAGAGACAGTTGAGTCGACACACGACACTTAGCAACCATCCATCACTTTCATTTCAAGGAAAACTCAAATTTACAAACAGATTCTCTAAAAAAAAATTATGAATAATTTTAAATATTAAAAAAAAATTGCAATCATTACATTTAATTGTCTTTGTTCGAAGTAGATACCAAAAGAGAAAAAAATGGTTAAATAAAAATAACGCGGTTTTTTTTTTTTCATTGTTAAAATTCTAAATAACAATGTTCTACATTTGTCAATCTCCTCTCTCTAAAAGAGCTCTATCTGTATAGGTGTCGGTATATCTTAAGTTTGCTAATAACCGCACAGATAAAAAAAATCTTATGAATGTTATATCGAACATATTTTTTAAAAAAAAGGTATTATTATAAGAGAAAAATATCAGATAAAATCCTTATTTTTTTAAAATTGTATTAAAATTTATTACGCGTTAACAGTAATTTGGAAATTTCTAGTTCTTTAAAAGAGTTATGTTCCGCTAAAAACCTAAATTCGAAATAATCATGCATGGAAAAGTTCCAACAATGGATGTGAATTCTTATAAATACATTAAAAAAGAAATTTATATTTTTAAACAATTAATTTGGATATTATTATTTAATGCGCTAAGTATTTTGAAGTATTCTAAAGTACTTCTGTACATTTTCTTCAGATTAATAATAATGTTAATGGCACCAGTACTGGAAGATTGTTAGGATCGTAGCAGATTGTTTTGAATTGTTTTATGAATGTTATCATTCTGAAGAGAATCCTATAGTATATAAAAATGCTTATTGTAATGTTACTTTCAGTTCTATTAAATATTAACTTTTACAATTAATAGGGTGCTGAAATTGATAATTCTAATTATCAATTATTAATTTCTTAACAATAATTTCGTTTTGGTTCTAGTTAAATCAGCTAAATGCATTTCTTTTGATTTTTTTTTCTTTCTTAATTAAAATCTTGAGTTCAACTTGAGTTTAAACTTGCATTTAAGTCATCTGTATTCTTAGAACAAATTAGAATAATCAATTCTGCACAATAAACATCCAAGAACTATTCGTAATTTTCGATGTTCATTCCTAACAAAAACAATAGTTGATTTCGATAACGTAGTAATCTTTAATAATTCCTGTCTTTATTTCTTGTACTAAAATGTTCTTAAATGACAAAAACTAGTTCCTAAGTCAATCTTTCTCGTATTCAAAAAGACAATTCCTCTAAATTCACAAGCATAAAAATAGTCTACCTGTTTCTCCTATAAATTTTCCTAGTTTTCCTTCGTATCTTATGATTCTTTACGGCAGGAAAACCTGGAGAAAATACCGTTCGGAATTGATACTTTGGATTAAAGCGAAACCCTTCAATTGCACTTGTATAGATCTTTTTGGATGTGTTTACTAAGAGATGCCGCCATTTGCTTTCATCTGTTACAGCCATATTTCAAAACATTCCCTATTTAGCTTTTTAAAAGAACATCACAAATCTATTGGGGAGATGAAAGCGGTGAACTATTAGAATTAGATTTCATTTAATAAACAAATTTACTAATGCTTTGAATAAACACCTCTAATGCTCTCATCTTCTAAAGAAAGAAAAAAAGAACGAATGACTGAAAAACTCAATTAAGAATGCCAAGTAAATAAACTGTGAATTCGAATCATCCATCAACAGAATTCATTAAAGATTAGCTCCATTCTTTTTTTATATTTAAAGCGTAAAAAAGAAAAGCTTGATGCTATATTTTTGATGTAATAGGAATAATCTTCAAACAAAGTGTCAGTAAAACTTCTATTGATGAGTAAGTTGAAAAAAGAAACAACTTTTAATAAATTTCCTGTATTTAATTGGGTTGTCGTTTGCGGAATTTGCTTAATATTAATTAATAAGAATTGTTGTATATTAAAATGGATACTTTAATATGGAAAAAGAATTAAAATGTAGAAGATTTTTTTTCCTTGAAATTTACATTTCAATCGTAAAAGTTGGCTTTTGACTGGGAACTCATGAAAAGTTTATTTTCTAAATAGCTATTGCCATTAAATAAACTCGGTCTTGAAGTAAGGTATTAGAATCCCTTGTCTATTTAATAACATTTACAACTTTCAGAAGCACTCTTTCGAACCGATGTTTAAAAGAATTGTTACATAGTTTGCATTAATTGAGACACGTTAAATATCTTAATAAAAGCTTAAGATATATATATATATATCTTTAGAAAGCAAGTTTAACGTCCGTAATCATTCATAAATGGAGAGAGATACGCCAACCGGACAATAAATGTGCTTTCGCCCATTGAGCCAACATCAACGAGAATTCTGTACAATTGTTTCATCCTTATTGTGGAATCATCAGCAGAATCTACTCGTTGACGTTTGGCTCGCTGCGCGAAAGCACATTTATTGTCCGGTTGGCGTATCTCTCTCCATTTATATATATATCTTAATTTTAATATATACCGGGTGGGCGTAAAAGAATGGTAAGGTTTCAAAGACGGGTATTTTCCTGTATTGCTGAATCTATTCAGTCATGACATCTCTCAATTGGAAGTGCAGCTGTCCAAGTTTGATTGCGTCACTCAAACTCCCTTAATGTGCGCCCCTTTCGTCATCCGGCACACATCCGATTCCCGACAGACTCAATGAAGCATTTCCGATGTGATGACTTCCACAGCATGGGTGATGATGGTGGCCATCGAAAGAAGTTTTCAACATGTTCTTCCAGAGCGCTGGATTGGACATGCTACAGTTGAGCACAACCACCTTCTGCAGTGGTCATCACGATCTCCGAACCTAAAATCTTACGGGATTACATGAAAGACAACGAGCACTATCCAAAATGCCCAGTGATACCAAAGAACGGATCAGATATATAACATTTTAAGAATAAGCATAGTTACGTTCTTTATCTTTGATATATAGTGTAAATTTCATAATCCTTCTGGTTACTTTTTCTATCCTCATATTTAAACTTCAAAATAAAAAAGAAATCTTCACAGTATTTACTTAGTAAGGTTTTAGAAAAATACCATAAACAAATAATGCAAATATCTTTTAAATATCAATTGAGTACAGTATAAAGATCTCGCAAAATTTCACTTTTTTAGGTGGTCTCGAAGTAGAAATAAACTGGTCAGACATGTATATATGTACTTAGAAAGAGAGACAAAAATTCAGGCAAAACAAGATATTTCAAAATGACAGATAGAGATAACTAGATTGCGCAATATACTTAAAATGGATATTAGCCTAAATTGTTTATGCTTTTTGTTCTAATTTCTCTTATCACATTACGTCAAAGAAGTTCTCATGGAAGCTCTCCTTCAAGAATTTAACAGTGGGGACAGTTCTTGTATCGCTGTAATTATATGTGGTGCATTTAATATCACTGTTGAAAATACTAAAAATATATCATTTGTTTGTAAATGAAAAGACAATAATCTCCATTTTTTTTTATAGATCTTAAAAATTTTAGTCTTTATATTAACATTTCCGATATTAAATTAATAATTAAAAAAATGTAGTATTGATTCATTTAACTATTTAATATATTAAAAATATTTTAATATTTCTATTAAAAATTCTGAAAGACAACAAAGAAATCAAGTTAGCTGATAGGATTTAAGCAGTTTCCACACGATACAGAACGTGTTTGGATAACGTCTTTGGAACGTGGCCCAAATAGAAATCAACAACAAATGTTGTAATTTTTGCACGCGATCTATGAAACATCTGCTCGAATCGATCACTGACACTGAATATTTACTACATTTGATATTTTCAGACAAAAGCAGACACTTTGTAATATATTCAATAGCTAATGAAATTTATAATAATGAAGAACGTAGATAAATCAAAGAATAATATTCCGTAATGAAGAAACCAGTTTCCTATCCACTTTGTTAGATTCGGTAGCAAACCAAGATCTTTAGAAATCTTTTTTTTTAGAATTCATCGAGATCGTCAACGGGAACAAAACAGATCGATGTTTCTGCTCCTATGTATTAATAAACATTTTTTATTTTTTCAATGTGTACCTATTCTTCAAAATTCAATATTCCGAGATACTGAATTATGTCATTTTCCTGCATTATGAATGAGGATATTCGTTTTTGATTTCTTTTTCAAAATTTGGTAGAAAGTAAAACAATTTTGATGAAAATACGTTTAAATCTAGTTTGAAGAACCCTTGTTTGCTTTTTGATTATTTTCTTTCTACAAATCTAATACTTTGAATTGTCTGGATTTAGGAATACTAACTTCAATCTTGCCTTGCTTTTTAAAACAAAAATCAGCTCTTGGAAGTCTCTCAATAATTTAAAAGATTTCAAATTATTTAGCAATCTAATTACGTATAATTTAGCGATATAATTTCAAACATCCTCTAAAAAACTTTAAAACAAGTTACCAAACTGTGTTGAATTGAAGGTAAAAAAAAACCCGCCTTCTAATGTGTGCTTTAATGTTCCTTTTCTCTGTTATACTAATGTAAATATAATTTTTTGTAAATTGTAAATCATAGTTCTTTAATTATCAACACATTAAATGTTACTTTGTTTTACAAGATGTTCTATTAATATTCAGTCACTTTGTTCCGGCAAACGCGAACATCTGTAAAACACTCGCTTGAGAAGCAAAAAGCCTTTTTGTTTTTAAGCCGTTTCAGCTTTTCTTAAGGAAATACACAGAAACACCTCAAAACAATCAACTTAGTTGAGGGAGTGAGTTTCCTTTTAAAAAGAAGTAGAAGCAGCAAAGAAGAACCGAATTGGAGTCAACGTTCCGAGAAATTCGAAAAGAGACGAAGAGGTGAAAGCTGATAAAAGGTTAAGATTTAGAGAGAGAATGTTGCTTTCAGTTCAATAACTAAAATAAATAAATCAGAAATCATACAAGGAAATAACTCAGACGAGAAAACTTAAAATCGTTTTTTCCTTCGTGAAAGGAAGAAACAAAAAATATATATATATAAGTAATGAAAAAAAAAACAACTAATTTTTCATAAATTAAATTTAAATTCTTATTTTTATCAACAGCATATTTTAAGTGTATTCATATCAAGCATATGTTATTACGTAAATTGATTAAAAAAATGTCAATTTACAAAAGTTGTTATTAATATCATAACAGTTACTGAAAATATTTGTTTAATTAAGAACTTTTTTATATTCAATATATATATCATATATATAATTCTGGCAGTGCTTTTATTTTAAGTCATCATGAATTTTATATAGTTCATATAGTTTTCTATAAAGTTCAATTCAAACAACTGTCTCTAACATTTTTAGGTAAATTCAGTTTGAAAATTGTAAGAACCTTAAATAAACATCGAAAAGACAATAAAAGATTTTTTTTTCTGAAAGCAAAGAAAACAAACTACATCAAAATAGTCAAAAACAAAATGAACAGAAAAACAAATAATGAAAAATATGCTTCAGTTAACTCTCTTCTCTGCTATGTCTTGTAAATACTGTTTTATGTCTTATCATTTAAGGATGGTAGATTATATCTTTACTGTTTTTGACTTGACTTTGTTTTTCATTAATTTAATTTTCTTTTTCTTTTTTAACGATATTTTTACCAATTATACATGGTAGAGTGGATGGAGTTTGATAATTTCTTTTAAATCTTTCATTTGTAAACAACCGAGATATTTTTCTGCATTTCAAAAGCATTTCTTTAACTCAATACAAAGATCTTATTTTTCTCGAAATTTCATTAAATTTTGTTTACATTCAAACGACATTGAATATTTTAAAGAAAAAGGAGGTAAAGATATTGAGATTGAAAGTAAATATGCTCTAAATAGAAAAACATAAAACTTACCTTTTCATTTTTAACACTGCTTTGGAGTATTGAATAATGTCAATAATAATTATAAAGTAATTCTGATTTCTTTATTCCCAAATTTAAAAATTAATAAATTTGTTGTTCTTACATAAGTAAAAAATTATATTGATTTCGATAAATTAAAACTGAAGAAGTCAACTTGTATTCTATTTTCAATTTATTCAAAAAAAAATAAAATTAAAAACTCTTTGAATGTTCAGTAGATATTAGATCAGTTATCAGACAAAAGGGAACTTAAAATACTACAAGAATGAACAGAGGGAAACATTATCGAAGACCTCTTTATGTGAATGAAAAATCTCATCTTACCACTACTGCATTATATAATCGCTTGTTGTATTGTATGTACATGGAATAAACACTTATGCCTTAGTGCTATTTGGCTTTAGCTAAGTCCCAAAATACGATGAATTTTCTTCTAATGATTTCAATTTCATTGTTTAGTTAATAAAAATATTTAGCAGAAAGTTAAGAAAAATAGGCAAATAAAAGCTTTAAAATATCTGCTGTTTGTTACGATCTTTTGGTAATTTCACTGAATTTCACCTTGGGAAACTGTGATTTCTAGGATGCAATCTAAGAATTTCTTATTGTTTGTTATTAACGGCTTCACCGTATCTGGGACAAACTCATATTTTTATTAACAGAAAAACAGTTTACGATCAAAGTCTAGATTCATTACAGAAATTTGAGGAACACTTCTTCGAAAAATTCCCAACTCTTATAAACCTCAGTAGCACAATATTCAAAGCTCCGTTCAAACTATTTGCCATCTGAAACTGTACTTATTACACTAAAAAGAAAACCATTTGTCTTTTGTTATTATCCTAACTATCACAAACGATTTAGACATTTATTTATTAGAAATGTTTCATTGTTACCAATATAGCTTTGTAATATAACTTCGCATTCAAAGAAAATGTCTATGAATAAATAGCTGGCACTTACCTGAAGAGGATTCTGCGAAATATTCACCACAAAGTCGACGACAGATCCACCGACAACAACCTATCAGAAGAGAAAGAGAAAATGACTTTAACATACAGATGTCGTAGAACCAGAATTTGTTTCCAAAGCTAAAATGAAGTGAAAATACGGTTTAACTTTACGTCATAAAGTCCGTAATGACCATGAGATCAGGTGTTCCGTAATCTGATGCAGATAAAGACCAGAACTGATAATCACCAAGATAAGAGACAAGAATTGTAATAAATAATAATAAAAAAAGAAGATGAAGAAGACGAAGATATATACATAGGAAGAATAATACAGAAGGAAAACGTAAAGTGAAATAATAAAGATGTAATTCACAAATCCTAGAAATCATTTCAATTGCCTAATTGATATTATTTTAATTCGAATGGAAATCAATGGTCGGTCTAGTGTTTAATTTAGAATCATAACATTAATCTAATTAATTTCAGGTTTTCAAACCTACGTTATTGATAAAGAGAAAATTTAAAAAAATGTTCAAAAATATTTTTTTAAGTTATTTAAAAAATAATTAATTTCAAAATTCCAAGAAATTAAAGAAAACAATCTTTAATCGTGATAGTTTCTATATAATTATTATATTAGCAAACGAACTTAAATATTTGTACTTGAAATAAAGAGCCTTTATATTTATCTTCACATTTCAGTTAAATTTCAAATAAATAAATAGATATCTCTTGACGGTAGAAACATTGTCAATATTATATGAAGAGCTAACATTATTACAGGTCTTGCACTTAAAGTTGAAACTCCCAGAATACAAAGCAAAGCAGATTACAGATTGTCCTTTCCAGGCCGTTCGCTAACATTGAAATAGAAGAGAAGCGACCTCTTCTATTTCAATGTTAGCGAACGTCCAGGAAAGGACAATCTATAATCTGCTTTGCATTCTGGGAGTTTGAACTTTAAGCGCGAGCACTGTAGGCATTTGAATAAAATTTCGAAATTAATATAATACTTGCAATCAGCAAACTTTCACTGATCACGTGACTTTGGATTGCGAAGTCATTTTCACAGTCACATGACCTTCGTATGTGTATGTGTGGTGGGAAGCAGTTGAACTTCTAAAATGGACGGTTTAGCAGTTGACCTTAACTCGTGTGACTTCCGGTTGACCTACGTCGTTGAAATATGAAATGTTTGCATCCTCAATAGTAAACCTAACATTGGACCCCTTATTTGTATTTCTGTGTCTTATGATTTCTTGTAGTAGTAGGCAGAAAAAAAAAACAATTCCATTTGTAAAATTTTTAAATATATGTTGACATTATTTTAATTTCACATAAAAATGTCATTCAGAAAAAAGTAAAGTAGACTTCTTTTTCCTTATTAAAAAAAAAACAGCAAAATAATTTAGAAATTGTTAATTTAACCAACTGTTAGTTTTACATGTATAGAAAGTAAAGACACCCTTTACCTTACCACTATCACAGTATAATTATCACAGTCCATTTCAGATTTCTTTACAGCAGACGGAAGTAAAATACATCTACGCTTTCTTTCTATTAGATAACTGATTGTTACGGATGACGTAGCAGTGACAAGTGTAAGTGTCATCCAGCTAACAATGAAGCAGACTCTCTCTTATGCTTGAACAAGACAGAAGGTGTCAACACATTAAAGGTTCGAACTCAGTGATTTACTCGATGGCTATTTCACGCTCATTAGCGATCATCAGCTGAGAATAGCCAAGCAACAATGTGTATTTTTGCTTTTAGTTTACCTTTTGGAGTTACCATACTCCCTTCGAGAATGTTTATTGAAGAAGACACTTAATTATTTTAAAAGCAATTAAAGTTCAGTAGATTCGACCTTCAGTAGATTCAGCTTACTTAATAATGACGATCGTTTGTCTACCCTAAGGCAAACTATCATTTAGGTAAAAAATTTCCATATCAGTTTTAAAGCCTAAAATCAATGGCTTAATGGCTGTCTGTTCATAAGGAGATGGACAAGAAAAAAATAAGTACCATATGATTCCACTTTGTTATTCCATTCGATAGAAAGGCTAGCCTTGGCTCTAATTGGCCATAAACACGTTTTGTTTTTTGTTTTTTGAATTCTTCCAAATTCGTAGAAATAAACTAAGTTCATCTAATAAAACACCTAATTATTGTGTACAATTGGTCATCATATCCTATTTTGTATTATTGCGAGAAATTATTCTGAGAAATAAAAACTACTTTTATTGTTTTCTAATTACCTTTATCAACTTCGTTCTTCCATTTCTTTGACTGAGGAGCAAATCGTCTGCCACTGCTCCAATCATGCATTGCGAGAAAAAAAAAGATCATCGCTTCTAAACAGTAATCTTTATTACTGTTATTGAGTTCTTATGAAATATTAATTTAAAAATAAATTAGGTATTTTTTTTAATTAATTTTAATGTTTACTTTCAATGTTTTTATTACAAAAATGTAACTATTATTATTCAAAATATTTAAATTACAGTGCAACTTGGATAATTCGAACGTCTTTAATTCGAAATCGTGGTTAATTCGAAGATTTCTCTTAGTCCCTTGAATTTCTTATTAAATCAGTGTTAAAAAATCGTGGATAATTCGAAGTTCACCTTCCTTAATTCGAAGTTTTTTATAAAAAATTTCGAACAATAACGACTTTTCGGAGTTTCATTGTTAAGAAATTCGACACGTGACAACTGAAATCCCCTTCCCGCCACCGTTCGACACGTGACGCTTCAGCCGCCATTCGAGCTTCCTGCTGTCAGTGTCACCATGTCTTTCAGTAAACCACGCGTATTCAAGAATTTAACGTTCGCTGAAAAGGTCGCCGTCATTCGCGAGGTGGAAAAGGGTGTGAAGAAGAAATGCCAAATCGCCAAAGAGTACGGAATAGCACCGAATTTCGTCGGTACATTGAAGGACAAACCAACGGAAGTGAAGCTGTTTTCCGTTCACTAAACATGCTTGATGATTTTGCTAACCTTAAGCGACTGAATTCTACAAAACAATCATTCATTACACATTTTTTTGAAAAACTGTAATTTTCTGTATTGAATGTAATATGTACTGTAGCTTACGTAATATAAATCTTATTTTGTTTACATACATATAGTGTTTAAGTCTTTCATACCATGATCTTTCTGAATAAATATTGACTTATTGACAGAATAATCTTTTCAAGCATTTGGTGGACCTGAAATTAAAGTTAAAAGATGTAACTTGTTTAATTCGAAAACTTGGATAATTCGAAGTTTTGTAGTGGTCCCTTCAGCTTCGAATTATCCAAGTTGCACTGTATTAATATTAAAGTATTTCATTATTATTTGTGCAGCATTTTTCTTTCTAATAAAATATAATAATAAAAGTCTTTTTTTTTGGATTTTTTTTAATCCTGAAATTAAAAATCTAGGAACCATTGCTCCAAAAGTGATCTTTTATTAAAGTTTTAAATTTCAAGAAACTTTATTTCAGTATTTCATCTTTTCCTGCCTTTCTTTTCGTTTTTTGATCAAAAATTATATTAGTGATTCTGTTCCAATTCCTAAGATATGAAATATTACATGGTTTCACATTGCATGGATCAACGTTAATCACAAAACAAAAAACTAAACTTAAAAACTCAGTTCATTTTTTTTTATTTTTCACAGGTAAGTAAATTTGTGGAATATTATTATAAATTAATTTTTGAGACAGTAGCTTAATTAATTAAGCAAAAAATATAATACAATTAATGCCTTTTATTCTGCTTATTTAAAAAAAATCAATTACTTTTGCTTTATATTGTTTAATGCGTAGCAAGTACAATTAAAACGAATAAATTAATAACAGGCAATTAAGGATAATTTATTTAGGTTCCTAATGAAAGAACCTAATTTCTTTTTTTGAATACATCTGATAAACCAAAAAAACAAAACCAAAAACAATGAAACTCTAATGAAATAGTCCTTTTTTAATCCTTTTGATTCTTAATTTGAATGCTATCAATTCATTCATTTCATTGCTTGTCGTTATTCCTTTAAACTTTCAAAAATTCTAAGAGAAAAAATTTAATTAACAAAAGGTATTTCAATAACAAGATACTTTTCATTTAAATGTCATTAAATAATTTGCTTTATTAAGAAATTTCATGTTTATTTTTCGACTTTATATCATTTGGTTTAATGTCTTTTAAGTATAATTTAACTTGTATTAAACAATTAAATATCTAATTTTCTTCCAAATTCGTAGAATTAAACTAAGTTCATCTAATAAAATACGTAATTGTTGTGTACAATTGGTCATCATATCCTATTTGTATTATTGCGAGAAATTATTATGAGAAATAAAAACTACTTTTATTGTTTTCTATTTACCTTTATCTATTATACTTCGTTCTTCCATTTCTTTGACTGAGGAGCAAATCGTCTGCCACTGCTCCAATCATGCATTGCGAGGAAAAAAAAGATCATCGCTTCTAAACAGTAATCTTTATTACTGTTATTGAGTTCTTATAAAATATTAACTTAAAAATAAATCGGGTATTTTTTTTAATTAATTTTGAAAATGATCCATTGAATGTAAGAAATTAATTACTCAACGGTTTAATATATTTTGTTGGATATATTTTGTTTTGTTTCCATTCTAATACTGTGAGGATTTTTATCATTTGTGTGCGATAATTTCTCGGCAGAGATCTATAAGAAAAATGCTCGAATAAAAAAGTTAGGTCATCTCTTGTTCATAAATAAGAACATCAAGTTTCAAGCAAATCTATTCAATTTTATCAATCTCATTTTCTAAGAAAATAGGCTAAAATTTCCTGCTCACAAATCAACATTACAAATAGGTAATTTCTTCTTCTAATAATATGAAAATGTAATTATTATCTAATCACCTGTGGTAAATCATTAGCAGATCGTTAATCACCGTCTGATCATAAAATTTCTTTCATTGCTTCCTTGTTTTCATTTGTCTGTAATCTACACCAATAATATCTAAGAATATTCTTAGCTTCATCAACATTAAAGGCTTTTAAATGAACCGTTTCCTGCCATTTAATGAGTATTATTATCAATAGATGGAACACGAAACCGTTCAAATTCCAATAACTTTCATCGTAATTGATTTACGCTCGAATAAACGAAGGATTAATCATATTATGTGGATTATTTGTTTATAGCAGAATGAAATAATAATGGAATGAGTTAAAGGTGAAACGTTATTAAAGGGAAATTTCATGCATTAAGAGCCTTAATCAGAAGAGGCATTCGAGGAATTCCATTGGACTATTCGGTCTGTCTTCAATAGCGCTTTTTTCCTCCCCTAAAACCTTAATTTACAGGACCTTTCTCAGTACCCTTAATTTTGTATTATCTATTTCAAAACTATGCTTGTAAAACAGCTTCATAAACCAAAGAAAAATAATTTAAAAGCTGATATTTCGACAAAATTATTTCTTTTGTCTAGAAACCTTGAAATAATAATTATTTTCAAAAAATGTTAATTTTAAAATTGTTAATTCTTTTGTATGTTATAATAACAAAGTAAGAATCATAATGATACTTACTGCATTAACGAATTTTGTCAAAATATTAGTTTATAAAAACTTTATGCTCGCTTATGTTTTCTAATTTTTATCTTTTTATTTGTATATGATTATAAATCCTGTCTAGAATTCTTTCTAATTTTCGTGCAACATTAAACATTACCTGCATTTTCTGCCATAATAATGAATTACAAAATACATAAAAAAGAACAAAAAATTCCTAATTTAGAAATTAAAACCTACTTCCTATATTTTTTTTTAAGGCACATAAACGAAGAGGCTTCGATTCTGTTTTAAATCTACTGAAGACAGACAATAGAAATTTTCCATTTCCGAAAAACAGAATTTCACATCTCATTAAAATTACCTATAAAAGCGCTCCTAAATCCTTTTACGAAAAAACAAACAGAGCTCATTGTTCGATATCTTTGTTTCGTTTCCATGGGAATTTCTGTTAATTTTTGGCGCTAATATCTCGGAAAAGATCCAGTTGGAAAGATTTCCAAAATAAAAATTGGATCCTCAAAGAGTCCTTACTAATGACGCAATGTGAATCATCCACTGATTGTGAGGGATTAAGGACACGTGATTGATAGATAAAGAGGCTACAAATACCTTTTGAAAACTACACTAGGTTTGTGTTAAGTGTAAACGAAAGTAAAAAGTCTTGCACTGAAACTTAACTTAATGCACTCAATGGTAATGTTTCTCTTGTTAGTTAAGGGGATGGTTAAGTAAGCGTCTAATTGTAATGTTCTTTATGTAATAATTAAGTTAGTTAAGTCTTGCTAAAATCTTTTATTGGAACCGATAACCATCACTCTAGTTAACATAAAGCTTTCAGATCCAATTAACCCAAACACACAAACGACAGACGGAAAAAATACATTAGACATTTCACGATACTTTGTTGTAATATTAGAAAGTAAAACAGCTATTTTCGTATTTTAGAAGCTACACAGAAATGGTTGAAACACATTTAACAACTTTTAGACGGAACTGAATATATTAAATAAGATTTTCAAAATTAAATATTAAGATAAATGTCACGTGTGGGAATTTCATTATTTTCTTTTAAATAAATTCAGCCAAAGAATAAAGTAAAACATATATTTAAGTATTACTTCCTTTTTAAATATATGTATATTTTATTCTTGTGTGTTGGCTGAATTTATTTAAAAGAAAATAATTTTCAAAATTATTGTAAAGAAAGAGGAAAAAGATAGCAACTACAAAATCAAAACGGTTAAGTCCAAATCCTACAACCACTCCCAATTTGAAAATCACGTGATTCGTTAAATATCGAGTTGATATCTTCCCATTCACTCTCCAGCAGTCACTTATCATAAGCTGTCACTTGTCTGTGGCTATCAAAAGAGTGACGATTTGCCGTTTTAAGTCAAGAAAAATTTTTTGTTTATACAAAATGAAAAATGTGCTGCTGGGATCTTCATCAGCTGAACAAAGCTAGTTCGATAGTTTTAGGCATAAATTCTGCTATCGTTGATTAGCAATGAAATGTGGTCGTAACTTCATTGCTTGCAATATTGAATGTCATTAGAATTTTATTTCAGTTTATTCTTTCACTTACATGAGAGGTTGATTCATCACCGAAAATCAGACACGAACTGAAAGTCTGTCTTCTTCTTGTATTAACTGCGAAATCTTTAAATTGAGATTCTGTACAGAGTTCAAATCGACCCTGTATTGTAAGTAATCGTTTCACTTCCATCTTTTGATGATAATTTCCGATTTCGTTCACATTTTCTTCTGCTACAGAGGCTCACTTCCAGACTGCAGCATCTTGAAACATCTTATATCAGAGATGTAATAATATCGAATATTTCCGAAACACGTTAGTAACTGTGGCTTCTCTAATATTAAAGAGCTTGTTCTTACGCATCACAAAATGAGGGTGGTTATGAAGTTGTTATTTGGGCTTTTCCGTTTCCTCTGTAATGAATAAGATTTCAATGTTTTATTTTTAAACAAATTTTCCGATTTTTTTTTATCGTAAAATCGGTATCTTTGATGTTCTCTTTCCTCCGCAGATTGTTCTGTTTCCATCTCAACTTTTGTTTTTCCTCACTGGTCTCACGTTGACTTATTCTTATTTAAGGAGTCTTCATTCTTTCAACGTAATGTAATCAACTATTCTCATCTAATTCTTTTGTAATGTTGATTGTATTCAGTCGTTTTTTTATTTTAGTAATTTTCTTGTTAACAAATCTTTTAATCTGAGAAAAAAAGCTCTTTCATGAGTTCTGGTTTCATTTTCTGTTGAAGTTTATTTTAGTTGCTTGAGGAAACATTGAGGTCTCTTCGGTCATTTACTTTCTAAAATTTCTTCTAATATTCCATTCACTTTTGTCTGTTTTAACTTTGTTTCCAATTCTGGGTCAATGATAGAATTGATTATTAAAACAATAAAATTCTATTTTTTTTATTGTGAATATAATTTTACTTTTCGACTGGCATTTCCTGTGTTTTCATTTCAAAGATTTTCATTTTGTAATTCTCTGATATTAAATTTAGATTGAACTGCACTTTCAAGTTCACCTTCAAAAACTGCTTTAAATACTTAATCATCTGCTTCAAGTATTGTATTTTAGTGTCTTTTTAGAACCCACGTGTCAATCTGAATGCGTAAAACTGAAAGAGATTTCAAAGCAAAAATTAAAGGATGATGTTTAAATCATTGCCATGTTTCGATTTCATAATTTCTGTTGAAACAAAAGATTCGATGATAATTAATTATTGACTTGAAAGTTTAAACCATAATTCCCAGTAAGAATTTCTCTACTTTCAATCTTTCTAAGTTGCATTTTCGATTTTCGCAAGTCATCACAAACCCCACCTACCGAAGAGATTGGAATCAAGGTTACGCGACGTCTCCAAACATCTTGCCCGCAGCTCTTTAATTAAGTTTTGCGGTCTTAACAGAAATCTCTTCACTGATCCACGAAAAGCAAAAACAGGAAAAAAAAACCCTCTCATCTTCCTCCTTGGTAGTTTTGATTAAACAACTTTCAAAGATTTCGTCCGAGAAAAATTATCCAATTACAAATTACACAAGACTCTTGTCACGACGTTCTTGCTAAGCTCTTATTACAACACTGTTGAATATCCTTTCTTATTTAATAAATCGTTTTAAATTTCAGTTTTTTTTTCCTAAATCATTATAACGTAGCCTAAGATTAGTTTTTCTAAGTAAATTATTTTGTTTTTCTTTCTACCTTCTTAAGGGAAAAGAAAGAGTTCAATTCATTGTTGCTCTTTTGTTTCTTAACTTTGGTTCCATAAAAAATAAAAAAAATTCTTTTCATTATCTTCCTATTGATCTTAATATTTTAATAATAACACAACAAATAAACGGTTTGTGTTTACAAAATATTTTGTAAAAGAAAAGAACAAAAGAAAAACGGATGACGAAAAATGAAAACAGAATTAAATTAAAAAGTCTTTTGGGAAGAAATAATATTAAAATTGAAAGCAACCATCCTCAATATAAATGACTTAACTAAAAAATGATTTTTATATAACGAAACAGTTAGGGATAGTGATTAGTAAACCAATCACAGTGCTTCGCAACGGTTTCTGAGTCACCTTTACTTTAGAATAGACTGCGCCGGGATGGTCTAGAAAATGCTTGCGCGAGTCTGTTTGCGACCCCAAGCTATCTTACC
>JAFIDM010005346.1:12116545-12142611 GCA_023159025.1 Thereuonema tuberculata
TAGAAAATGCTTGCGCGAGTCTGTTTGCGACCCCAAGCTATCTTACCTACCTCTACTTTGTGGAATAAACGTCATTCTTAACTCAAACCTTGTTAATACACTGAATTCCTAATAATGATTTAAAAAAAAAACTTAACTTGATGAGGAAATCGAACCCACGACCTTCGCGTTATTAGCACGACGCTCTAACCAACTGACCTAACAGGCCACCTACAACATTCAACATTCAGGCCACCTACAACTGAGCTAACAGAAGCCGTTGCGAAGCATTGTGGGATGTGTGTCCACAGACAGACAAACCGGGGATATTCAGAAGCCTAAAAGTAAGAACAGGAAAACCAAGCAGGAAAATCTTGGACAGGAAAACCAAACGAAACAACACAACAAACTATTGGGAGAAAAACAAATATGAATAAAAGAAATTAAAAAAATTACAGAAATTTCTTAAAATTATTATTAAAAAAAAGAATAAAATCTATTTCTTTCTATAATTAGATCTTAAAAAATATCTTGTGGTTTAAAAAATTCATAAAAATTAACATTTGAAGGAAATTATTTATTTTTGTGGTTGATAGGATCATGTTGATTAAATGAAATAAAATAATACTCAAACAAATCCTCAGAATTGAATGAAGTGAAAAAAGATCATCTCTAATCAATTATTAAAAGATAATAAAGTAGTGTTGATCTCTTCTCTTAATGCCTACATTAGGCCTAACACCCTAATCCAATCCTCAAAGCCATTACGTTTACTATTTTCTGAGTGAGTTTCTCAAAATAGAAAATTCAAAGCCACGTCTTTTTCTCTTTGTTTCAATTTTTTTCCTAATGCAATAAATTATTCACCGTCTTAAGAAGAAAGAAGAAATGTTAAATAACCAATAAATGGAAATCTAAGACGGGATGGAATATAATCTCTTGAAAACTTCAAAGAAAATCCCACAAAAAAAAAAAGCTCAGAATAACTCCAAAAAAAAAAAAAAAATAGCTGCATTAAAGCCACCAACTGGATATTTTTGACATTCAATTATTAATTAAAATAAATGAAGCTACTCCATTAAAATGATTTTTCTCTCATTATTCTTCGCATTTAAAATTTATCCATGTATTGGAATTGGAAATAAGCGATATTAAAAAAGAATTTAAAAGGAATGTTTTTGAATATTAGATTACTTATTGAAATCGAAAAATATTAGTAGAAATAACTCAATAACTATAATTTAATAACTAAATTGATATGAAAATTTGAAAAGCAGACAAAATATTCCTGGAATGTTTTGAAAATCTAATAATTTCAGGGAATTAAAATCAAATTCAACATAAAACGGAACAAGATTTCACTTTGGGATGTTTTGATGCAGAAATATTTAAAATACTTAAGAAAGCAAACTTTAAGTTTCTAATGCATAAAAGTTTGTGAAAACAAGAAGTCTCTTAAAGAATTTAAAACCTGTTTCCCTTAAAAGCTGCGGTTCCTTTATATTTTAGTTTATTTTAAGATTATGAAAACAACATAATGAAAAGTCTCTGGAGCTGAAATTTGCAAAATATAAACAAGTTCCATGAAAACAAATTGATTTTATTAAAACCAAAGTTTGCGCAAATAAAAGTGAATGCGCTTTAACTAGCGTTGTGTAATTAGTCCATCTCTACTATTCTTGCACATGCGCAAATTTCTTCGGACCCTTTTTAACGCTTTTTCTGCACACGTTTTGTAATGATAGAATAAAAATTCTAGGGGAATGTTGAATCTTAAAGAAATGGAAACTGTTCACGAATATCAAAACAGAACGTTGTCTGTAAAGTAATTGGAAATTTATTACAACTCAAAACAGAATGGGAAAATATTCCATTGATAAATTATCATAATTTTAATAATATATACAGATTCCTTGTTTTATTTCTAGAAGAAGTTTTTATGGAAAATTATATAAGCGAATTTATGAATGTCGAATAGAATTTCAGTTATTCTTCAGTTACCGATATTCTTATATATATTTTTTGCAAAACGCAACCGATTAAAATATAAAAAAAGCACTTAATCAAAATATTTATATTGTGTTTGTTAATAACATTTTAATAATTATGGAAATTACAATTAAGAAAATCCTTAAGAAAGCACTGTTGTATGAAATTTAGTAAGCTCACGTAATTTCACATATTAAAATACTAATTTTGTATGTTTTCAAAATGCTGTGAGTTCAACTTTGTTATTTGTACTTAAAGAGGCTTAACTTAGCACAAATCCGTAAATAACATAAGTAAATAATAACAATAAATTAATTCACTCAATTCCTTATCAAAATAACGATTAAACTTTTTGCAAAATGGACGTCAATCATTCAAAAACACTCGAACTGAGGAGATTAAATTTACAAGTGAAATTCAGAAAGAACTGAAGGAAAGCATATTTTATTGACATAAACCAAAATATTCAAAGATTGGTTAAATAAAAATAACATTGTAAAAACAGAAAAGAGCAAAGATGAAACAGTATAATTAATTAATTTTTACACATTAATTTTAAACAATAAAAGTAAAACAAATTCACCATTTGAATTGTTAGGTTTTGTTTATTCTTCTGTTTCATAATAAGATATCAGCTTCTGAATTTTTTACCATCATTTTATTCCCATTTGAATTAAGGCCAAAGTTCAAGTTGAAAGACCAGTAGGACATCTTATTACCCAGAAGAGGAACCGGAAGTACACGATGTGTTCATCTTCTCAAGTGGTTGTCGTCTGTCTTCTTTGTTGTTCTCTAAGACAGCTGAGTCTCGAAAGACAAGACAAAGCAACAGAAAGAAAAAGAGTCGAAGAGACAACGAAAACAAAAACTAAATAAAAGTTAAAGCATCTGTAGCATATCTTCATTTGGTAAAAATGGAAATTAAATGAATTTAATTGATTTTTTTTTTTATTTTGTAGTTTGAGTGGTGAAATTTATAAGATGTTCTAAGGGTTTAAGTTTACAAGAAGAACCTCAGGTTGTTACAAGAAAACTCCAAATATTATAAATGGAATATTTCATGTTGTTGTTTCTTAACGGTACGATAATTTGAATAGAAGAAATGGTTAAATATACAGGAAGTCAATAAATGATTATATATACGGTATAAGCTTCAAAGCCCAATTCTATTTGATCTAAATTACAGTTGATAAAAATCTAAGAATACTTTCTAATGCCACATCACACGATCCATAGTTCTGATCATTGATGATGTATTTTGTCACCATTTCTATTACCAGTTTTATCATTGAAATGGCTTTGAGATTTACTTTAAAATTCAGCGAATTTCAGTGAAAGGATCACTAACGAGCACCACCCACGGCTGGCGAAGCTGTGACGTATGTGTAAAGTCCTCACATTCAGCGGCGCCATTTTCCCACCGCTTCAATTGAATCCAAGGTTATTAAGAATTAAATGCCGTCGGGAGATTATCTTTCGAAATTAAATTTTTTTTTTACTGAAATAAATGTCTTCTGTGCATTAGAATGTGTAGGTATCTATTTCTTAAAGAGATTTTTCATTTCTTGTTGAAGCGAAACGGGTTTGCAAAGGACTGTGGGAGTATTTGTCGCTCTCCGAATATTCACAACTTGCATTCCAAATGCACTTTGCAGAAATAATAGAGATTCTAAAATACAATATTAATAAAAATTAAGACTATGTTGTTTGAGTTTGTAGGAAAGAGAAGGAAAAGAACTTGTATGAGGGTCGCTCCTATGTTTGCCCATTGTTTTTATGTTTGCCCGTGATGTCAGGTAGGGTCACCAATATCTGTTTAATTTTACTGATGTGCGCCAGGTGGCAGCAGAGAGATAGCCTAATAAAATGGCATCTGGCGAAGATGTGCCTATCAAGCATAGGTGTGTAATTGAATTCCTTAACGCAGAAAAAATTTCACCCAGCGACATTCACAAACGCTTGCTGAATGTTTACGAAGACCAAACAGTTGACGTTAGCACACTGATGTGGTACGATTCAACAAGAGCGACAGCGACGTACACGACAAACCACGTTCCGGGCGACCAAGCACAGCTGTCACACCAAACAATGAAGAGCTCTCGATCAGCTCATCCGTACGATGGAATGTGTATGGAATGTCGGCTTTAACGCGTTGAAGCAATGTTGGAAACGTTTGGATACCACAAAGTTTGTGCCAGGTGGGTTCCACGAATGCTCACTCAGGAACAAAAAGAACACCGAATGCATGTTTGTCACGACCTGCTCAACCAATACGAGGCTGTAGGTGATGGTTTTCTCGACAGCATCGTTACCGGTGACGAGACATGGTGTCACCACTACGAGCCGGAATCGAAGTGCCAGTCAATGGAATGGCGACATGCGAAGACAATAAAGTTCAAGACGCAGCCCTCCGTAGGAAAATTGATGGCCACTGTCTTTTGGGAGAGGAAGGGGGTCATCCATCTGAAATGTACGGAACGTGGAAACATCATCAACTCTGACCGCTACATTGAGTCCCGACTAAGCTGAAGGCTTATTTCCAGAACCAGGCCAACCTTGCGACTGCAACACGCCAACGCAAGGCCCCACAAAAGTTTCAAGACCACGGAGCACATCGCCAAAATTGGCTGGACTGTCCTATCGCATCCACCGTATAGTCCAGATTTGGCCCCTTCGGACTTTCATCTGTTTGGGCCGATGAAAGATGGACTGCGTGGGCAACTGACGACGCCTTCATGGCAGCTGTGAAAATGTGGATCAATTCGCAGGGTCTGAATTTTTACGAACGCGGTTTGCAGGCTCTCGTTCATTGCTGGCGAAAATGCATAGCCAATGGTGGTGACTATGTGGAAAAATAAGTTTTTGTAGCTAAAACTTTGCTCTATCGAACAGGGTTATTGTGTTCTTTTTATCGGTTATGTTTTTAATGGAAAAAAAATAGGAGGCATTGCTTTCGGAGCGATCCTCTTAGTAATAGAATAGATTGTATTTGAATATTCTTATATATTAACTAAAGTTCGAAGAAACAAGTTTGGTCAATTTAACATGAAAACGTCTGTGTTCTTAGTACACTGAATTCTTATTAGTCCACAGCGATTCAGGATAGCCTCGTACCCATCTGTATTCTATGTGACTTATTTAATTCTTATTAAAAAAAGAATGAAGTCGTGTTCCTCATAATAATTATCACTAATCACTGTGATTAAATAAATAATGATTACAGTAAATTCGGTGCTGATCACGATATATTGTTAAACAAATATCAAACATTCCACATCGCTTTCCTGAAATACCGGGAATTGGTTACAGGGAATTAGAATATCTGGTTCTTGGATTTAAGAACGTTCTTCTGATCATAAACGCCATTTTATCAAATTTCTGTGATCGTATGATTTGAAACGCTGTAAAACAATGACACCAACATATCACTAAAACGAAAACTAAGATCATGTGTTTTATCCATATGTGTTATCCATATGTGAATAAGGAAAAAACGTACTGAAATATAATTATAAAAAAAAGTAGGAAAAAAAAGCTGATTTCCTAATGTACACGAAACCATCCCGTACGTGATTCAATTTCGAGAGACAGAACTTGTCCAGAGACCAGAACTCGTATTTTTCACCATCTCTACAAGTGACAAGCTTTCCAATAAGGAATCACTCATGTCTGTCCGACTTGTAGTTTGGCTGCAGAGGTGGCGACATCCTTCATTTCTGTCTACTTCCACTCTCTGTGAGACACTCTTAATGTTTTTCCCCACCTATATAGTGATAAGCTTTTCAATAAGGTATTACTCATGTCTGTCCTAATTATAGTTTAAGCTGTAAAGACGGTGACGGAACCTTTATGTTTTGTGTGCTAAGAACAGATAAGATTTATTGATAGACGATATGTCTGAAGTCTCATTGTTAAAGGAATAATTATAAATTCAATAAATGGACAGAGACGATTAGAAGATTTGGAAGACAATATAACAATCTAATATTTTTTTTAATGTTTTTTAATTCTTTTTTCATTTAATTATTTTTATTATTATTATTATTACATTTCTTTTTTTTTAATGATTAATACATTCATTCTTTTTTAAATACGTTAGTGCAAGATTAAAAATTTGGATTCTAGGCAACCGTTATTCACTGCGCATGTGCAGCCTTCGAGGTCATGCCTTTTCCTAGTGTTGACACCTGATCGCCATCTCAGATTTCTTAATTTAATTGGAAGACTACATTCTTCGTTGCAGTTTTGGTTCTGAATAGAATCAATATTTTGAACTAAGTATTATCAGCGGAGTCTAAAGTTGCCATTAGTAATACTTGATGGTAAAATTAAATAAAACAGTAATGGAACTTTCCTTCAAAAAATGTTATTCAGGTTTTGTTTGTGGTATTTTCGGATGAACTGTCCAGATTGGCAAATAGTAAGTTTATTGAATAGTATTTAAGAATTAAAAGAAAACCTGATGGCACGTATTACTTTCATTATCTTATTTGTGCACTAATAGGATAAAGGAAGTTAATATTATGAGGTCGTACATTACAATTGCATACAATTTGGAGTGGCGTAAATTGTGGCTAAGCTCTTAATGCTGTGCAAAAAATATCGGCAAATTTGAAATCCTCGCAAATTAATAAAGAAACATCAAAACATTCAGGTAAACATAAAATTGTTACAATTTTGGTATACAGTGAAATATTCATAAAGAAATATTCATAATCTATAAAATTCCATTGAAATTAAAAAAAAAAAAAGGATAAATAGAATTACCTACTCAGAAAAAAGAAATCTAGACATTTCTGCAATTACGGAAAAGTATCTTTAAAATGATAGTTTTATAAACAATAAACTCAAGATTAACAATGTACCAAAGATTAGATGAAATCTAAAACATCTTTGAAGAAAAATTTGAAGACGTATTCAGGATGTCTTCCAATTTGTTTATTTATTTCATATAAAACACATTTACAATCTGAAACGCTGACTGATAAATTTCTAAAAAGTATGTGACTAGTGGAACTTTGTATATACTAGAATACATAGGATCACAAAGTATAGCATATATAAATATAATATCATATATACATGAGGATTTAAAAGCCTGTACAAACTTTAAAGGTAGGTCAAGAAGACAAAAGCAAACCGATTCATAGAGGAACGTGTGTCCGCAAAGGCCACCCGAATGTGCTAGAGGGCGCTGTTTGGCAGCACATTAGTTGGGCAGTGTGAGCCATCGTCATTTGAGACGTTGACTTTGTACGAGTACGATGTATCCCTTCACTAATGCTGAGAGGGCAGATATGCACTTAGCCTATGGGTCAGCGAATGGACGAGCCGCTGTACGATTGTATAGGGAACGGTTCCCCAACGTCGAATGATCCAGTTTTACACAATCTCTGGTGCAAACGCGCATCCAGAGATTGTGTGGAACTGGATCACTCGACGGAAACAGGCAAGATTGTGGTCGGCAACGATCAACGTGCGTACCTGCCATGGAGGAAGAGGTCGTACACGGAACTGAATGCAATCCATGTATAAGTGTATTAGTATTGAGCATCACCTTAATCTTAGGTGGCGAGTATTACTGTTGGTGGAAGGAACTTTGAGCACCTACTGTGAATCTGTCAGTGTACACCTTACTATCATATTGTAAACATAGGGAATAAATATGTTACTTGTTACTACCTTACTTTTTGTCTTTCATATTTGTGTTTACCTTCTATCATATTCGGGTGGCGCTTGCGGACACACGTTCCACTATGAATACGGTTTGTTTTTGTTTTCCTCACCTACCTTTAAAGTTCGTACAGGGAATTTTGAATCCAAAATATATATCATAAAAAGTAAGAAATATTGTGATTATTCAATTGTCAGATATTATCAATTTCAGCCTTTAAGCAATCTGACCTCTGTCAAAATTTTTGAAAGCGTGAATTAAGATACAATTTTGATCTTTATATTAAATTATACAAATTAGAACTGTACACGTTAATTCTAGTACCATTATACTATACGATTCACACGTAACGATTTGTAACTCATCTAATCGCACCTTTTATTTTAATTTCGTAAAAAATATATATATTTATTTATATTTGTTAAGTTAAAGTGTAACCTCATAACGAGGCTAATTTATTCAACATTATTTCTTAGAAGAAAAACAAACAGGAATATATCGATGATAGATAATATCATTGTACACGAAACTAACAATAAAAGGACATAAATATGGAAATGAGAATTGCCGAAGCAAGAAAGTTCTTCGAATGACGTCAATGATAGAACAGAGTGATGAGGGGAGAATACATTAATGGAAGCATCATTATGAAAATTTTTATTTTATTTGTATCAATTTATTCAAACTGTTGCAAATAAAATCTAAATAATTATTTACTATTACTTCTAAGTAATTTAATCCTAAGACTGTTATGATTCAATGATTGCAGAATATTTATTGAAATTTCTCTTGTTTTGTTTCCTGAAAATTCGAAAACGGAAAAATGAGCCAATACGAAACAACATCGTTTACGTCCTCTTTCTATATTTTGCTGAACTGTAGTCAAAAAATGTCTGAACTGAGTTCAAAGTACAGTGCGACTTTTAAGATGTTAAATAATTGCCTAAATCTGACTGCATAGTCAAGAGTTGATGGCAACTCAAAATATTTCGAATGAGCTCTTTTCTTTGATCTGCTTTCCTGTATTACAAATATGTTCCAAGGAGAAGTAACTCTGTTATTCATTAGGTATCAAAGTAATTCACAATCTGATTCTACAGAGGGTTGTTTACAATCTATGGTAACGATTTGCATGGCACGTGACGACGCAACCAATCACAGTAGGTATGCAAATTTATGCAAACGTACAGGTGATTACTTAAAGATTAGTGTGGAGGGGTGCGGGTTAGTTTGTTCGGAGAAATGCCGCCGAAAGTGTCACAGTTTTGGGAAGGGTACGTTACAGCCCTTTCCGACGCGAAATTTAGTTACTCCGCAATAATTACGGCATGTAGAAAAAGAGGTTTCACCATTTCGAAGAAAGGAGTTCATAATGTGTGGCTGGTGTTGGTTTGGCCCGTACTGGACAGATTTCCGGGACTGAAAAGCAAGCAAATCCAAGGACACCTATAAGTCGCACAAAGACTGTCATTCAGAAAGTCAAGAAAATGGTGACGGGGAACAGTCCAGCGACCCAAAGGACCATTGGTGTGAAGGTAGGAACATCTCTTCGCACCGTAAACAAGATTATCCATAAAGATTTGGGACTTCAAAAGAGACATAAAAGCAAGGTTCACAAGCTCTTACCAAAGCACATTTCAGAACGTAAGACAAATTGCAGAAAACTGTATGAACGACATCTCGCTGGGGATAAATGGAAGTATGTGGCCACATTAGACGAAGCATATGTTTATCTGTCCGACTGCAATAAACCAAGGGCGATTTTCTATCGCCCAGTGGGAGCCAAATCGTTTCCAAATTGGTACAGAGAATGTCGTGAAACTTTTTCGAAGGGATTCATGATCGTTGCGGGTTATTCCTATTAAGGCAAGCTACAGATACGGAGGGTGGCTCAAAATGTAAAGGTGAATTCTGCGTACTATCAGGATCACATACTGACACCAATTTATACACAGGAACTACCTGCTCTTTACGGAAACGACGTTTCCAAGGTCCGTCTCCACCAAGATAAGGCGTCCAGCCATACGTCCAAATCGACCCAGAATTTTCTGACACGAATGGAACAGCAAACCGAAATCCAGGCTATACCGTTTACCGAGATACCAGTGAAGTCTCCAGACGCATCGCCCATGGATTTTTGCGCATTTGGACTATTAAAACGAGCCTTGGGAAGACGACGTCCTCGTTCATTGGATGGACTCTGGAAATGTTTCAGCAGGAGTGGCAACGTATAAGTCTTCCCGTTCTTCGCAGTAGTCTCCTGCAATGGAAACTGCGCTGCAGAGCGATAGCAGTATCTCATGGCCATCAAATAGAGCACGATCGTTGGTGGAGAAAGAGAATTTCTGGGAAATAGACCCGAATCCAAATCGTTACCATAGATTGTAAACAACCCTCCGTATTCGTCGATGTTAGAATTGGTGTCACTTTATTTGAGCTGTAATAGAATTAGAAGAAAAAAACTAAATAAAGACAAAACAAAACGCCATTGGATTCAAGCTGAATTAATTTCAAAAAAATTACCATCAACAAACAATAAAAAAAGCTTCTTAAATCAGAAGACAAGGTTTCTATTGAATACAACAAAAAATATATAATTTAATTGAAATGAAAATAAATCTGCTTGCATCAAACTTTTTTTAAAACTTTTTTTAACTTTTAACTGCATCGAGCAATTCCTGTTCAAGAAAATCGACCTCATTCTGTTTATTTCATCTTACTTTTTTTTATTATTCAAACATCGTAAATATGGTTAAAAGTATGGAATTTATTAACTATTATTTTTTAAACATTTGTATATTTGTAATAAATCATTTTGATTCAGATAAAAATCTATTCAGTTTATAATGAACAAATTTTGTGTCCATTTGTTTTAGCTTCAGTGGCCTCTTCAAAAAAATTCTTTGGTAATAGTTTGGGAAGTTTTGTTAATGATTTAAAAGCAATTTTCAGATTTTTGTTAATGATGTCTCGTTACGAAAAGAAAATGCAGCAGCACAATTCCGACCAAAAAAAATGTAGAGTTTTCTATTTCTTTCCTAAAAATGTAAATAATTCTGTCAAATTTTCTGACCTCCAATGTCTAAAACTAAATAAAATAAACTCTTCTATTTTCAATGCTTCTAGGTCTTACTTTTCTTTTATTTTTCTATCTCCCTGGACAACAGATAAGCTTTAAATATATTTAAAAACAAAAATTCGATCTTAAAACTAAATCTGAGACCAAGTGGTAAAAAGCAGAAAAAGAAGGGAAAAAAATCCACAGGACGGCAGAGGCTGACAAATGGCTTTTCCCAATGAACTGTAGGTGTAAGAGCGTTGTTTCTTCTCAAGCAGACGATGAAGTATTGCTGGCGACGGGTAAAAGCATTCATTAGCCAGACACGAGATCATTAATCAAAGCCCCATAGACCAATGGGAGACGCGCTTGGTTGCCTTCGACCTCGACTTCTCAACAGTCGTCACTAACACTGGAGGACATACATTGTTGACGTCATACGAAACACAGCGCTATCTTCTTATGATTTATAGTCTTTCACGAACAATTAATCGTTCTAATGTAAATAACGAAGCCATTCTGATGCAATAAAGTATAAACAATCACATCACAGTTTTTACTAAAGAATGTAGTTACTATGAAACACCAATATTTTTTGTAGTATTCAAAAAAACTTAATTTTAAATAATTGAATACAGAAATAATTGATAAAAATTTATAGTTATCATTTTTTTAATTTTATAAACAGTGTATAACTTGTAACGAAGTAAAGGGTAAATTGCTAATGGAAAAATTTAATAATTTTTCCAGTAGCAATTTTTTATTCTGGGAGTGAAATTTCTTAGATCCAAAAACAATGTTTGAAAGGCATTTCCTGAAAGAAGTAGAAAAATCCTAAAATACTGGTAGTGGTTTTATTACTAGTTGTTGATCAGTTCTTATCATTACTATTCTGTAATCATCACGTCGTTCATTGTGGTTTATATTGTCAATTGATTGCATTGGAAATTATGAAATGGAAATTAATAGTTAAAGTTTTTTTAACTGAAATTGAGTAAATACGTAATTTAGGCCCCTAAAAATACTGTAGATCTATTAGAGTAGCCAATTTAATTTCAAAATCAACAAATAAATAAAACTATTCTAAAAATAGTCGAAGATTTATTGATACATAAATTATGAGAATAAGCTATAATCGAATAATAACTTTGTTTAATTAAATAGTTTAAATTCGGAAAAATAATTTTTAAAGCCCTCACATACTTTTCCTGTCAGCTAATAGCTTTGCTATTAAGTATTGACATCATTTTCCTACAAATTTACATTAATTATTCATTATGTTCACGTTAAGGCATTTTATTATGTTTTCATGTAAACGATATCTGATTAATAAAAGCGTTTCGTGATCTTTTAGTTTTCTCTTTCGTGTGGAGTATTCATCATCATCTGTTATTCTTTTGCTTTTTGTTTTCGAATATTTTTTTGTTGGTCTTTAATTACAGACAAAATACGTTTCAGTGAAATTCATTGAGGTTCAATTAATGTATCGGACTCCATCTGGGCCATTTCATACCAAGTCATCCAGGGCTGACACCCACTTGCCACAGATTTCTTTGAAAATTTGTATGTTGAATGTATACAATAAGTTAAGAAAAAAGACAAAATTTTATCCAATTCTAACAATTAGTTTCAGAGTTATAGCCTTTTAAAGTTTTATTCGATTTGAACTTCCGAGGACAATTTGGGCGCCTAACGAGCTTGTATGTATTTGCGATTTCCTGGATAAAAATCAATGTTTATAAAGCTAGAGGTTTGAAACTTCATTCATTTGTTCGTAATTTCATACAGAATATGATGACAATATCAACATTGAAATTAAAACCTCCCATCATAGTGAAAACATGTACTAAAAATAAAGAAGTATATTTTTCCGAAACTGTGACATGAATAAAGAAAAGAACTTATAGCTAAAATCTCTCTCCAGATATCCTAACACAACCATATATCACTGGAAAGAGTACAAAATTATCTTTCAAATGGTGGAATAAGATTGTTGGGGTTTAGAGTTTTAGGAGTTTTATAGCAATGTGTTACTTTAGTAACAAATAATATTTACGCTAGGAATTGTTACACTCACCAAAGTTGGGAGTAAAATATGGTTTTAAGGTCTTAAAGTAAAAAGTACAAGATTCTAAAAAGTGTACTTAGCCTATAGATGGAACAATATAGGGGCAAAAGTGAACATAAATAAATCTGTGGTCATGCCAGTCTATGGTTAGTAGGACTAGATTTTTCCTACTCACCGAAAGTCTGGATTAACAAAATCAGCTGTAAAACAAGTTTGAGACGGTTGAAATTTAAATTTTACTTTTGAAAAGAAAATTACAATATGGAGCATAGTTTCAATAAAGAGTTTTACAAAATTAAGAATTTAAGAATTTTTTAACCATTTTTTTGAAAGTCTGTCTGCAGTTGGGTCTAGATTAGCGAGTACATATTGTAACGTATAAGGTAACCATAGGACTTTAATTTATTTTTACTTACCCTACAGGTTAACAAAGTTTCCATTTTTTACCCTACGAGTTTGTCTCTTAGTAGTGTAAGTTATTGAAAGTCTTTCTCAAATGAAGTTTTGAAGTTGTTCCAATTCTTGATTATTTCTTACCTCGAGTTGGAATCAATCATTTATAACCTGCCCAATTGTGAGGCTATTTCTGGAGGGTTTATGATGCGCAGTAGATGAGCTGGTGGAACAGGACACTGGTCTTCTTTTTGAGGCCAAAACAAATTTTGATCTGGTCCTTGGGGATGCATAAATAATACATTATAGTCACCGTATTCCTCATTAAAATGTTGAACCATTCCAATCCACCAGTGGCTTTCATACACATAGGCCACAAAAGACTGGAGATTTGGTCGTAAATTTTTAAAAATGTTTTGCCTCAAACAAATAATGTCTGAATTAACTCTTTTTGCTATGATTTCTTCATTATCTGGCTGTGGGTCAGTTTTTGCTTTTAATAATGATTTTCGACAGCTACTGCACAGCATCTTTCCTGGCACTAAAGTAATGTTTCTATTTACCTTAACCTCTTTCGCTTTTTCTAAAGTTATTGCCCTCAAGTCTTTTTTCTTTGATAAGGGGACAGAGTGACTCTTAAATGGATCACAATAAGTTTTTTGGTTCTTTTCATAATATTTTAAAAAATAACAAGTGATGAGAACAAATAATGTCTTTCTCACTATACTGACTACTTGTGCACCTCATCAAAAGATGTATTTCTTGTTTGGACATTTTCTCAAAAATTACATAAATATCCTTGGTTTTTGTTAGTGTAGTGTTTTTACAGCAAGAGTTTAATAAACTGCCAACAGTACAAATCAAACTAGGTCTATAGTCACTACTATAAGCCATTTCTTCCGTAATTTAAAACGAAAGGCAAAAAAAATCACTTAACTTAAATCACTTCACATAGATAATAGTGGCTTCAAAGTGATTTTAAAACACAGGAAACTGACAAGCAAATTTAACTCTTAAAAAAAAGCACAGCAACTAATTGATGTTCACTGGAGCAGAGCTAGCTAAACACTGATAGTAGAATAGGTGTTGGAGGTGTGAGGGGGTTCATAATCAGATATGAATGTTTCATGTCTCAACAGGAGTGACTGTGGGACTGCAAGAGGCATATGGGGGGAGGATTCTTGTTCAGTCTTGCCTAGGTCACCTAGTGCACATTATCAGCTTCCTCTACATATTGAATTCCAGTAGGCATAACATATGCTGTATAAACTTTATTTTCACTGCAAGTTATTTAACCCTTTGGGATAATAATTTCCCACCATGTTTTCTTGTATTTAATTACGTAAAAATTATTCTGTATGTATACCTATATTGAACATGTTTACTAGGTCTATTCTGTTTTAACTTTTGACCTCTTACTCTGTTTTTAATAAACTTTGTGGAGCATAAAATTTTGTAGCGTTAAAAATAATTTATTAATTTTATATTGTAATAAAACTCTTATAACACAAACCCCACCAATTTTGTTTCATCTTTTGAAAGACAATTTTATCCTCTTTTCAGTGACATATGGTTTACAGGGATATCTGGAGAGAGATTTTTGCTACATGTTTTTTTCTAAATGGGATACACAATTTCGTAAAACATTTTTTTCTTATATTTCAGAATTTTTTTAACTATGATGGAAAGTTACAGTTTTAATGTTCATAGTGTCATCTGATTCTGTATACAATCTATAACAAATGAGTAAAGTTTGAAACCTCTACCTTTATAAATATAAAATTGGTAACAAAAAACGTAATTACATACAAGTTTGTTTCAAACCCGAACTGTCCTCGGAAATTAAAATCATCCAAAACTTCAAACGGTTTTAGCTCAGAAACTACTTGTAATAATTGAGTGAAACTTTGCATTTTTTCTTATTTTTGTAGTCACATAATGTATACAAATTTTCATTGCAATCTGAGAACCTTGGGTTTCAAATCAAGTTTTGGCTGGATGATTGGGCATGGAATGGCCCATCTATCACTTCATTCTTATTTCCAAACAGTGACAAGTAAACGGATTTCAGATTCACATTACCCTGAAAACTGTAGTGGACAAAAAATCTTGTTTCTAATTTTCAAACAGAACTTTGAAGATTTTCTTAGTGTCAGTCTTGACATTGGTGTATTTAACGTGTGTGGTAAAACTAAGAATTGAAAGAAATACTCAATAAGCACACTAAAAAACATTTTAAGTTATATATTTAAGAGATAATAAAAACATACATTACATAATTAAAAGGGGGATCCTTGGACAGTTTCAGAGGCGTCAAGTCCTCCATCGTCAGCAAGATTAAAAAGAATTTTAGTTTTTTAGTGTGCTTATTGAATATTTCTTTCAATTCTTAGTGTAAGTCTCTAAAGTAAAGAAAAGCCAATGTTTTTATTCTTTGCATCAATGTATGTGTGAGTGGAAAATATGTTAACAGATAAAGAGTCCCAATTGAATCTCCATCGATTTCCAAAAAATCAAAAAAGTAGATAATTAATGAGATGGTTTAACAGTCTCTGACAGTAACAAGAAAAAAAGAAAAAGATGAACATTTGTGTCTTTTATGAAACCCGATAGGAAAAGTGATGGAACAGAAATAGTTAAGGATGGTTAATGGTTTAATCTCGAATACATGTCTTTAAACAAACTTAAATTAGCTATTCGCCACAAGAAAAACTTCAATTGAGAATCAGATAAGCATTAATAGTTAATTCAGTTATTGCTTCAATTAAGGTTATTTAATTATAAGATTTGCTCACAAAGTACTATTGCTTTTGTATCATTGCGAAAGATCCTTTAATTTCCGTTGTTTCTATTTCGGAAGGTCATTCGCATGACCTCGAAACTTACGCGCGCACCCGGAGAACGGAAGCAGATATAAATCTTTTATTACTACGCATTATTGTCTTCGCCAACAAAGAAGAGATTCTACATTGTGACATCTGGTGACGATTTTTTAAACTATGTGAAATTGATAACTCACAAGAAAATAAGCAATGTTCGAAATTTTCATTAGAAATTTAACCAATCCAAAAATCCTCAATATTATTAACAATTTTTATTTCTGTCTTATTCACAATGCCTTTATTAAATATCAATTATTTTAAAATTTTGTTTCCATCGTTAAATTTTCCAGGAGTAGAAAAAGTTTTCCCGTCTACCGTGGCTGCAGCTTTTCCCTCACTAACTATCCGCTTTATGGTGGCTGTGGATACATTGGTCACAACAGCAGTCTTATCTAACAATTCATAATTAACCATGTCCTCACTATTACTCTTAAAGTAATGGAAAACATTCCTAATTATACCCTTTACTTGATTACGAAAAGTCTCTAATTTCTTGCTGAACGTAACTTGTTCCCTTACGGAAGCCATTTTTAATTTGCTGTGACGTAATGAATTCCCAGAAGTAATCAATTCATCAAAAACTTTCTAATATGGAATCCCTTCTTTGTTGGCGAAGACTACAATTGTGTTAAAATATTTATCCGTTCGTTATAGCTCCAAAAATGTCCGCCTATTGAGAGATCTACATAACAGCACTTTTCCAAGTTATTTAATGATCCTAAAACAATTTAATGAAACTGATCTGCAAGTAAGCAATTTCGAAGATTATCCATCAGTTCATGACAAAAATTCGTCAAAACGTCCCCGAAAACGACAACCATCAAAGTTTCAAAGCCTATCGGTACTGCAACGCATACATGCAACGACAGCTATGGAAAACCGACCAGCACAGAAAACTATGGTTTACAGAACAAAATTGGTTCCATCAACAATCAGTAAGTGTATTAACAAATGGACTCTGATATGAAAAAATATCATATAACACGGATCATGAACTCCTACCTCGACATATCCAAGAACGAAGGACCAGATACCGTAAAACCGTAAACTTTTCTGGTATCTTTCTGGTGATAAATTGAAATTTATTTAAGCGACTATGGCAAACCATCAGCCATTTCAAACCGCCCTCGTGAAAATTTGTACGGCAATGCAAAGAGAGTTTTCCTAAAAGCTTTATGGCTGTCTCTGATTTTTGTCATAAAGGTAGACTTCAGGTCCATCGTGTTGCTTTCAATATCAAAGTCAATGCTAATTATGATCAGGCTACCATCTTGGAACCACACAGAAATCGCAAACCTGTACCAAAGCGATACAGATAAAGTCTTCATCCATTAGGACAAGACCTCAACTCATTCGGCAAAGTCTTCGATTAATTTCTGTCATGAAAGCCAAGACCGAAATTCAGGCCATCCCCGTTACCTACATCCCAATCAAGTTTTCGGATGTCAGATCCATGGATAACTGAGGCTTTGGACTTCTAAAACATTGCAAGACCATTGCAGGCATTTGGATAGTAACACAAGAGGAATGGAACGGGATTCCACTCGTTTCTCTAAAGAAAGCTCTATTACAATGGAAACTTCGATTGATAGGAATAAGGGTAGTCACATAAAAAAAGGTCAAAACAGACAGTCTAAAAAAACCGTATTGTGAACAATAAAGCTATAGAGACGCAATTGCATAATTTTCACTGGAAACAACAAAAGGGTTATTAAGCCATCAAATGTATATCACTGCTTTTAATATGTCCCATCCAGGGGTCCCAATTTTCTTTCACTGGCGAAACTCTTTCAACACAATATTTTTATTGCGAATACTTAGCTTAATTACATTCACATAAAAAGTGTATTACAGATTTAATTCCAGAAACCCCATGAAATATCCATCGATATCAAACGGATTAATAAAGAACGAGATGAGCAACACTGCCTTATGGGAGAACATCTTAAACAATGATATATCATTTTCATTTCAGAGTTTTTACACTTTGATAAGTTTGTTCTCATAATGAAGTACGAATAGAATTTTATAAGATTACGTTGGATCAACTAATCTTCAATATTATTTTTTTAAATATTTGGTACATGTGTTTTTCTATCTTGTTTTGCATGTGGGCAGTTGAGAAATCAACTTTAAGTAAAATACTTGGATGAGCTTTTTTTAAAAATATTTTTTAAGCTTTATGAAGACCTAAACTGGGATAAATAAGAAACATCATATTGTTTTACTGTGTCATATATTGAAAATAAATTTACAGTTTTAATCTTAATATTTATAAGATTTCATAATAATTCGCTAAATATTAAGACTTGCTACATTTTACTAATTTAAAATTTTTGCATTGCGTAAAGACGAAATATCGGTATGAAATTTGGAGTAAATTGTTATTTCTTGTACGAAATAAACATCATCTCCACAAAAATATATTAGAATATATTTATTAAACTAAACAAATTTTTGGAAAGTCTTTTCTTCTTTGGCAGAAAATGTGGAACCTCCAAGAATAAAATAAAAAAGAAAAAATCCACATTAAAAAGAAAATATAGAAAATGAATCCGCTGACCTCTATGAATTTCTTTGCGCAATTAAATAAAGCGCCTAAAAAATGATAACACATTAAAAGGTTGAGACGTAGTATGACCTCCGTACTGAGACCATGTTGTTTACTGGTGACTATTCTCAGCTAATGAGCGTGAAAGAGCTACCCTGAGATGTCACCTAAGTAAAATACTAGGTCTTAACCTTTTAATCTTTTGTTCTTTGCTTTTTCAAGTCTTTTCTAAACAATGAAATGATTTATAAATGTCACATATCATATACACTCCTGGATATAGTTGAAAACAAACAATCACTTACTCATTACTAACAATATTACTCCTGATAATCACTTACCCCTGACTAACAAACTGTTATTACTTCTAACCATTCTTCTATTTATTTACAATTTCAGTTCTTTAAATTTTACCAATCTTTTATTATCTACACATGATTTTACCCTCTCCTTTGCCAAATTTACCAGTACTTTAATATCAATTTCCATTCCTTCATTACGATTCAGATTATTATCTTTAGTGTTTCTTATAATTATATTTTCTATTATTTTCTCTTTCTCTCCGTCTGTCCTTCTTTCCGTGGGATAGCACAATGATCTTTCAAGTCGCGGTGCTCGGCTGTCAAGCCACCCACGCTCACCACATTACATTACATTCTATTATTTTCCTCTTTTATGCATCCTTTTCTATATATAATAATTTTATCTCATTACTAATGCAATGATCTAACTTACAGCAGTGCTCAGCCAATTCTGACTTATCCCCTTGTTTCTTCTGAATGTAATACACATGTTCTAGAACCCTCTCCCGAATCGTAAGTTTGCTTTCTCCAATATAAAAATTTCTACAATTCAAACATTCTATTTTAAAAATTATTCCCATATCATATTTTTCTCACTTTTATTTAATTTATAACACAAGATATTTTTCAATTTATTTGTATAAAAATATAGCTTTTGATATAATTTTCAAATCTCTTAGTGAAAAATTGACGAATTTAGTCAAAATTGACGGAAATGAAGCAATCAATATCGCCATATTTTGATTTGTTGACCAGCGTTATTCCTGAACATTTTAAACATTCATAATATAAATATCAGGTTTTAAGAATTAATGAGATAATCTGAAACACAGCAACTTAATTCCAAACTAATACAAATGCGTCATCGATTAATATTATTAATTAAAGTAATAAATTCCCAATAACGAGATTGATTTTTTTAACTTCATTCTTCATTAACATCAATTGATTCTCTAGGAAGCGCTACAAGCTAAGGAGGAGGATATTTCACAAAAATATTCTATTTTCAGAAGGAAGTGATGTTTTTGAAAATTACTTCATCTGTCATAAAAGGAAAAAGCTATTCCAACAACAACAATAACAAAAAAGTCAAAATTAACTGCGTTTCTTGTGTTTTTCAAGTTTTCGGAAATAGATGCTGAAGGAAGGAATTATTACTGAGTGACAGAACAACTGACAGAATGTCTCTACGATTTTCACTCTCTAATTGTGAAACTATTATGACATTAAAAAAAAAAAAAGGATAAAGAAAGAAAATCTATTCAACTGAAGGACTTGTGAGGTTTGAGACAAGTTGCGAAGGACGAAATGTAATCCATACGATGAAGGCAGAGAACTTTACCCAGCGAGAATTTAATCGATCAATCATCAGTGCTGACAGCGAGATTAATCTTCTACAAAAAACACGGAAATCCGAACCAAAAACAAGAGAATTATGTAAATAGATGCGCAGACAGTTTGGTTTAACAATTTGTCAATCTGTGCCCAAAATACTTGACTGTGGCCTTCATAGGACGATTGCTGAATATTTTCAATGACAATCATTTTCTACTTTACTTCCGATCATTTCTATAAATTCTTTTTTGAACTTTTTTAAATTCTGTAAAATCCAAATTCCATTTTTAGTTTTATTCTAGGCTTCAAAAAACTTTTTCCATTAGATAATTTACAGGCGAAAAATTTATAGCAAAAATTATAAATACAAAATACATCTCAAGGATACATAAAATAACACGAAAGAATAATCCTACTTGAAACGTATATATAAACTATTAATATACCAGTGGTTCACGGGGATAAATAAAAACAGAATTGTCCTGATATGGAGAAGGAAGGAATTATAACTGCCAGATCACATCGAACCTTTCCAGTTGGTAAAAAAATCGCGGGATAGTTATAAATGAATGTTATCTTCGTATTATCTAAACCCAAAACCCCGTCGATATCAAATTTCATCAATATCGGAGGACGTAAGACTTTCTATCTCTTTCTGACTTCCTCAACATATTTAGGGAAAGAAAACCCTGAGAAAACGTTAAACACAATTCTAAAAGGAACCTTAAAAGAACAATGGGCAAATCTGCACCACCCTTGTATAGTGTTAAGATATATACCTATAGAAAGATCTCATTAAATAGAACGTATTTCATTATTTCGACTCGTCTCAATTATTAGTCCGTTCGGAGTTATATAATTCTAGAGGTGATAGTTAAAATATGCCAGCGAATCACAGAATAATTAAGTAGTGCTTTAGTGTAACACGTTAATATATTGCAGCGAAGTCTCACTTGGGGACTACTTCAGACGGCCGTTCTTCTGCTGAGAAAAACAATCTTATCAGTGGTGGCTGTCATTTTTTATTCACATCTTGTAATACTTTACATTTCAGTAAAACTCATACTTTTATTATCGTTTAGAGTTTGTCAACTTGTCGGTTTAGTCTGAAAATAGTCTCAATTATTAGCCCGTTCGGAGTTATATACTGCAATTCTGGATGTGACTATCTAGTTGACATCGTAATTCTCGAATTTATTATTTATTAAACTTTTAATAATTAATATTATCATTGATTTCAAGTAAATAATAATTATTTACATATCTAGACGTATATAACTCCGAACGTATAATAATTGAGACAAGTCGTAATAATAAAGAATATTCTATTTAAGGAGATCTTTCTAAAGGTATATATCGTATCGCTATACAGTGGTAGGGCAGATCTGCCCATTCTCCTATAAAATTTCTATGTTTAGCTATGTTTCGACTGTGTATTGATGAGCTAGTGAAGACACCTTTATTACAGAACCTTTTGAGATGGTATTTCCAAAAATCCTTTATTAGTTAACACCTACGTCTTAAAGGGAACCCATCCCTAAAATTTCAAATTCCTAGATTCAGCGGTTTCGTGTAGGATGATGAGTGAGAGAACCAATCAGTCAGTAGCCTTTTATGTATTCAGAGAAAAAAAGGTAGAATTAAAATAAATAATTTCTATTAGAATTTGTCGGGAATGAACTGAAGGAGACATTAACTATATGAGTTTACCGTTTTAACACTTATTATGTTTAGGCTTTTTTAATGCTTAATGTACAAAGGGTAATGAGGAATAAATCCCTGAAAATTTGCTCAATGAAGATTATATGTGAATGTTTTTCGAATATTTAATCGGATAAGGTTTTCTTCAATGATTCAGGTTTTTGTTGAATCGTAAGATTTTTCTTAAAGGTTTGGCTTCGGAAATGGAAGCGATTATGTTGTTATTTCAACAATATATTTTGTTGTTTTCCATCCTTCAATTAAGGATTCCTAGAAACGTAACCAAGGGGGTTTCCGAAAACCTTTCTGAATTTCTGTCGAAGTCATGTATCAGAAAAAACAACAACTTGAGTGCTTTTACAATCATTTGGTAGGATTTCTTCTTCTTGTTTTTTTTACTGTTTGTAAATAACCAACAAATGTTTAGTTTGAGTTTTTTTACATTCTTAATGCTTACTTAGAATATTTTACTTTAACTTTCATTGAAATTTTAAGAATGGAGTAGCAAATACGGAATGTCTACTGTACATTTCTTTAAAAAACAGAATTATTTAACAAAACCATTCCAACGAATCTTCATCACCCGAGGAAGAAATGATTCAATAGATTCAAAAGTTCTCAAAGGACAATAGTATCTCGAACTTTCCATTTTCAACTTTCCAGAGTTCAAAAAGAACCTTCGGTTGGTACAATACTTTTAGGTTCAAAACTATAAAAAAAATCAATATTAAAATGACAATGGGTTCATAACAATGTTATATTTATTACAATCACTACATAATTCTCCAGCATTCGCTGCCAACTTTGTCTCGAAATATGGTTAAGTCGTAGACGAATTGGAAAACCCGGCTCATTGTAAAGAGCGCCGTCATTTTGCGATGAGTATGGCTAATTAAAAAATCATCTTGTATTTTCTATTCAACCTGATATTTCTTAGGCATTTTGCAATCAGCCCACATAGCTTTAGGCTGTTAAGAAAGTACACTCAATCAGCCTAATTTTATTCAGACTTATCGCAATGAGACTTCTCTGAAGCAGGCTTATTGAACACAGCGGGGAAAAAAATCGTAATTTCCTATTTTAGGTTCGTAAAATCCTTAGTTTCGCCTGGTATGTTAGCATAATTATAATTTCCTATTTTAACGGAGGTAAAATTTTTCAATATAAACATCATGGAGTGCGTGAACCTACAAGCTAATCGCCACACATGAATCGCTTGAGCTCATACTAAGTTCCATATTTCTCCCACTTATTTACTTAGTCGACATAATAATATAATCTTTCTTAAACATCTGTCTTCTGTTTGCCTTTCCGTATAAGCCTAGATAAATTAGGCTGTATTTTCTTAACAGCCTAAAGCTGTGTTGACTGATTGCAAAACGCAAAAGAAACTGAATCGAAAATACAAGGTGATTTTTCAATTTGCCAGACTAATGACGGCGTCCTTTACAATGAGCCGGATTTTCCAATTCGCCTTCGACAGTTATATTATTTTAAGAGATTCATTAATAATTGTCCCTGGCTGTATACATTTTAAGCGAACTCTTTATTTTATTACAAATATCTATAAAAACGTTCGATGTCTTTTATCAACAGATTTGGGACCAATCTTTTTTGGAAATGATCACCATCTGTTCATAATCTGATGAATCTTAATACTAGTAGCCCAGAATTATCTTAATATTGTTTAATTTAAAAATTGGTTGTGAATGGATCTATAAACGACCTCTCGTGTAGTTTGGAACGAATCTTCAGAAAGAATATTGAATCATTTCTAATATTTAGAAGTTTTTAACCTGCATCAATCACTTAAATGTAAGATGGATGCAGTTTAAACAATTGCAGATTACGATGAACAGAATTTTAAAATCAAATAAACAGATGCTCTTTGAAACATTTACCATAAAATCCTAAGCAAACAAGTACTTTCAACATGTTCTTAAAAAAAAAAAAAAAACATTTCTCATTTAATACATCTTTAAGTTTTGCTGACAACTCAAATATATTAAAAGTTAATGTATAAAAACTTAATATTAGAAGGAATAAGATATCTACAAATTAGTTTGAATATAGGCGAAATTGAATCTATCGTTAATTCTCTTTGTATTTTTCACGAATATTCAGTTACAAGTGAAAATTGTAGAAGGAACGTCTATGAAAATCGAGCTATAATCAAAATAAATCCATAAAAAGTTTCCCTAAGGTTTAAAATAAAAAAGTAACTCGAACTTGAGGAGATCATTAAAGACACCCTGTCCTTCTTCCTAAAGGTCTTTCAATCCCATAACAAGATTTAAAGTTTTCAAGTCCGATATCCGATAAGAAGAGAAAAGGGTCAAAGTTCATCCACTGTTGGGGAAAGGAAATGGTAAAGGAACCAGGGTCATTGCAAAACCCCAGTTAAACAATTCATGAAAAAAAGTAACACTTTAATTCATTTCTCAAATTACTGACAAAGCAGTAAATTATATTTGGATAAATATTTACTCTACTTAATCAACTGTTTTCAGTCAATTCATTATTTATTTCCATTAATTGTAATATTATTGATAATAACATGCAAATGGTTACAATCAATCATTTTATTAGAATGATCTCAGTTGAGCGAAGCTGCTTTGAGAACTAGTCACAGGATCACGATCACCCACGTAACAAAACAAAATTAAAATTTTAAAAAAGTAGCCGTGTTTAAAAAATGATTTTCTTAAATCATGTGAATTCAAAATAAACAGCAATGTCTTTTAGGTTTAAAAGATTGTGGCATAAAATTCTTATTTCTTTCCTGGATTAAAAAGAATCTTAAAGTATTTTTTTAATTCTGTTCCTCAAAAGAATTAAAAATAAAATGAACTTCAGGGAAAAAAAACAATGAAGAGATACAATGTGAGCTCAAGATATAATTTACATGGATGCTAAAATGTTTTATTTATTTCCCATTTGTTTGAAACTAAAACATCATTTAATCTACCAGCAATCGAAAGACAGTATTAATTATAGTGAAATATGGATGTTGCAGCATCGATTACAAACTTTATTTCTAATAATCTTTTTACTTTTAGATTTACTTAAATGTGAAATGTATCGTATTTTTACATGTATCTTAAGATTTCCTATGATTTTAAATATTTCAATATCACTATTTTTGTAAGTAAAACTTCAGATGTAGTCAAGACTATTTGATTGAAGGAAAAAAATTAAAGCTAAAATTCAACTTCCTTCCAATTTACGACGATAATTATTTTATGTTCTTAATTTGAGGAACAACCATTGAAATTGCAAACATTAATGTGTTCGCAAGATGTCATCAAGAGAGATCCGCAGGGAAAGGTAAATGACTGCCAAGATAAGCCTAAACAGATTGCTAATGGAGGTCATCACTCACAGCCACAACAAGTATTTCAAACAAAATGATACAATTAGATAATGGCATCAGATGGGAATTAGACACATTAAAGTAGAAAGAATTTCAATACTACAGAAATAACATCAAAATACACAAGTAAATAGCTTTTTTTCTTTCTTATAACTAATAAGACATCATCATTAAAATGAAAATAAATTTCATTTGTCGATGTCACGAGAGTCCACAGTGTATTGACGATATTCTTTCTTCAATTCAATGTGTTGGTCTTTTACTGCCTAAAGAAAGCTTAGTCGATAATAAATTCACTGATTTTACAAACAAAATTTTTTCTTAGTTTGAATAGACCTTTTTTTTTTTATTGATATATACGTTCATGAAGAAAGTTTTGTTTCCTTTGTATTAATTAGTTCAATCACTTGAAAAGCTTTAGCGCTGCACAAAATAATAAATCCTATCAAACAGATTTAGAGGACAGCAATTTAAAAAAAAAAATCATTTCTCCATCACACTTCCCTTTCCTTCAGGTTTATACTTTAAGGGAACTGTTGAAAATCTCATTCTCCAGAATATTCTCGTTCTTTCTTTTTGCATTAATATTAAATACAATCAATTCATTTCTGATTTCGCTTTAAGAGACTATTGTGCTATGGAATATAAGAATTTCATTTCTCAGAATCCATTTCCCTTCATCCAGTTCTCATGATTAAAAGTCAGCTTTGACTTTTTTTGTGTCTTGTTTTCAGAATTCTTCAAATTATCCCGCACATCTT
>JAFIDM010005346.1:12147611-12228581 GCA_023159025.1 Thereuonema tuberculata
CAAGTGTGTGTAGTCTATAGTGTATCAGTGTGTGTGAGACTTGTAAATAAAAATATATTAGAATGTCAGAATATTTGACAAAGTTTCATCTTTTAAATGACATGATTTGAATTTTGAGGTTGTTCAAGATGGCACTCCTAAGACTAAACATTAAAAAAAATAAAAATAAACTATCAACGACAATTCTATTTAAATTAATGTAAATATTTATTGACATATTTGTGAGGTATACAAACACACTCTCTAGATACACTTTGTAGAATGTTTTCACTTCTGTTAGAGGCTTTCTTTTATTATAAATCTTTTTTGCTGGGATAATTCAGACTTAACTGAAAGTGTTTTGAAAGAATGTCACCACTTCTGACCACTCGTTCTTCCATTATTTTTTATAGTGAGCCTCTGAAGACCACGTACGTATATTTTTATGACAAACAAAATGAATTCATTAAAAATAGTAATTTATATTTTTAAGGTTTTCATTGAATATATTTTCTCTGTTTGTTCCTAACATGTTTGCAATCGGTGGTAGCTCTTGGCGTGCACTGAAATCTCCATTAGCAATCGCATTTTCTAATAGAGTTCAGATATGATCTTCATAGGAATTTAATCTATCTTCTTCTCTTCCTTCCTTTGGAGCCTATTTACCTACAGTTGTTAAACAACCTCTTGCTATTTTTTATTCTTAAACTGCTAATGAAGTCATTTACAAAAGTTTTATGAACTTTGTTCTTCAATTATTCTTTACTGAGGATCACGAAGAGGTTCTTCTATTCTGAGCTATTCCACTGGCAGAACAGAATAGTCATTGAGATTTTTGGTATCATTTAATTTTTTCCTTGGTTTCGTATTATGCATGCAATGTCCCTCACTTTAATTCTGTTTCTAGTTCCTCTTCTTTATGAGCCATTCCTATGTGTATCTGTTCCACTTATTCGTTTCCATTCCTCTATCCTTGTAATGAATGGATCTATCCGACTGTTTTCTTGAAATGTCCAATAAATAAGCTTCCTCAGTCGGCATTAGGAGCTGATTAACATTTTTTGGACATAATATTCTTATTGTTTTAAATACAGTATAATGTCAATATCTCAAATAACTAAAGAAATCAAAAATTCAAAAGCAATTCACAAGCATATCCAATTTAATATAATCCGTAGATAACTAACATATTTCGGGTGCTATTTACATCCATTTTACAAAGATGACGAACATAAATTTAAAATTTCAATACAATAAACAATCAAACCTTATATCCCGCAACAAAGTTATAAACATATACAATCTATAACAATCTATATTTAACAAACAGATTATGTCCGGAATTTCATGTTTTAAGAAAACGGAGAAAATGTATTCAATGAAAACGGAAAAACCTTAAAAAAAAAAAAAAAAAAAAAAAAAAACAACTTTGCTATTTTTAATGAACTCATTTTGTTTGTCATAAAAATACACATACAGGGTGATTATAATTAAAGTTCAACTTTCAACATGCTGTAAAGAAAGAACTACTGCTCAGAATGACCTGAATTTTGAACTGAATATACTCGAAGAAAGGGGAAATGGTATGGCATAAGAAAAAAAAAAGTTCCAAATGTTAGCAATAAATGGCGCTTTAAGCGTCATAAGATAAATGGGTTCGGCTACAAGTGACATTTGAATCGCAATACAACGGCTATGGCATTAGTTGCCCGTTAAACCAACTGAACTGTTCAATCTGCATGACGTCACGTCGTCGTCCAAGTCCGGAAAGTTGATAACGAAGTTATACAAAAACTTTTTAACTGATGTATTGAAGTCCTACGAAATGTTTCTACTACTTATATATTCTTTGGGAGGACAGACAAGAAATCTCGTATTATACGATGAAATTTTTCAAGAAAAAAAAAAGCGTCTACCAACGAGGACTGTTAAGATGCTAAATGAATCCCTTTAGTCCAGCCGTGAGATTTTTATTTTTATTGCAAGTGAAAAATTTCATAAAGTGTCTGCGCCTCCTTATTGAGCAAAAGCGCGAAATTAACTCCAGAGAGGATTCCATAAAAATTCAATCCATCCCAAGCTTCGTAACATGATTCGGTTCGTGTGAACTGTGCGATGACAGGGAATTTTTACAAACGTGAATGAGGTTTGTTTCGCAACAGAAAAAAACCGTTGCAGTTCCAAAACCTCAGCGTTAATACACTGTGCTAGAAGTACATAACTTTTTCTTTCCGTGCTTTTACTATGAGTTCCATTCAATTTCATGTGAAACTCCAACTCAAGAGTAACAAGATGCGGTTTGCAATGTTACGCAAAACATAATATATGAACATTACTGTCTGACATTACTTTATTTTTTCATTTTCTCTCTCATCTCGATAAATAAAAAAAAAGGGTCATTTCCTATCCAACCTGTTTTCATTTTTTGTACCCAAATTGTGATTCATCACAAATAATCTTACTTAAAATATATGTAGAATGAAAAACAAAAACAAAAAAAAAAAAAAAACTTCATGCACACAGCAAGATTTGAACCAGCGAACCCGCACTTACTAGACTCGAGCGCTACGCGGTGAGCCGCTTGGTTAACATTCCCTCGATTTAAGCCACTTGGAAGTTTTCAAAGTCGATTTTCTCAAAATATTTCTCCGGATATTTGACCCAATGGCTTTGGGAACGTAATATTCTAGGATTGACTTTCGAGTTCTGTAAGTACGAACAAAATCCACGACTCGACTACCTGACAGTCCCCTTGTGAGACTCAATAGCGGAAAATTCAATATATTTCCCTAAAAACCAACTTTATATTGATAGCATTCCAAAGCATTTTAAGATGCAAACGCGCAATTGGCGTTGTCACTAAGATATTGGCCTCTCACCTCTGAGTACCGGGGTTCGGTGATGGTGGACGATCCGAGCTGGGCAGGTTTTCTCTGGGTTCTCCCGTTTCCCCTGCACTTCTCGCACCATACTTTATCAGTCTGTCCCCATTTCTGTGGGATAGCATAAAAGATCCCAGATTTAATCTGTTGGATTGATTAATTGATTGATTGTGGTGAATGTGGGGCAGGGAAACCAAGCACCGAAACCTGTAGGTCTTTTGTGCTATCCCACAGAAGTTGAGACTTCCGTTGTGCCTTTTCCTTTTTCCGAGTATTCCATTTTTTTTGCTGTTTTAAAGATAGTTTCTTTGAGACTATTCTATTGTGAATTATATCTAGACCTACAGCTCGACATTTTAAATTTGTTTCAAAGTGTTGAAATGTGTCCTAAATATAAAGTGATTAACTTTGAGTTCAAAAAGACAGAAATGTAGATTTTATGAGGGGTGTTCAAAAAGAAATGAGCCGGAGCCGAGGAACAGAAACCAGTACAGGTATGTCAGAAGTATTGGCCCTGGCTGTTGAGGCACTTGTCCCACTGCGATACAAGGCGATGAAAGGCTGTCTCGTAAAATTCCCGGGGCTGTGTTGTGAATTTCAAAAAAAAAACAGTTCACAACGTCGTCGTCCGACATGCAGTGAAGCCTAAGCAGTGAAGCCTATGTGAAGCCTATGCAGTGAAGCCTAAGCAGTGAAGCCTATGTGAAGCCTATGGGAAGCCTATGCAGTGAAGCCTATGCAGTGAAGGGACATGCAGTGTTCACCGTACACTTGTGACATTCTTCGATGAATGTCCGTTCCCCCTACTCCTTCTGCTGTCAGAAAACGAACAACACCTCTTTGCTGTTCTTTAGACGCCTCCATTGCACTGTTTCACTGCTTACAACGTGAATGACCTCGTTGGACGATTGACGCATGCTTCTGCTAGCTTTTAGTCACGTGACTTGCATCCGTGACCCTCTAGCGGCGGGCTGTGAACTTCGCACTCACTCGTGTCGGAACCAATCTTGGTTACACATGCAACGATATTATCCTTCTGTCACCGGTTTGTCCATTCCACACTCCGACTCGTTTCTTTTTGAACGCCCCTTATAATATAAACGTATAAATAGTTTAAAATTCATCATTTCTTACCTCCGATTACTTAGATACAACTAGGTGTATTTACTAATATGGAACAACAATCAACGATCATACCATGATGTTTTTTCACTGAAGTTTGATTTTTTTTTTCCAAAAATATAACTATATTAGCTAAAATAAAATCTAATTTATAAGTCTTGGAAAATAAATGCTTTGAATGAATAAATATTCTAAAAGTACTGTGAATCCTTTATATAAAAACAATTAAATCTGAATTAAAGCTAACATTTCTGTGTTTGTTTTTTAATTCCTCTTCCATCACAGAATTTGAGTTAAATTTGGGCCAAATTGATAAATGTTTAAACATCGTAAAAAAAAAAAAAAAAGAAAAGAGTAATTCACTGATGTCTCACATAGCCATTAAATCGACCCCTTTTTAGGAGAAAAGAAAACAAACAGAAGCGGAGTGAAAAAAAATGTTTAACAAAACATCGGTAGCACCTACGAAAATATACAATTTGATGAGATTCCAAAGACAATTTCCGTGACCTTTTCACCAACACTAATTCCGTTTGGCAAAGAAGTTCTATTGATGGACAATGGAAAAAAAGGAAAGAAAAGAAAGGGGGAGTTGTTCTTCATTAAGGGGACGTGGTCGAATGTTTTTAAGGAACCAGTTTCATCTCTTATTCGTCGAAAAACTGTCATTTAAAAGCTTTTTAATAGATTGAAAAACAAATTTGAAAAGCTTTAAAAAATTCTGAAAGGCTTTGATCGTCTGTAAATTGAAAAATAAATTGAAATTCAACTTTTTTGTTTTTTTTATAATCCATCTTAAAAAAGTAATTACTAATAATGAAAATTTTTACAAAAGTTGGCCAAAAACAATTGACAGCCATTGATTATTATTAAAGGCTGAAACCGATGCAAAATGTTAATTACCATCTATCATGATAAGATAGCATCTATCTAGTACGCATAAATGATGGTAATAAATAAAGTAAGAATTCCCTAAGTGCTGTGATATTCATTAGGAGTGAAATGTTCACTAGGAGCTTCATTGAAAAAGTGATTCTGCTTATTAAGCAAATACTGACAAGTGAGCAATTTCTGACGATTTCCCCTTGAAATCCAATTCGATTTCCATCTGCTTTGAAGGAGTTAGAAAATCGTTTCACTTACAATAAAAAAACTGAGCAGACTAAGTGATACTGACACAAAATGGACATATTCCAATCAGATATGATAACAATAAGATGATCCATCATTTACTCTACTCTGACGTACTTTTGCTTTGTTTTATGGATATTGTTTGTTTGTATTTTGTTTTTATGATAGATCTCGTAGAAAAAACGTTGTTGTTTTCTTTTTTCTTTAAATGAAAAATCCACTCTAAAAGCAGAATTCGAAGAGCAATGAAAAACTATTCAGCGACTTACTTCTTCCTTCCTCTATATTTATTTGAAGTCATCGGAATCACGTAAATCTGGGGAAAGTAATTTAAAAATCCTAAATCACCTTGAATCCATACCAACGAAAGACTAAGATAAAATCAATCTCCCTGAATTCAAGAAGATGGTTTTCATTGCAAGGAAAAGCAAGAGAAACACTGGACTACATCTATTTAATAATAAATAATGTATTAGCACTTATCTTAAATTAGAAAACACTTAGGAAATGCTTGTGCTCGTAAAACAGTCCTCATCAGGACTGAAATGGTGCCATTAATTAGTAACAGAATAATCATCATCTTCACATTTACTTTTAGAATAATGTAAATCATTTCAGGAATTTTTCCAATGTATATTTGTATGAATGTCACTGCTTCCAGAGTTGTTTTCAGTCGATCATCAAAGTTTATTTTAAAAGTTTTCTTCAATCCAATTTATTGTTCACACTTCATTTGAATTTTATCTTCATAAATTAGAATATAATCATTAGAATATAATTTCAATTGAATCTAAGTTAATGTTTTTTTGAATAATTTCTTAAAAAAATCTCCTCTGTAAAAAAAATTGTATTTTCTTGGAATCCCTGGAAGGTCTCTTTCTTTTGTTTTAAGCCAAAGTCATCCACATCTGCATCCTGTAGGATGCCGGAAGTGAATTCAAGCCAGGAAATAAATTTCGATGACTTTTTTTTTAAACCTAATGAAGAGAATTTTTGATTTCTATCCAATTTAAAAGTAAGACTTTGAAAAAAAAACATGCATCCAAGATGTTTGCCGAAAGAGTTAAAGAATCTGACGCCTAAAGACTGACACCAACAGTTCCAGAAGCTACAGTAGTTCATCAACTGTTGAATAATGTTTTTAACTCCTCTTAGCAATGCACAAACTATTGCAATAAACGCTTCGCTACAATTTGTCACCAATCGGTTCCAACAGACATAATACTGCGTACAATAAAGTAAATACTGCGTTATGTAAAGTGTATTTTCTTTTGTAATAATTATTCAAAGTGATTTTATTATTCACATGTATTAGCAGTGTATATACGATAATCAGTGGATCTTCCAGTAACTAGATTTAGAATAAGACTAATGCCAACATTTCCGTTTACCAACAGCGATTGTTGAAAATTTCATTAAGAACAACCTGAAGGACATATTATGAAGCCAAAATTCTTGTTTAATTATATTTTCCTTAACCATTTTGAAAAAGTCAATAAAAAATATCAGCTTCAGGAAAAATTTAGAAATTTTCGTTGAGTAGTAGGAGTTTTGATGTCCCCAACGAGCCTTTCCTCCTACAACTTAACACTTGATAGATTTATGTTTCCATATTTAACATCTCAAAACCTTTCGGTGGAAATATGGAAAATTTTGCACTAATTTCGAAAAAAAAGTTAAATTTTTTGAATAGTTTCATTTCACTACCTAAAAATGTATTAAAAATTAAAGCGAAAAAAAAAGATCAACATTAAAGAAAAAAAAATGCCAAAGCGAACGAATAATTGAGGTTTTTGGGGGTGAGGTAATTTGCGTTTCGAGTGACAGACCTATTTCACTCATTCGTTTCTCGTCAAGAACAAGAAAAAGCTTTTTCTTTGGAATTCTTACTTGGTTTCTTCCTACAGGAAATTAGACTGGAAATACAGATCTTGGAAAGACGCCACTTCTTCAAGAAGAAATATCACCATTAGCAGCTTCGTTCTTTTACTTTAAAATGATTCTCTTTTTTTGTAAATTGCATCTGAACACTCGAGAGCTTTCATTGCTGATATTGAGTGTCATCTTTCAAGTAATAACTTATTATAAATATTTTTTGTTGCATTCTAATAATTAGAATGAGTAAAATGAAATCCACAAACATATGATTGGTTATAATTAATATTAATATTTTAAAGCTTTTTAGAAATTAATTAAAGGAAAAAGTATTCATCGGTTATTTTATACCAGGTCAAGCAATTTATTAACACAGATTGAGAGGCTTTAATAAATGGAATTTGAAAACGACAACTGAAAAATTCAATATTTCTTCTTCAATTCAAAACTGACTCCCACGCGCACCTTCTAATTCGATTAATTTTAACAGCCTAACAATGTGTCCTTATAAAATGAACGTAGGAGTCCCTTTACGAATGAATTAACGAAACAAAAAAAAAAATATATATATATATATATTGGAAACAAAAGAACGAAGATGAGTCACGTGAGCATCTCTAACCCTTCGCATTGGTCAATTAGTACACACACATTTTTATAATAGAAATAGTTATAAACTATTCGGATATCCAATTACTCTTATAAAAGAACCTATTAAATCCTACAATCTGAAGTTGAAGTCTCGTGTCGAGTTATGTGCAGCCAGTTGGGAAATATCTTTTGGAAGATTAATGTTTTAATCAGACACCAATTAACGATTTTGAGTGCAAAAGAAATCATTACAGAACTGAGATCCATTACGTTAGTCGTTGGACACATTTCCCATTTATTTGTTTTGCCTTATTTTACGTTACATCTCTGATAATAAAGAAGTGAGAAAAGTTCTTCCAATGTTTATCATTCGTATCGTACCACTTTGTAACCATTTTTCTTTGATCTTTTTCTTTCTAGACTGTTGATCAATGTAGTTAAGAGGAACGACAGTATCACTGATCCATTTCGGAAGTTACATTTACAAAATCACTTCGTTTTAATACAAAGTTATATTATGACTGCCTTTAGTACATTCACCAAAGGAGAGAACTTCCAAGGGACAAAGAATGAGAAATTGATCAACAATGTTTACCCATATCACAATGTTACAGGCTTCCTTTTATTCTTAGATGTCATCAGATAGACATTTCAATATCTGCATGTATAGCTATGTTTTAAAGATGCAGTGATTCCACGCATATTCACTAAAAAGCAAGAAATAAACATTCCTATCTCCTTTAACAACTAAAGTAGTCGCCACTAAAAATCACCAAAATTAGAAAAACGATTGATGTAATATAAATAACAGCGCTTAGTGATGTAGTATTTAATAAGGTAGTATATTGTTTGCACAAAGTGTTTTTTACCGCAATAGTAGATAATGGATATATAAATACATAATTCTAAAGAATTTAGTATTATTAGGTCGTGGAAAACAGGATTCATTAAAACTGAAAATAATTTTCGTAAAAATATTCAATCTTTAAAAATTTAATTCATTTATAAAACAATTACAATTAATGGAAGCAAAGGAATTTATTCAAATCCTTAAGAATATCTCTAAAATAGATTTGTCTTTACAAATTGAACCTTCTTCATCGAACTTCGATAACATTTGTTTTAAGAAAATTATTTTCCTAATCTTATCCTTAATGGTTTCTCTGCATTGAAACCTTTAGCTCTGGATTTTGCTGCTAAGAAATATTTGACCTTTTAATCGAAGACGACATTAACAGTATTTTTATGAAATAAAAGGAAAAAAAAAAACTCAAAAAATTAGAGAGAGGATTGTGTTGGAGCTGTCGAATGACGTCTTTATCATCACTGTCGGGTTTCGAGATAAATTGAGCTTCGATATTAGAGCTCTCTCCCGAGAGACAAGAGAAACTCTTGATTAATTGATTTTCATTATAGAGTTCTTCCGAATACAATATTCGCTAAATGAGTCACAAGTCCTCAGAAAACTTTAACATTCTGCCACGTGTCACAGTCCTAGTACAGTTGAATAGTCATTAATTCCAAGAAAATCATTTCCAAGAAAATGTTTTTCATTTAACTTTATAATCGCTTTTCTTATTCGGTGAGGAAAGAATATTATACAAATATCTAATGCTATGACAACAATCTCTTCATGGGAAGTTTTCGTCCAAATAACAATCAATTTGCTAAAACATAAACAACTTAAAAGGCTACGACGTATCTTTCGAAAATCAAAAACTGATAGAAGATGTGAAAAAAACCAATAACAATGTTTGTGGTTTATAATTAGCAATAAATTAGATTAATTGTCATATCTTTAACATCTTTATTCACTGAATCGATTTTATTTACTCATGGCTGTAGAAAAATGTTACCATAGCACTGCAGTCAATGGAATGGTTCAAACTCACATCTAGAGACAGATAATATTTTCATTGAGAATGCAGAGAGGGTGATTAGTTTTCGAAAGTCTCTCAATTAGGTGATGCCCCGTATTATCTCAAACAGCAAAAATAGCGACATCAACGCATCCATAACAGCGTCTTGTGACATGTTTTAAATTCCTCATTCAGTTACAAAATGAATAATGAGAGGGTGTTTCGATTTGGACATACAGTACTGAGTGCATTTGAATGTTTGCGTCGTTTGCTTCGACGTCTTTTCTAGGATCTCTTCCAGTTCGGTCGAAACAAGAGAAGGCCGTAGGATGTTGCATCGATGTGATAGAATTTTGTTATAGCACCTATATGATGTAATAAATATACGTGCGCTCGTGGTATGATCAGCAACAGAGGACACCTTTTGTATCAATAAAAATAAACATCCATATATACATCTAGATATGTGTCACAGAGACCATCTCCTCAAATATTGCCACTCTTAAGATAACAAAACAGCGGTGAGTTTCTAAGCCTCAGGACTTAAATTTCTTACGTATTACAAATTTATTCTCAATTTTCCTGAAATCTCAATCACTGAAGATTATGATATAACATATAAACATAGCATTTGAAAATCAGAGTGAGATTCAATTGTTCTAGTAGATAACTCTATTCAAATAAAAAGACATTGTCTTCAATAAGTAACAAAGATCTTCATTTGTTTTAGGTCTATTTAATATAATATTTCTTTCAGAAAATGTCAAATTTCTTTTATTAAAAAATACAAAGCTATAAAACGTAACAAATATATTAATTAATTAAAAAGACCAAGACGTGCACAGTTATTTAAAAAAAAATAATACAAATAAAATATATAATAGTATATGTTGCGGAAATCAATTTTTCATTGTCTCCCAGCATCCGACGAAGCAAATCGAAAAATGGATTTCCACAACATATAGTGACTATTACATATTTTATTTGTTTTTGTTTTTTTTAAATAACTTGCATGTCTTGGTCTTTTTAATTAATTAACTACTTCATGTAAAACATGATGATAAAATATAAATTCAGTCAAGCTGATTTGTAAAAGCACTGTTATAATGAGATCTACGAGAAAAGAAAGGATTGGATATGTTATCATTTATTGTACGCTTAGAAAGATAGTTGATAGTAATAAAGCCTATAATGAGTAATATTTTAATCCATTAAAAAAGGGCAGTGACGGAGTGAATTTCTATTAATGTAACATCGATCGCAAACTGATTTAAAAATTATTTATTGTTTGAGGAATCCAATGACATCGAATGCGAATTTTGATTCAGATAAAAGTTCGTGCATTTCACTTAGAATAAATTTGAAGCCAAAGTCAACTGGACGACTTCTTTAATAAACTTCTTTATAGTGACTTCTGCAAAGGTGTCTTTTTTATAGTTGCATTTTATCTTTTTGTGAATTAAATATAGCAAATAAATTATATAATTTCTAAGGTTCAATGTCATTTAACTTAGAATTAAATGTTTGTTTAGTCAGTGTTGTTTTATGCGCTTTTCTTTATAATCATTTATAGTATCTAAGAAATATTACAACAAAGGATCTGCGAGTCAAGATGTAACGATTACTTTTGTCCTTGTAGTCGATCTCTTTATAACTGAAGTTAATTTTAAAAAAGGAAATTAATGGATTCGATTTTATATCGATTAAGTTGCAGATAGAATGCCAAATATATATTAAAAATAAGATGGTCAATGAAAAATAAATAATAAATGACTTTGTTATTAAGGATCATAATGTCACAAAAACAGAATTATATAGAATTTCAAATAGAAACTTCCTTAGTTTTTTAAAGATTGTCTCAGATTCCCCTCTCCCTCAAAAAAAAAGAAAGTTGTAAGATATTTTAGAAAGCGGAAAAATCCACTCTCTAAACAGGACATCAGGGAATGTGGAGAAAAAAAGCAATGGGTTTCCAAACAATTTCCAAAAAACTTCAAAGGTTTCAAAGATCGTGAAATTCCTAAGAAATTTGGAAAAGAAAAAACGAAAAAAACTTCAAAAACCAAAATTTTCTTGCACCCTTTCCCATTATGACAAGAAGTGGGAAACCTCTTAGAAATTAAAAAATAAAGAAAGAAAAAAAAATAAATACATAAAATATTATCTACATTCTAAAAAGCTGAAAAGAATTTTGAACTCTGAATCATTCTTCATTAGGAAAAAAAATCTTGGAACCAAAATTTTTTGATTCCACGGTTTAAATTTCTTAACGAGTTTAAATTTCTTCAACTCATTGAATCTTGAGAAATTTAATCCCAAAGTTTTGTTTCGAGTTGATCGTTTTGGCAATGTTTTCCCAATGGCAATTTTCCGACCTGTTTCATGGCATCTGTCCAAAGTTTACCTTCACTTTCCGATTCTTTCCCACAGGAAAAAGAGGAACGGGAAAAAGAAAAATGCGACAGTTTCAGTATTTCTATTATTTTTTTTTCCTCGAAATTAGTATTCGTTAAAAAGTTTTCAATTCAAGATTCTTTGCCTTCGGGGTTTTAGAAATGAGGTCAATTTTAATTTCTGAATATTCAGTTATTCAGCGAAGAACAGAATATTATTAGAGATTTTCTTTTAATAAACTTGAAAGTTTAACTCAAAAAGTAACAAATAAAACAAAAAACTTCTAAAAATAAGAATAAAAACTTCAAAGTGTATTATTATTATTATTACTGTACGAAATGTATTTATTAAGTTCTTTTATTTTGTTGTGGACCCACTAGGACCGCTAGTACCATGTTAGACCAGCCAATCATCTAGGCGCTACCGAAAAAACATTGATTTATTTATTAGTCTTTTAAGAAACAAACACTGTATAAATACACGGTAGTTGGAAAAGGGTGAATGTTCTTCCTCTAATAGCATTAATGACAATATTTCATCTCAATAATGAACTCAATGGAAAATAAATTGGTGGTAATGCACAAAAAATAAAAGAAAGAAGTTTACCTAGACAAACAAAGTAAAGTAGAAACACACATCTTTATGAATATTCCCTTTTTGACTAATCCTAACTTGTCCTAATCCTATCTCTATTACTCTGTATCCCTTATTATCTTTACTTTATTGTAATCTATTTAATTCGTCGTTTGAGTTGTCAGGAGGAAATACTTCTCGATTATTCTGACTGATTTCAGCAGCCTAACATTGAGTTTGTTAAGAAAGATAATAAGTTCACTCAAATAAAATAGGAATTTGGAATCTGCGAAGTAATAGTTTTATTTTCGTGGAATTAAGAAAATCTTTAAAATTAAAGTGGGAGAAAGGAGGACAGGTAGTTATTTATTTAGGAAATTATCGGATAGTTCCATTGAGTTTAAAAATTAGGAATTATTACTATTATTATTATTTTGTAGATAGAAAAAAATATATCTACTCTTAAGATCAATAGTGTAAATAATCATCAGCCAGTTTTTGGTTTGAAAAAATTCTGTTCGCATGAGAAATGAGCCAAAAATCAAGAAACCATTACATTCCATAATCATAAAAAGGAATTTTTCATTTTTTTATTTTAGTTCATTTTTCACGTAAACATTTTTTTTTTTTAAATACGTTCTGCAACGCTAAAATATCATCTGTTAAAAATAAATTCGATTAATCTTTAGTATTTTTTGAATTTTGTGGAATATCTTGATTTTCAGTTCGTTTCAATCTAAACTCTGCCCTTTAAACATTTTGTTAAATATTTGGATTCCATTTGACAACCAAAGAGAAAATCCGATTTCGTTCAAATTCGATTTTATTCCATCGTTGCTTCTGATAACAAAATTGCTCCTGAGTTTCAAAGCATTAAAAAAAACAGCATCTAGAAGATAACAGAACGTTCGGCTTCTCACAAAAGCCATTCCAAAATGTAGAGAAAAAGAAAAAAAACCTTTATAAAAAAGTAAATTTGTTTTAATCGTTTGCTTACAATAAAATTGAAATTTACATAACGTAAATACGCATTCAAACATATATCAATCGTTGCGGTCAGCCTTTGATTACAAAGCAACATTAACGGATCACATAGAATTGATTTAAACTTTAATAATTTGTGTGTGAAAATTGATGTGAAGTGAATTAAGATAATATTTTTCTCGACTTTTATATTTTACTCATTTTTTTTTCATTTTTACTTGAAAATTACGGAAGTTTCGACTACTTATTATTTTTTCTTTGTATGCAATTATAATTCCTAGTATAATGATACTTCTTATTTTGATTTTAACAGAATTTAAAAAATGGCTTTTATTGGACACAATGTGTTTCATCTATTTTCAGTCAAAATACGAGATGCGCCTTATATTTAGAAAGTTAAAAATTACATCCTTCAGTAGTTTTAATTGTTATTTATAGTTGATTATTAGTTGTAGTTGTTAATGTAATTATTAACTGACATAACTGCACAAAAGTTCATCGTTTAAGATGTTTACAAAGACGAAGAAGGATTTCAAAAATATCTTGTTTCAAAAGTGGTTTGTGACGTCATTAAAATAGCGTTGAATTCTTTCTGGGTTTGAGAACTCCTTTCAATTTCCTTTCTATTCATGGAGGAAATCTTTAGCTATTCTAAGATTCTCTAAACTGTTTCTAATGATAATTACACTTCTTCTTCAATGTGTTTTAACTAAATGTAAGACCACTGTTGACTTTGGTTGGTTTTTCTTTTGTTCTCTTCTGCTGAATAAACATTGGCTGATCCTCAGTCGAAACGAACACCTCTTGTCTCTGAACTTGAAGGGAAAACCAAGAATGTCCTAAATTCAATCGTAATTTCAACTAATCCTAAATTCTAATGAATTCAAATCGGATTTTCCCTCCAAAAAACAAAAATCCAAAATTATCCTTCAATGAATCTAAAACCATTCAAGAACTTTGATTAATGAATGGAAAAAGCACTGTCATGCTATTAAATAACGAAATTGGTTTATTTTTCTTTCTTTTTTTTCGTATAAATCTGTGCTTTTTCGAATTAGCTTCCGTTTTGTTCTTGTCATGAAATGAAGCTGATTTATAAATGCAAGCAGGCGTTCGTGGACCCGAGGAAGATTCAAAAAATCAGTGTTTAGATTATAAAGTAGCTTTTTATAAGCCCCGTCAACAATGACGGGAGACCAATTGACGGCTTTTAGTGGAGATAGAGTATTTTCAATAGAAGTTTTTTTCTATTTAAATATATTATTTGTAATTTCTTCATTCATGTCGAGAAATGTCTCTAACGACTCTTCAGTTCGTCGCTGAAGGCGAGCTTCTGCATCTAATGCTCGTCTGGCCTGCGCTTGTAAAAAAAATGAACATTGAAATGGAAATTTTAATCTAGTACCGGTAGGCTAAAATTAATGAGTTATTTTTTTTTTCTCTAGCTCTTCTCTCATTGCATCTCACACAGAGATAAGAGATATTTAACAAAGAATAATTTGAATGTAGTCCCCATGATCTAATGAATAAGATATCTGGCTTCGGATCAGAAGGTTGTAGGTTCGATTCCTGTCCCGGTCGTTTCATTGTAGAAATTAATTCTATTTTCGCAGGAAATTAAATGATTTTCCAAACACAGAGGAAGTGCGTTACGGAAGTGCGTTAGACACAGACAGATCGGGAAAATTATATGAGAGATTTCGTGATGGCCATGAGTCAACTAAAAACGATTCCCGATCGATCCTAACTATCCAACAGTCTTCTTACTGACCGACAGAATTAAAAGAGAGACAGAGGATGAAGTGTCAAATCACACTCTTCGTATTTGTAAAATGGTAGATCGACCACGTAGGTTAAGTCAATGTTTGTAATTGAAGTTGAATAATACAGTATTACTTTAAGGACTTGCTCTGTGATGGGCTGGAAACCCATCCTGAGGACTTTTTTATTTCTCCTTTCAAACAAACAAACAGGGATGGTGTCAACGATCCGAATGGGCAGGAATCGTCTTTCTAAATTAGCATTCAGGTATCAACCCATTCGTCGCAGAGATGTAGACCAAGAACCGAGATGACCAAGAACATTTGTATTCAAATGTTCACGGAACAGAGACCTAATCTGTTCATGAGGATGAGGAGGAGGATATATTTCAAATTTAAAAGTTGTGTCTTAATGTCTAGTACGATTAAAATTTAGTTTATATAACATAAATCTGAAGGGATTCTTTTTGCAAGGACCATACTTTATATATCCATAAACAGCGGATACACAAAAGCATTTATAATATCAAAATTTATAAATTTAATCATTTAGATTGAACTTGAATAGACAGAAGGTCTTCGCTTATAGGCTAGGTTAGAGGGTTGGGTTTTTTTTCTGGATTTGTTTCAAATTCTTAACTATGGTTGTATTCACTCTATAACATTTTAAAAGGTGGAATTCTATATAATAGACAATAAATAAATAAATAAATAAAAGATACTTATTAAAGTAAATTCATTAGTATGGTAATATTTATTATACTAATAAAGTATAACAATAAAATCAAAATCACATTCGAATTAAAATATTTTTCAAATCTTAAGTTGATCATTGTCAATCACATATAAACCAAAATATATAAATTTCAATTTATGAACAGTTTTTCTTGAAAGCAGAAACACTTCTTCAGTAACTTCTCAAATGAAATTCTTTATTAAGATCTATAATCATAAAAAGAATTTTTCATTATTCAATACAACGTATTCTTTTGTAAATTCATGAATAAATAAGGAACTAACTAAACGGTTTCCTTTTGAGAGACAAGAATTTCTTAAAGTTACTTCTCGAAATGTTAAGTAAAGTAAAAGATTATATGTTGCCTTTATTTTATATCAGACAAACAACAATTCTGCTTTATATTAAAACATCGATCGTTTCAGGAATAGAACTTTGTCGTAAATACAAATCCTTTCGCGTCCATTGTTTAGAGACAAAAATGATGAACGAGAAATCTATTCTGCGAATGAAAAGAAGCGTAGAAGCAGGTTTTAACTAAAATAGAAATAGAAAGAGTTGATCTCATTTCATGGATGTCATTGAACTCATCTGTAATCAATTCAAGTTCATTTCAAAAAGTTTTCATTACAAACTCATGGGCTGGACGTCACAGAGAATAAATATTATTTTTTTTAGCTGTACTCTTAAATTTATTTTTGCAACTGAGATGATTTTCCTATCAACAATTAGGATTGTTTGTTTGTTTGTGTTTTTCCATTTGATGTCTTTTAAAATGTTGCTGTTCAACCATAGAAACAGTCTCTTTTATTCTTTAGTTCTGAAGAGAAATAAAAATTAGACATTTTGGCAGAAAATGAACAAAATATTCGCTAAAAAATTAAAGGGACTAATAATTAAGGAGTGCTCAAGTAACAGCAGAGGATTACAAAGCTACTCTTAGCGTCTGAGGAGTAAGTTTTAATTTGAATCGAAATCTAAAGAATTCAATGATTCCAATCTTGAGATGTCTTTCGCGAAATCAAAACCGTTTGAATTTAAAAAAATAGAAACTAAAAATGAGAAACGAATTAAATACTTTCTGTAATGGAATTATGTTAGAATTAACAAATAAAATTTACGTATTATTTATATAAAAAAAAAAAACATTTCTACAGTTCTTTATAAACCTGTGTCTTTTTTTTCTTCTACAAGAAAGCTCCATTAAGTTTTAGAAAAATATAAACTAGCTAATGAAAATTAATAAAAGATTGTTCTTAATAATCAAAAATCCCAAAGCTAATAAAAAAAAAAATCTTTATAAAAAAAAGCTTCCTAAGTTTTCTATTTTATGTATGCTTATAAAAAGAGTGTGTATTTTGCGATGGGAGATACATCTTAATTTACAAAGTGCTTTAGGCCGATATCACTGAGGTAAACTTCGGAGGCAATTACATTAGGTCTATTCCCTGACGGGCTTATTTCCCTTCCAAAGTGTTTACTGTGTCTTTTAATCAAATTATCGTTGACGGTTCGATTTTCATTGGAGAAGAATGATTCCGTCGAACGATGAAGACACTTTGAAATGACAACGATCAAATATCTCACCTGAATGAACCTAACACGACCTTCCTATAAAATGTAACATAAATTGTATTGCACACGTGCCAATTAAAAAGGGAACTCTAATTTGGATTGTATTTTTTTTATTAAAGTTCATTTCTGTTGGAAGTAGAATTTGTTTTTTCCTGCACTGAAGATCTGCTTCTTAATTATTATCACTCTTCAGCTGCAATTTCATCAACACTAAAAGAATCTCAGTAAAAGAATCACAAAGGAAGTTAAAGAGGGATTGTTTTTTTTTAAACATGACGATTTCATATTCTTTTACAAACTATTCAATTCCAATTGCAGAACACGTAACTATTACAAAGAAATAAACGAATTTGAAATGTCCAAATACAGTTCAAACTATAAAATCTATATTCCCAAAGGATTAGGAAATTTCCAAAAAAATATACTGAAAACGAATAATACACGAAGGTTTCCATTTACAGTGAAAATTCTGTAATGGCGTCTCTGGAATTCTTTTTCTTCTCTCTCTCTAAGTGGTGTGACTCGATTTCGTTTTGGTGAAATGTTGTAGGAAAAGCGACCAATGTCGTTATTTATTTTTTTCCCTTGTTTGTCATCAGTCTGATTTGCCGTTTTCCTCCTTCTGCAAAAAAGTCTTTGGCTTAAACTGTAACAGCGAAAATATCTATAAAGAAAACTTTGCTTTGAAAGGAAAGTCTTAAGACGTTTCCAGTGAATTAATTACAAGATCTTTTGAACCTATCTCATTGGAAGGGAAATTCTTTCCATGGACTAAAATAATGAAAAGAACTGAAATGAACTGACTGGGCTCAAATTTCGGATATAAGGATTCAATTACTCACCCACGCATGATTAGATTAATTTGAGGAATAAAAATAAAATCTGTACTGCAACAGGCCCTGCAGTCCTGGGGTGCATCGGTGATTTACGCTCCCAGCGATCCTCGATCAACGGGACTAGTTGAGGTCGGATGGTCAGTCCGATGCCTTTAATTCAAGAGGTACCCATTTGATAGAGGGTTGACTGAACCCTAGGGTCCGTCTGGAGGAGAAATAACCGTGGAAAAATCAACGACCAACCCCGGGATTTGAATCCGGGCTCCTCCAGTCCGCAGACCAGCGTCTCAACCACTGGGCTACCCAATTCTAATTGGAGGAACAGCCTACGGAGGACTTGAGTGAAGTCAAACAGCAGTACACTGATATATTTATATAGCCCAGTTGACGACTTCCAATTTCAGCTGTCTAAGTTGACTAAAGTTTGGCTTAAAACAAAAGGAATCTTAAGGTTCCTTTAACAGGACAACGAACACGTTTTTAACAGTTTAACTGAAACGCTTTATGGCGCTTACAAACAAGTTTTTCAGAATTAGGCAAATAGTTTAAGATTAGAATCGATCTCGTTATTAGAATCGATCTCGTTATTTCTAAAAACTGCTACAGTTTGTATTCAGTAAAGAATAAATAATTCTGGAATGTTCCATTTGATCCATTCCGTTTTATTCCAAGTTCTTCTGTGAAGACTATTTAGTGGCAAAAGATGCCAATTGCATCACAGGAGATTATCCAAAATTAAATTCTCATTGACGTACCCAATACAGGACCAATATTAACTTAATTTTTAAGCATTTCCTTGTTAAGTTTTGTATTTCTTTTTCTTTTCTCCCCTTGTCTAAAATCCCCATTACGCCCCCGCGTGATACAGGAATAGGATGAGTCAGACTTTCTTTGAATTTTGTTTTCATTGTCTATTTTAAATGAGGGACCTCTGCGTATTATAACCTAATGTTTAATTATGAATTTCTATTTGAATAAAATAATGATATTCAATGAAATCTTTCAGAAGCAAATCAGTTACTTTTTCCCCTAATATTTAATTGCTGTCGAACGTATTTTTTGCTTTTTTTTTAACAAAATAGTTTTCCATCTTCCAATTTGAAGAACAAGCAAAGAAAACTAAAGACAACGCTTCTGCAGTCGTCGGAGACATATTTAAAAACCAAAAAAAATATTGTAATGTTGATTTAATATTATAAGAATCCATGAATTTCTCATTGGATTACGTCAAATGAAATATCTCAACCAATATTTTTTATTATTATTTATTTAATAATAATAAATTACAAATTCAGTCCTACGAGATATCTATACCTGTAGGATCTGTTTGTAGGTTCTGTAAAATATATACATTTAGTTTTTACAGATAATATCCAAACAAAGTAATATATAACTTTTTTTACTTAACAAACCTAATAAGATGTATTAATTAAAAAAAAAATTTTTTTTTTCAAATGTTCCAGTTTATTTTTCCATGTATTATTTTTTGTAATATTTCATTTTTTAGTATACTCATTTTATTGAGTTCATTTTGCTTTAATTTGTCTTCTATTTGTGTAAAAAGTTTTAATAATATTTTGATTTCTTCGTCCAAAGTTATTTTTTGGATTTTCATAATAAAGAATCTTCATTAACTTATTCCGAGAATTATCTTCTAAGTTATAATTTCTAAATTGTTCTCTTATTTTGTAAAAGTTTTTTACTATTAAAGAATACATTAATTTTTTCCCTTGGCATTAGAATTTTATATTTTATCCTTATATTTATTTTTTTAATTTTTTGCTTATGTAGAATAATCTTTTATTATATAATTAATTGTTTTGCTAAATATTCATTTATGTTAATAAAATCGGTATTGCTTAAATGTAACTTATGTGATTTCGTGTAATTCACTATTCATTCAATGTCACTTCAGAGGTTAATTTGAAAAACAATTTACATCCTAATTTCTTTTGTAATTGTCAGAATTAAAAGAGATCAATATTTAGAACAGATTAAAAATAAATCGTGTTTCTGCAATTCAATAAAGCTTATCAAATCAATGATTAATCAAGTAGTAAAATTAAATGTTTCTTATGAATTCTTATTTTTGAAATTACAGTTTAATAGGAAGAATTTATTTTAAATTCTGATAAACGAGGAATTAATGATTCATGATATAATTAATTAATATAGTTAATATTGTAGAAAATTCAATTAATGAAATTAAAAATTAATAAGATCAATGTGAATTTTATTAGATCACGTAAATTAATTAGTTCTCAATTAACATTTTGATAAATTATAAATTAAACTTTGTTAAGAGCCGTTGTTATAAAATGCAGACTGAAGTTATCTGTAGAATTTTAGACATCTCTGTGTCTTCTACAGTCCATACCCTTTAAACAAGAAATGTGTAGACTTATTATTACATCGCATAATTAAGCAGATGAATTCGTAATAGGATCAGAATCAGAAATTGATAATTTTTTTCCTAAAATAAAGTCTTATCCCCAACAAATCACCGTTTCAAATTATTAAGAATTCTAACCTAAGTTATATGCGTGTGTCTTGAACAGAAAAAAAAAAAAAAGTATTTGCATTATTAATTCGTCAGAACCAAATCCGTACCGAAGGAGCTTTTCCGCAAGAGTCGGTTCTCAACAGGAAAGAGCCTCAAAGGAATATCAAATGAAGATCTTAACTCCATCTTACTACAGATAGATTTCATTTTAAAACATTAGCTGTAAATATATATTTAATTAAAGTAAAATACACTTAGCTTATGCATCTAATAAAAGGAATCCTCATCTGAAAACAAACATAAATACCATCCACTGATGTCTCACTCCTTAAAACGAACAACGAATAGAAAGTACCTTATTAATACGGAAAGAAAGTCACATTAAGAAATTTTAAGAAGGGAATATTTAGAGATCAAATAACAGATGATCGACGTAAAAAACTATTTGCCACCGAGAAATATTTCAACCATGTAGCATTAGAAGGATAATAAGAATTTCATTAATACAAGACCTTGATTTATCTTAAATAACTTTCACTACCTAGAATTCTACTGCGGTAATTTTTAAAATACTCGAGTAAAACACGAGAATTGGAGTCCTGAAACGTCATGTGATGTTATTATTATTTATTTATTATCATTATTTTATTATTTATTTGAAATCTTATCAATTGATGCCTACATGGCTGCCTAAATAAATATATATATATATATATATATATTTAAAGTAATTTTAACAAAGACATTTTTTTCTCTTCTTAAGGCTGAACATCAGTTGTCATCTGAGACACTATTTCCACTTATTTGATAATAATTAAAGCGCTCAGAGACGAAGCCCACCAACTTTTCATCAAGTAGAAGAAGAGCCAATAAAAAACCTCCATTTCACCATCAAGCAAATCAAGAACTAACATCCAAAGAGAACAGAAAGAACAAAAGCACTTTTAAATGGAATCACTAAAAACGGAAGGAAAATTGTTCTGGCATTTAAGCAAATCCAGAATAAATGAAACAAAGACAAAAAAAGTAGTTTAACAAATGACTACCAACAGAAAAATCGAGTCAGAAGATAACAAACGAAGAGTGGTCAATGAAAAGACAAGATACGATTCCACTGGGGGTTTTAGATGGACACTACAAGGTCCAGTCAGGGTCCCATGAGGGTAAATAGCTTTGCCATCCAACAGTCAATGTCCAAAACATTTGGATTAACGTAATCCTTGATTGTGACAAGATTGCACGACCTCTTGTGGTTCTTCACAGACTCAGGCTCTTGAACAGTCTGTGAAGTGGCCTTAGTCAAAGACGAATCACTCAACACTTGGCACGAATTGGGTTTTTAACAACCAATAAAGACATATTTTGAACAGGAAAATATCAAATAAAATTATTATTAAAGCAAATACAAACGCTTCTAAGAGAACACTGTCTAAAATATTGGTTTGTAATATGACGTCAGCTTTCTTAGATTAATGTAAATTGTCGAAATTATTCCAAAACGCATTGAAAAAAAAAAAAAACTTTCCAAAAACATTGTTTCAGTTAATTTTTTTAATTAAAAAAATTATAGTGTTCCTGAATTTTAAAGAGTGTGTATCAATTTATACTAATTCATAACTCATCTACATTTCAATCCACATGTATTTCATTCTTCATGTCATTACTGAAACGAAATCGTGTAGGAATAAAAGTATTTATTAAAACAATAACTGCGGTGGTGTTAAAAAAAAAAGCTATCGTGATCTGAAGCAAGGACACACTTTGAAACTAAAAAAAAAAGACTGTCGATAAATATCACGGATAGATTTACAGCCTCATGAAAGAGGGTCTGCCATTAACACGCAAACAGAAGGTCAAAGCTACAACGTTGGTTCCACGTCATTTATTAGGAATTGTTAGAAAATATTTGAAGATACTGGATTGAAGAAACAATGATAACATGTCAACAATTTAGGAAGCAGTTTTGAAAAGAATCTAATCTGACTGACTTTTAAACCACCCTAAATCACGCAATACACGCACGCGAACTATACGTACGTATAAACTGACTCAAGTGATCGCAGTCTTTTTTTCTTCTTCAGACCAATACTAAAGATCCATTTTTTCTTTTTTTAGCTCAACTCTTCTCTTGTCAATCAATTTTATAGAAACAAAATTCCGACGAATTGTATTTTGAATTTGATTAGATTTCAATTTGTTCTTTCTTGTCCTCAATTACATTCAAGAGCAGACAAATGGCTTAGAATAAAATGAATCCGATATTAAGTAAATGTTTTATAATCAAAAGAAGAAGTTTCGCAAAACATATAAAATAAAGATGCTTTAAAATGAAAATTATGGATTCATCCAAAGAATTTAATTTTATTCTTTTAACTGAACCACGAAGTATCTTCATTTATTCATTGAAAACAGAACACCTCTATTTCTTCTTGGAATGAAGAGATGAAAATTAATAATTCAAAAATAACAGCACTGAAATTGGTTTAAGTCTTCTTGATTTAAAGTGAATTGCTGGTATAGGATCGTACTTTTTCAATAGAGAAATAACAATGAAAGGGCTGGGGATCAATTGCTTGTAAACTCACAGAAAGATCTGTTTTAATAAAACACTAGCCCATCCCCCTGTCTCCCCCTGGTAAGTATGAGATAATCCAAGAAGAATCGATTCTAAGCGGTTATGGCCAAAAGTGATATTTTATTCCTTTTAGAATGAACTCATTATTTAATAGCGCGCGAACAAATAGAATAAAAGTAGGATTGGATCTTGGGGGACCAGCAGTAGTCCAATGGTTAACATTCCTGACTGCGAGGACGAAGGTCCTCTGTTCGAATCCCATGCAAGGCGAAAAAAAAAAAGAAAGAAAATTTTACAATTTTTATAATCCAGCAAGGGAAACTAATAATTAACAATTGCGCCGGACAGACAGAGAAATAAAAGATTTTAGTAATATAGATTATTATAAATAATATTGTTTCCTTGAAAAAAAATATATTTTTTGTTAATTTATTTTAAAAATCCTATTTGGGTTGAAGATGAAAGAAAATTCGTTACAGTCATCATTAAAAAAAATAAATAAGAATGATTTTACAAAAAACACACATTTATAAGAATATCGCTCTCACATAATAATCATAGGAAACAACGCATCAGAACTTTTCATTAAAACAACACAAGGAAGTTCGTTCTCCATAGTTTCCTGCAGTGAACTTTGCTTAGTAACAATTAATAATAATAATCAACGAAACTAGATCTCTCTCGATCTACGTCTGCTTTTCAAAATAATTCCTTTGATTTAAGAGAATGTATTTTTAGAGACGCTGCACTGATGTCAACGCCAATATTTATTCGTATATAAATCAATTGCAAAACAACATATGGTAAGTTGATTTATTCTCTGGAGTCGTCATCCTTTCTAAAGAGCACATTCATAAATGTTATCATCATTAGAAAAGCTTGTCCTTGATAAACCATTCATCCACATATAATGCATGAAGTGAATTGGAAAATGAACATCTGTTGTCATTGGCTTCAGGCAACCATCAACCCAACACAGGCAAAGCAATTATCACCGGTTTCGTTGGCAAATGGGTAGGTAAAGCTTTAATTCAATCTAACATAGTCGCTTTCATTTGTGTTCTCGTGGTTATTCTCTGATTTACCGTCACTAACTGCTTATTTAGTGTCAAAAGAAAGAGTTATCAACAAAGCAGTTTTTTATTAAATAAAATAAACCTTTGTAAACATGGGAAATTTAAGTGGAAAAGTCTTATTCAGTTACAAGTAAAAATACCTACATCGAAACGAGGACATTAAAAAATATATATTACATCCAAATAAGTAAATATATTTATATTTACATTAATCATGTTGGTGGGAGGTTTCTTGGGTTTCACTCATTTCTTACAAATATTTTACCGAATGGTATTAAACAAATAAAAAGGATTTGAAGATTAACTTCCTCGTGGCCACCACCTAAAACATCAGAAATCCTTCCTCATATTAAAGGCAGAGAAAGAAAAAGGATTTTCTTATCATTCAGAAAAATACAATCCTCGATTTAAGCAATCAACATTCAATAAGAAAAAAAAAATTAAAAATGTGTACATTGTTTGCTACGAAATTAAAACAAGAAGTCATAATGAGATTAAAATCCAACAAAGAAATGAGAAGACTGACTTTTTCTGAAAAATGCTTAAATTTTAAAACATAAGAAACGCTTATTTTATCAATTAGTAACAGATAAGGGAAGGAAGGGAATAAATGGCTATAAAACAGAGTGAAAATATTTGAAAATAGTTCTCGACACCTACACGATAGAAGAATAATTTACTCACAGGGTTATGGTTTATATCAGATCGTTCTCATGATGGAAAGCAATCAAAAGACTACCTGCACCAAATATCCGCTGGAATTTATGGGATCGTAAATCTTAGAGACGCATAAATTTCACGACAATTATGTGTTCCAAGAAGATATTTCGGAAATGGAAATTGTTTGGGAATTCGGAAGAAAATTAGAAACATTCTTTTGCCCTTCAAAACACAAACAGAACGAACCCCGCGCGAATAGATCAGAAAGTAGAAAGTCCTGGAGAATTTTAAAAATTAATGGCTAATCCGCGTCCTTTATTAAGGTAAATTTTTATAGACATGTCCTTATTCTTAAATCTAAGAAAAAGCTTCCAGAAAGTACTTAAAAACTATTTTCCTTAAAGTATCTTTACTATTTTATTATTTTTATATATAAAAAAGAGATGAAAACGAATCAAAAAACCCCTGCTTTTATTTTTTTTAAAATAGATTTGCTGAATGTAAACAGAAGAAATTTCTAGTTCTTCAAAAATTAATCAAATCCGCGCGGATTATTAATTATAAATTAGTTTAAAGCCGATTAATTTTAATCCTATTAAACCGATTTATCTCCTGCTGACACTTCAGTGTTTATTTTGTAATGGGAATTTTGTCTCATTCTCGCATTAATTTCTCCATAAGAAACGATTTCAAACATAAAAGTTAGTTGGTCTTTAATTCACAGACAAAGTTTCATGAAGTTCCACCCACATGTTCAAAAGGGGGATAAACACACGCTGGCAGATGACAGTCCTTTCTCTAGAAAGTTGAGACTGCATTAAAAAATATTTTGAAAAGACTTAATTCATAATCTAATAACATGTTTTACTTCCAAACTTCAATTTATGGTCAGATTAGTCAGTGAAACGTTTTTTATTTATTATTATTTTTTAATGGCTACAAGAGTCTTCTTCTCTGTAAACTACATCTGAGAGATTTCGAAAAAGAAAGAAAATTACTGAGGGAGCAGAAATCACAAAAAAAAGCTTATAAACCAAAATAATCCTCTACCGAGTCAATCCATATGAAATCAACCAATAAAAAAATAATTTATTGCTGACATATTTTATTTTATTTTTGATAGTACATTTTCTGTTTATTTATATATTTTGGAGTAGAAAACGATTTTTTTAAAAAATTTATTATTATTACTTTGGCTTTTATCGGCCATTTTGTTCATGAAGGTCGGCCGTTTTTGGCGTTAGCGTTCAGAGGTTAGCGTTAAGTTAAATTACTTTTTTGTTTATTAAGATATCAACTTGAAATAAAAACCATCTTATTCTAAATGAAACCATCTACAAATCATGTTATAACCAAAAATGTGCTAAGTTGTAAGGAAATAACCTAAAATTTAACTAGAAGAATGTGTTTTCGATTAGAATAAATTGAAGATTTAGGGATTTTTTTTTTTTTCCAAGAAGGGATTAAAACACAACTTTAATGTTTTTTTCCCCTTAAAAATATAATAGAGAAGAAGACTTAAAAAAAATTTGATACCTTATAAATGCCACCTTTAGGTTTTACAGGCCTTCAAATATCGCAATTTGTCCAAAATTGCCGATTTTCAAACAGGCATATCTCAAATAGGGGCTGAATCAAAAAATCTGAAAATTTCAAAAAATACTCTTCTAGTATCTGGTAATAACCACATGAAATTTCATCATTGTGTTTTAATCAGAAGTATTTTTTTTTAATTAAAGAAAAAAGCAAAAATACAAAGTACGACGCACTTTGACGCAGACTCCGAAACTGTTAAAACACTTAAAAAAAAACACACCTAATAAACTAACCTATTCTAGGCCTACATGTACAAAATGTGTACACTGTAAAAGAAATCCAGAGCTACCATTGGAGTAACCCTCAAGTTACCTTGCACCCTTTTATGAGCTGCATGATGGTGAAATGAGCCACAGAAGCCTTTCTGTTATAAGTGACTGTTTGGACCATACTACCGTGACTGTGCACTGCTTTCAAAAACATTTGACTGAAGATATATAACAAAAAATGCTCCTTTAGTAAAAGAAAATGTTTATTTTATTATTTATTTAGTTTATTAGATGTGTTTTTTTAAGTGATTTAACACTTTAGGAGTCTGCGTAAATATGCATCGTACTGGGTATTTTTGCTTTTTTCTTTAATTAAAAAAAAATTCTGATTAAAACACAATGATAAAATTTCATGTGGTTATTACCAGATACTAGAAGAGTATTTTTTGAAAATTTCAGATTTTTTTGATTCAGCCCCTATTTGAGATATGCCTGTTTGAAAATCGGCAATTTTGGACAAATTGCGATATTTGAAGGCCTGAAAACCTAAAGGTGGCATTTAAAAGGTATCAAATTTTTTTTAAAGTCTTGTTCTATATTATATTTTTAAGGGGAAAAAACATTAAAGTTATGTTTTAATCCCTTCTTGGAAAAAAAATTCCCTAAATGTTCAATTTATTCTAATCGAAAATACATTTTTCAAGTTAAATTTTAGGTTATTTCCTTACAACTTAACACATTTTTGGTCATAACATGATTTGTAGATGGTTTCACTTAGAATAAGATGGTTTTTATTTCAAGTTGATATCTTAATAAACAAAAAAGTAATTTAACTTAACGCTAACCTCTGAACGCTAACGCCAAAAACGGCCGACCCTCATAAACAAAATGGCCGATAAAAGCCAAAGTAATAATAATAAATTTTTTTAAAAAATCGTTTTATACTCCCAAATGTATATATAAACAGAAAATTTACTATCAAAAATAAAATAAAATATGTCAGCAACACCCCTTGGTTGATTTCATATGGATTGCTCTTCCAAAGAACAATTGTAAATGATTATTATTATTATTATTTTGAGAATCGCTTTTCTAAAAAAATTTACAAGAGAAATTGAATAACATTTTGCGAAATTAATTTTGTGCCAATGTCACATGTATGCGTCAGTGCATTTCCTAATTAGCTATTATTTTAAATAAATTTACGTTATTTAATATTTACAATAATTTTTAATTCCAATGAAACTCTCTCCTTTTCTGTTCTTTCAAAACTGTTTTACTTTTGATTTCGTCGATTCCTTTGGCTTTCCCTCATTTCTAGGAATCCGGTTCAGAATTTCTATTTTCTTCTGCTTCTTATCCTTTCCAAGAGCATTTTATTTTTGCTCTTAATTAATATTATTTTTTTCTTTTTATTTTCTCTTACTATTTTGTTTGTAGTCTTTGTATTCATCTCTTCATACATTAGTGACTCGATATAACCCGGTATTTAGGATTTAAAAAATTCGACAACGAATAGCTTATTGTTCATCACCATTCACCCTATTTCCTTTATCTTTCCGTTATTCCTCTATTCTGAGACGGGTAAGTCCTGTCTTTATTATATTTTAATTTATGTTTCTTTGATTGTCCATTGCTTTCGTTTATATGTTTATTTAAAAAAAAAAAACTAAAAATTGGAAGTCAGTTCCTACGACCACCTATCAAAACCTGGTGGAAACTTTTCCCAGACGTGTACAGGCTGTCATCGATGCAAAAGGGGGATCGACATCATATTAATGCGTGTCTCAGGAGTCTCCGCGTCCCGACCACGGAGTGTCCGGATACCTTGGCCAAACTGACTGGTTTCATGTCTTTTTACTTTTGTCTGTAGTCTCTCTATAGTCTAATAATCACATTAAAAATGTAGTTAATGTTCATTCAAATTCTAAAAATATGAAATTCTCCTTTAAAGACTTATTTTGTAGCCACTGACCTGAAATTGAGACTCCTCTGCTTCTTCACTAACTAAAATTAAATTTACCCCCTCATATTAAAAAAGGAAAACAATGTTAGATCTAAATTACATTCTTAAAGCAGACATAAATCATATTCTTCCAAGCTAATCTAATCTAACAGATTTTATAGATATTCATTCAATTGACGTATCCAATCAAAATCCAATTCCTCTTACGAATAACACTTTAACCTTCAATAACACTATAATCCCCAAATACTAATTAAGATAAAACTCTTCCTATAAAAATTCCTCCCATCATCAAATTAATATATTTATCTACATCTCTTAAATCATGATTCTTTTCAGCCTCTCTACTGTAATTCTCTAATATTGTAAACCGGCGTTTTGCTGTGGATTCTCGAAGATTTCCAATGTACGGGAGGGGGCGTACAAACACACACTGATTTGATTAGTCCGCAGGAGTTTTGATTACACACATGTTTGTTATTTTTGTTGTTGCCGTAATTCAAGTCCTGAATTATTAATCCGTGGTCTTTTGGTTAAATCGCAACCACTGAATACAAAGGCTTATAATAACATTTGTTTGCATCTTCATTATTTGATCTCTTTGCAGAAAACACTTTCCATCTTCAAAGAAAAGAAACTCAAGTAATGTTAAACAATCAACTGTCAATAGTGAAAGCTCTGAAAAGATATTTTCTTTTTTATACTGATGTCCTTAAATTAAGGGACTTGAAAAATGAACTGTTTGTTGTCCCACCGTGACCAAACTTGTTAGGGGAGTGCAGAAGGTCTTCCTAATATCCACCTCACACAAAAAGTAAAGGTGGCAGCACTGCCTTTAACAGAAGAAATAAAAATATCCATTGAGATAGAAGCATCTGGAGTACTATCCAGGTGTTTGTGGAAGGCAGAAAGAGCGTTCAGTAGGCTGTATGGTCCCCCACACAGCTACGCAAGCAATACAACGTGCTAGCAAACTGCACACCAAGCAACCTTTGGGAGATTGCATCCCACTCTTCAACCAATTCTGTCTTCAGCTCTGGTAGCGTTCGTGGTGGTGGAATGCATCCAGCAACACCCCTGAAAAGACGCACATGTTGGTGAAGGACATTGCCCCGGTACAATTGGGCAGTTACGGATCCTCTGTCGAAGATGCGCAGTGATGTACGAGTGCCCAGCATAATGCCTGTCCACACCATCACACCGCTACCCCGTATTCGACGATTTTGGCAATATTAGCCCTGGTTTCTTGCTCCCTCCAGTCGTGAATCCCAGTCTAGACCGTACCGGGACGTCAGAAAACATGACATGGCTCCTTTGTGCCTGTGTACATGGTGCGTGTTCAGTGCACCACAACAAGCTTCCCCTTCGGTGAGCTTGGCTCAAGGGGATGCACCTCATCCTGGGGGTCTCATGGCATACAGACGAACTTCATGGAGTCGCCTGCATACTATCTGGATACAGTGGTCTATGTTGCTGCTGCCAGCTCCCTAGCAAGCTGGCGTGTCGTGCTTCGGGGGTTGCGTCTGGCCATTAGCAACAGATAGCGGTCTTCCCGGGGTATGACATGTGGATGTCCTCTGCTATAGCGTCGAGCAATATTTCCTTCTTGACGCTGGTTGACACTGTCACGAACGCCGTCCACGCACTGCGCCTGCGCTTCTACCCTCTCATCTCATTTCCTTCTGTAATATATCTCTATTCTCTCTGTGATTATTTTCTAATTCTATATCTTCACCTAGAACTAGTCCCGGTATTGATAGGGTTCCTTACTTTGATCCCCAAATCGCCGAAGAAACTTTTGTGCTCTGTTTTAACGACTTCGGGAATGGCTGGAGAAAGCTTCTCGGACAGTCCATAAAGGCAATCAGGCCCTGAAACCTATTGTTTACCTGTTAAAAGCTTTCTTCCAATTTTCGCCCTGTTGTTAAGTGCATCTGGAATCTTCTATCAATGGTAAACAAAACAAAGGACTGCCACTCATGATGTCCTTAACAAACAGAGCTGTGCCAGAAGCAATAGGATGAAGGAAATGCTTCGCCACCTCCCGCCATGGATATAACGCCGGACCCCAAGAGAAGGAGGAGCGTTTGCGAAGGCGACGTACAGGGAAGACGACCAAGGCTCACGTGGCCAGTGGGCCGGTCGTCAGGTACCCTGCCCGCTTTCACTTTGCTGACATTAGTCCCCGAACGGACGCCGGTGACAACATGCGGACGGAAGCCGCAAAGAAATGGCCCAGGTCCTACGGAATGCGGTACCGATAGCCGCTACCCTGTCCGCCTTCAGTGTCTTCCTTTTGCCGATTTTCCCTGATTGAAGTCGGCGGATCCCCCGAACCTGCCCCGAAATACGCGGGTTGCGCCACTTCGGAAGAGAGTTCTTAAATCGGTTTCGCAAATTCCCGATCGTCGCTGACCTTCCGCCGCCTGACCCTCGACCGCCGATTGTTGGAGAACACTACCCTGAGCGACCTTTCCCAGGGGCCCTCCTAGTGACCCGACTCCTGAAACGTCCCGTCCGGTTGAATCCACGGGAGTTAAAGAGGATTCAGGATCTCGGGCTATGAAAGTTCGCCGGATCTACTGGCAGTTCCAACGTACGGCTTCCTCCAAGCCCACGATTCCCGGACAGTTTGAATGGACCCTACGACAGGTTGTATATAGTACTTGTAGATATTTATCTATTCTTATCATCTAATAAAATCTTTCTTGTACATCTTCCTCCTGTTTTCGTCTCACTATTATTTACCTGAAAGGCGCGGGCCACTGGTGAATTCCCGCCGATTAGCAGCTTTCCACGGCACCTCCCTTTCCGTCTAGTCCCCTCTCACCCTCCTTACCATCTCTCCCGCAATCCTATGATCGTGGTTTGCTTTGGGAAAGCATTCGATTGGCGTTCGCCTAAAACCAACACGTAGCAACATGTTCAGTGAACGAGACACTTCCACTTGTGACTGGCCTGCTCACGACGGCCTATCACTCTGCCTCTCATTTGCAGGTCCAAATGGACACGGTGGGCTATGGCTAACAATTGACAACAGTATTGTTCAATCAGTGACCAAAACTGTCACACAATTCGTCCTGTGTCGTGATCCGCACTGCCACTACACAGGTAGCATTTCTGAATTTTATTTATTCAGACAGAGCTGGTTCTACCATTTTTATTTTTTGTGTGGGGATGATATTGGGAAGACCTTCTACACCCGCCTGCCAAGTTTGGTCCCGACCGGACAACCAGACCAGTTCATTCTGCAAGATACCTTAATTTAAGGACATCAGTGTATTTCTTTAAACTAATTGATGTATAATTAACTTTTGATAATTTTTAATAAATTACGGATAAGTTTGTTTTGTTTCTCACTTCAAAGGCTCTAACAAACAGTGTTTTCAAATTTTCACAAAATAAATTTACTGTGATTTAAACACATAATTTCTTCCTATTAGTATGATTTCATTCAACCTATTCTTAATGGACCACTTGAGGATAGGCGGGGCTTCGTAGTTCCAAAATATCCCACCAGGTTACTGCTTGGCTTGTGGGATAAACAAAGCCATGTGCTTCGTTTTAACCCTTGTAGATATAGAGGGTGAACTAAAAGATTTTGATTTGGATGAAACGATTTGTAAGCCTTTCTAAATGTTCATATCGGATGTAGAGTTGATTATAGCCTATTAAAGACGACAGCAATATATTATAAACGAAAGATGTAATTTAATGGACCACTTGGGACTTCGTAGTTACAAAATATCCCACCAGGCTACTGCTTGGCTTATGGGATAAACAATACCATGCGCTTTTTTTTTAACTCGCGTCGATATAGAGGAAATATTATATTAAAGAAGGATATTCCAAGCGTTCACAGAATTATTATAATAAAGAACTGCACAGTACTGAACCATTCCGTCTTGAAATATCAAAAATCGACGATTTTTCGAGTAATTCACAGTAAGTTATATGTTTCTTTATCCCACATGATCCCGCATTACACGTCATACGTGACGTCGATAGGGGCGTAAACCTCAAGTGGTCCATTACAAGCAATACCCTTAGCCATCCCGAGAGGTGATGATAGGGACTGAGAATGAAGAGACAATTTTAATGGATGGAAGGGATGGGAATCGTGCTCCTATTGACTGCAAAGGAATACGTCAGATTTAAGGAAATACGCCGCGCTATTTTAGCGTGATTCTCTAAACAGACAAACAAGAGAAGAAAAATAACAATGGATGAGACCAAATTATTCACAAGTGACATCCTGGAACAGCTGTTGCACGCTCGTTTGCGATCATCAGCCAGGAGAAGTCACAGTAAATAACAAGGTCTCGCTACTGAGGCTAGTATGAACAATGTTCAATAGTATTGTGCCATTCTGTCACTCCACTTTGAAACATTCAGTTAACCCAAGTTTATTGAGGATTAAATTGACAAACAGCAAATCCTAATAGAAACTAGGAAAAGAAAAAGGAGTGACATCATTTGGTTGCTAAACGCAAAAGAAATGTTTATTTGCTAAAATCCACATGAAATAACTTTTCATAAATGCTTTGATTTTTTACACAAACGAAGGATGATGAAAATTTGTTGCCGGAACATAATTATTCATTCAATTTCTGTCTGTAATATTTGGCTCAAAATTGCTTAGAATCAAGCATCGATGATTAAAAAAGGAAAAGAAAAAAAAAGATTAGATACAACAGAGTTAGACATAGTCACTTATTAGAACCGCTGATCTCTCTCTGTCTCTACGGGGTATGAATATTAAAATGACGTAAATTATATGTCATCATTAGTTTTCCTTTCGATAAAGTAAAATAGTAAAATAAACAATCCACAATTATATAACTAAAAATAATGAAAACTTTGACTTTAATTTGTCAGTAAAAAAGATGACAATTTTAGTTAATTGCTGTTATTTTACCACTACATTTAATTAACAGTTAACAAAGAACCTTTCTATAAGGTTTTTACTAAAAATCTGCAAGATATTTTTTTGTATGCTATTTAAACTTCTTTAAAAAAATTATATTAAAATTATTACATTTTAAATATTCATTGGTATATTTCATTTTAATAAACATTCAAAATAAAACAAAAGATTAATAAATTTTACAAATATTTTTTCGATACATATTTCTACGATTATTTATTTCAAAGGAGAATATCATTTATTTGCAGTGACTAATGATTATTTTTCTATTCCAATAGATTCCAAGATAAGAAGCGGAAAAGCACAGCTATTTGGCTTCGTGCTGTTTCTTTGTCTTTCACGAGAGGCTAATGCGTGGAGTTTTTTTAAACGAACCACCACCACCACTGAGAATCCCTTCTGCGACAGTTGTAACTCGAATCCTTATGTCCTGGCCGAGTGCTGTCAGTCCAACGATCTCTGCTGTCAATACGCCCAGTCCTTCTGCACCAACGACCCATGTTCACCACACCAGGACTTCAATCAATTTTGCTGCCAAAGGAAAAAAATGTGCTGTTAGAAAAATGGCACTCGAATGTACAGCCAACTGATGGAATGTTATCTCTCAAAAACAAAATAATAAAGACGTAAAGCCTCAAAATAGTCTCAAATTTTTAAGAAACGATTATAGCTACACTATTACAGTTAGATCGTCTAGAATTAATGAATTAATGAATACATTACTTTACAATACAATTCGGGAATCTTTAATTATTTTTCTACAAATGGCGAATACAAAGTAATTTGAAGTAAATATGATTCAAAGTCCTCAACACCAAAAAAAAAAGGGCTCTATACAAATATATACAACAAAAACAAAGTTAACTGAGAAAGATTTCACTTTCAGTATTAGCTGATTTAATTTATTAATCCTCAGAAAATAGACACAGACAAAGCCTAAAAATAAGGTTTAGCAACTTTATCATGAAAGAGAACATCTTTCTTAAACAAACGAGGAAATAAAAGTGAATGTGTTGCAAAAATCACAGTTTTTGTAAGTTGAAGAATCTCAAAATTAGTTTGACAATAATTTATAGAAAAAAACTTTAGAAAAACTATTATTACTAATCAGGCAAGAAGAAGCTATTTCTTTTTTAGAATTAATTATTACTGAAAAGAGATAATATCAGTTTAGTGATAACATCAGTTACTATTTAATAAAGGGCTTCTTAATCTTAGAAGGTACCTAAGTGCGAAATTACTGGTTGATGTTTTTTTTTACATTTCTTTTTCTTTTCTAATCTCTTGATAATTCATTGTTATCGCTGATTTTACTGAAAATATTATTAAGAGTTAAGATTATTAATATTATTAACAATTTTAATTTGAAGTAACAACACATTATGCAAACTTGCCATACATGATTGGAATTAATTTTGGAATTCTTTTTATGAGTTCTCACAAAATTTGTTTTTTGTTTATCGAACTGAAGTTCGACAGTAATAGGAAAGTGAACAACGTCTATTACACATTATTACATGACTGAGGAAACATTTAAATGAATCCGTTCAGCAGAAGAAGAAGTCAGTTCCTCGAGGCAGTGGTGGCCTTAAGAAAAGTTGCAGTTTTTTAGACGTTACTTTGAAGCAGAACGCTGAGACTGGGCTCCTTGAAGCTGCACGAGCTACATCAAGAGATCTAATTCACCAGCAGCTCCGCTTAGCCAAACAGCACTGCTGTACATCGAAGACACAAGCAACGGCAGCAGAGGAAGAATAGACTTCTTCATCATCACACCAAGAGAAGTTAAATCCATTTTTCTCTAGCAATACGTTAAGTACTATTAGGTACGATAAGATGGAAGCAACAACACTCCACAGGAAATCACTCAGAAAAAAAATAGTTGGCCAATTTTTAAAATTTTTATTTTTAGCACACATGTTCCAAACATTTCAATAGTTCAAAAACAATTAAAAAAAAAGTTCCTCTAATTGTTTTCCAACGTAACTGACGGTAATTTGGTGAATTTCGATGATAACTTAAATATCTTCCCAATTAAAAGAGATATAAAACAAAAACCATTTTACTGCTCTTAAGGGAACAACATTTCATGTCATTTACAAAGTTTTGTCCATCTGCAGACTGAGGATGGATCTATTCTACAGAGGGGTGGGAGGAGAAGTCAGCGTGGAAAAATCCCCGGCCTCCGCCTGGATCGACGATTGAATATGGCTTCTCCAACTAGTAGTCAACCATTTGGCTACGGAGTCATTCGTCGTAAAACGTCACGCACTCATCTTTATCCGTACTTGTCAGGTTGAGGTTCCCCTAAAGCCTACGGAGTGCAGTCATTCCTCTCTGCTGAAGAAGAAACAAACATCCAAGCCCTGCGCCGGGATTCGATCCAGGTTCCGCACAATGGCCTCATGAAAAGCCGCCACCTAGACCACCTAGACCATTGGCCTTTAGTTTAATAGTAAGTAAAATCAACATTTTTACTTGAAAAATTCGGAATTGCCTGAATCCGCATTAAAAGATTATATTCGACAAAATATATTTCAGTTTATTAACAAAGAGTAAATTATTCGCATTCTTCCTAATTCACTGAAAGCCAAATTCAAAGTGAGATGAATTTTGAAATAAAACTGCCAATCCCATTACTGCGAATTGTCATCGTTACACAAGAGGACATATCCATAAATATATATGTATTTATTTACACGAAACACTGAAGATTTAACGACTTTCAAACCATTAGTAATTTTAGAAAAACAAAACTCTATAAATCAAATAAAACACGTAAGTTGAAGTGTAACACTCCTTAAATTCAGAAGCATTTCCAACGAATTCTTAAGTAAAAAACGAGTAATCTAACGAGTATTTTTAGATTAATTTATCAGCTTAAGACAGCAAATTGTTTAAGTATTTTTAACTTTTAAATTAAAAACAAATAAAAATAGGATTTCTTACAATAGTTGTTGAAATCAAACTATTCCAAATGATTTCCCATGGTGGTTGTACAGTTGAAGACATTCAGTTACAGTGGAACCCCGCCATTCGACTGCCTCTCTATTCGTACAACTCGTTATTCGTCCAACTTTTTGAAGTAAAATTGAACTCGCCATTCGTACGCTTGCTCGCGATTCGGACAGCGTGACCTCGGTACTGGTCGCGCCATGCGGTCGCTTCAGTTCAGTATCGTGCTAGCTTCCGTACGCTACGCATCATCCACGCAAGCTTCGTGAAACTTTGTGATATTTTATTGTTATTTTTATTAAAAATAGTGCAGCCATGGGTCTAAAAAAGATTACTGATTCAACTAAGCCTAAAAGGAAAGCAGTGAGAACGACAATTGAATTGAAAAAAAGAAATCGTTGCGAAGTTTGAAAGTGGAACTCGTGTCTCTGACCTGGCAACTCAGTATGGCATGGCGAAATCAACCATATCGTCTATACTGAAAAAGAAAGACATAATAAGAGAGGCCTATATATTTATTGTTTTCATAGTTTTTATGTATTTTAGGCTTAAAATATTCTTACAAAAGTTTATATAAGCAATCATCTGTGGGTCTGGAACGGATTAATCCAATTTACATTATATCTTATGGGAAAAAATGATTCGCCATTCGTACAAATCGCCATTCGAACTGCCTCCTGGAACGGATTGTGTACGAATCGCGAGGTTCCACTGTATTTTTTAAAAAGTTCATTTAAAATTCAAAAGAGAAAAAAAAAACTAGAACTAGAATTCAGAAATCATTCTTTCTCCAAAGTAGCAGCAACAAAATGATATTAAATAAATTTCAGCAAAAGAAAATAAAGATAAATAACGATTTCATTTGCTTCCTAAAGACGTATCTGTTCTGAATAGGTTTGGATATTAATCATCTGCATTTTCTTTTCCATATTTCAAAAAAAGATTTTTTTTTATCAAATTTAACTGATGAATACAATTACCAAAAAATTGGAAGACTTTTTTCTATTGTTTTTTTCTAAACTGAAATCAGTAATGTTATTACACTGCAATCTCCTATATCTGGACTAATTGGACCAAAGGCAATCCGGAAAACCGAAAATCCGGATAATACGGGTAAAAAGCAACACAAATCCTTAAATAAGCAGACTTACCGTTTATTACTCTAGTAAAGCTTTCTTAAACTCGACAAAAAGCATTTTATTACCATAATTTATTGTACAATCTATGCAGGAACTGTACATTTAATCAAAATAAAAAGCGAAGGTTTGGCGTACTTACAGTTATGTTCTTGTTATCGTAGTTAAAATTATTATCTATGTGAAAATTAAATAAAAAAAAAATATCTACATATCTGATCCGGATCAACGAGGGCCGGATAAACGAGGTTGTAGTGTATTTGAATGATACATTGGAAGATATCTTAAGAAAGAGTCAAAATTACCAAATTTATTCTAATAGAAAGACATTAGAAAAGCAATCGATTGTATGCAGTTTCATAATTTAATACTTTTTTATCGGAATCATCTGTTTATCTAATAGTTGTTTCTCTTCAAACCAACGCCTGTTTTTACGACTAAATAAATCCATTTGGTAAAACATTCCTCAAAGTCCAATGATGATGATCCAGTTCCTCTTCCTGGAGGAGCCCCATTGCGAAGCAAAACAAATTCATTAGTCCTTAATTGGACTTAATTATGGGCTTTGCACCAACATTCACTCAATAATAGAATCCTCATCAAGGGATTGATCACTGCACATGCGCATCAAATCTATTCTTTAGTCCCTGGAAAAATATTTGCAAGACTTTCACTGACTTTGCAATGGAAGAGGATTTTCACAAGGCTTAGAAAAAAAAAATCAACATTTTTTATTAAAAATATTTCCAAACACCATATTCCTAAAAGAACAAAAAACATCAAATAATAACTACGATTCTAAATTAGAAGAGATGCGATTTTCAATAATCAAGCTATAAATAGAAAATTAAATTCTTGAATTGCAATCAAGTTTGTTGGTTGAAAGAAAAGAATATACAGCAGAATATTTATAATATTCACATGCTTCTTAATCACTATATAAATTTACATCGTTGCAATGCTTAAGATTGTCATGAGTTCAAGATTATAGACGTTTTTAAAAGAAACAATGAGAAAGTTTCTTAAGCTATCGATTCAAATACAAAAAAAACGATAAAAGCTTATTTCTTATAAATAGTTCTTTTTGTCTAAATAGTTTGTTTTTTTGCGGTTAAAAATATCTCTGACATCAAAGACGAAATGAGGACAATAAAATTCTCGTCAATCGTTTCAATGATTGTCTCAACATTGTGTGAACACGTTTTTCATAGAATTTTGATAGATTTACGAACAAGTAACTGTTAGGCAATAAAGTTAGAGCACAGATGTGGCATCACTCCCTATATATATGCGAGTGGGGTTGAATGATAAATGAAACATAATTAGTTTTTTTCCCTTTTTGTTTCATTGTCTTTATTTACGACACGTATTGAAATTACTAAAAACAATGAAATTACTAAAATGTGATCATTTACTGTCTCTTAGAACTTCCTAAAACATTAAAAAAAAATAAAGAGATAAATTATGAATTTCTTTTACAATCTTATTATAAGACTTTGCCGAATTAATAAATCACAAAAGGATTTTAACTTATATTAATTTAGGATTTCAGCAGAAAATGAGTTATTTTTGAAAACTTCTTCTATTAAAGAAGAAAAACTAATCATAAATATGGGAACTTTGTCTGCAAAAACTCGGCCCTGTTCAAACAATGGCAAAAAGAAATAATTGAAAGATCAAAAAGAACAAAAAGACTGAAAGATACGAAAAAATGCTGTTGTAGATCTTGAGTTTTGTTGCGTTTTTTGTTGAAAATTGAAATTCTAACAATATGACCTGCATTAAATATCTAATAAAAAACAAAAAAGGATCTTAATAAAAGATTTGAGTTATTTTTCCAAACTATCCAAATATAATTAAAGTTGTTCTATTTAGAGCATCCCAAAGCTGCAACCAATAGACACCAAAAGTTATATATATACTATTCAAAGGATGCAGAGGACGAAAGTGCATCGGTGATCACGTGACCGAAGACATTGCCTTATTAATCGTTCAGCAGTCATTGGAGAATGCTACAGGTTCAGATAGTGCCCGAGCCGCATCACGACAATTAGATCTACCCTAGAGCACAGTTAGAAAGATCCTGAGAAACTTAATTCTTTTTTTCCCGTACAAGATCAGCCACAGACAAGAACTGCTTCCAGACGACAAGGAGAAACGACTCACTTATGTATTGACCTTTCTGGCGAGGATGGAAGTTGATACGTATGGCCATGGGACATCCTATGGAGGGACGAAGCACACTTTTATTTGAATGGCACTGTGAACACACAAAAGTGCCGTGTGTGGGCCAAGGAAAATCCACGCGTTTTCCAGGAAATGCCTCTGCATTCGCCCAAGCTTACAATCTGGTGTGGGTTCACATCCAACTTTATCCTGAGTCCTTATTTTTTTGAAGAAATTACTACTAATGGTCCTCAAACATGTTTCGTGACTGCAGCTAGATATCGTGACAGGCTCCAGAACTTTGTGATACCCCAGCTGCAGGAAAGACATTCAACCTCTTTTATGCAAGATGGTGCACCCCCTCTTATTGGAAGGTTCGTGCAAACGTTGTTGCGTCAACAGTTTACCAATGTTCGAGTATTTAGTCGCATGTTCCCTACTGCCTGGCAACCACGTTCTCCTGACCTAACTCCATGCGATTTTTGGTTGTGGGGATACCTAAAGGATGTGGTGCATTGTGGAGGAATTGCAACATCATCAGAACTAAAAGACAGTATCACGCTACATGTGCGAACTACCATGAGTGATCACCTACGGTCAGCGGTTGAGCATACAGTTCATCGTCTGCAAATGACACACATTTGTCAGGGGGAACATATTGAGCAAAATCACATGACTCATTCAAACGTCTGATACTGTTTGTGTAAAATAAATGTTTTTTTGAACATTCTTCCATTTATTAGTTAACATTTTTGAAGGCAGTGTAATTCCTAATAAAGAAAACGACTCCATAATGACCTTTCCTATTTCTTTATTTTTTATTTAATTGAACTTGAAATTTATAGTTTAAACATAAAAAGTTGTTACTTTAAAGTTTATTTTTATATATATTATTGGTTATGTAGATGAGTAAAATATCTACTCAGTAAATATTAGAAAAATTATTCTGTTTAACTGCATATGTGAATATTTAAACTGATTAGTTTCCTTTTCCCGATGTTTTTAAATTCACTAGTATTCGGTTATGAATTCTCTTATTAAACTATTTCTGTCTTGAGATATGATTTTACAATGCAATTTCCTTTGATTTATCGTGAGGTTAATGTCTAATTTTGTATCCCATCACTCTGAGTGCTGATACGAAGACATAAGAAGCCTCGTCCCTGGATGATACAAGTCGTTTTCCGATCGCTCCTCTTGATCCGCAGGGAGCAGTTGTTGTCGGGGCAACGGGACGCTTCCATGATACACTAGGAAACATGAAGCGCCACCTCCACTCTACTGACACGGAGGATTGGTTCTTTACTGGCAGTGTTTTTTGCTTCTATCACAAAGAATAGGAAAGGTCAATGAACCCTTGTTTTAATGCGTTCCAATTATAGCGGATGATGGGTTTGCTCCTAAAAATAAAATAAAAAAAGACGAGATGGATTTAATTAAAAAATTTAAATTAGTGAATTAATTAAGCAGCAGAGGCAATAAAGAAGACCTCCTGATAGTTAATAAAAATTACTCTTGGCACTGATTACAGGACGGGGAATCTGAATGAAACGATATTTTATAGATACTCAACTTTATCAATTCTTATTTCAATTTTACTAAATACATCAGAATGTTTTTTGAAAGTCTTTCTGAAAACGTAGATCAGACTTAAAAAGCGCAATAAAAGAAATGCATTGGAATTGAGTTCAGGACATTCTTCCTCTGATCCATTCAATCTTACTGAGCTGTCATTCAGTCAAAGCTATTCATGGATGACCTTCACTGGATATTAAAAATAAAATACAAAAACTGGCTGCTTCTCTTCGTTGTTGGTAAAAGGATTATTTACAACAATGGCTCCAACGTATCTTGCGACTGGAGAATCCTTTCAATTTTTATCGTGAATCCAACCTTGGGGGAAAAAAACCGTTCTAATGTTAGCAGAAGAGATTGAGAATTCCTCACTTTCTATTCTATTCTCGAGATCAAAGACTTCCCTTTTTCCAAGATTTTGGCTGAAGTAAGCTTATGGAAGTGATACGTAGGGGAAGCAAATAATTAAGTATTTTCATCTGAAAAGAAATTGAGGAAATGCCAGAACAGGATTGATTAAAAAAAAACTTCTTTACATTAAAACTTATTGCTGTATCTTCTTTATTTTAAATTTAGAAGAAGCGAAAGCAAATATTTCAATAGTTGTATCTTCGAAAATACCTAATAATTTTCAGATCAAAATTGGGTCATCCCAATCATATCATAGACAGTCACACCCCGAATTACGTTGCTTCGGACCTACGTCCGATTAATGTCCACCTGCATCGCCATTTTTCCCCTTGATGACTCTAATTATACAGAAGAGATTGCCTCTGTTTCTCACTCGAGAAGATGAAGGTCAATAGGGATTTTTCTATTCTTTTTTTAACTGCTTAAAGAGAAGTTCTATAGAATGGAAAAACTGCTGTGGACTAAAGAGCTTCCTCGTGGGTGGGAAACGCTTTACTTTAGTAAAATTATCTATTCCCACAGGAGTCAGTATTACGTAAGAATTCAAGGTCAGACAATGCTTACGTAAGATACACAAAGATACAAGTGCGCTGCGCGAGATAGACTTTTTCCTCAGTGTTTCATATGTACTTGTATACTCAATTTATTACATTTTAATTCAAGGTTGAATATCCTGTAATTTTGACTGTTTTATTTATTGTTCATCGATATTTACTGTAATGATTTGGCAAACCTTACGTAAGCACAGGGGAAGAGGGGGAGGGTATCTGCTTAATTTTGCTTATAAGGGGGAGAGGGGGTCTAAAATGACTAAAAAAGTGCCTACGTACTATTTGAACGGCCCCTTATATGTCAATTTCTATTTTATTTATAACTGTGCAGTGTTCATTTTAGTTATAAATACATTATTTACGCATACGAGTGATATTTGTAGAGAATCGATAAGTGCAAAGTAAGGTACTGCTTCAATTTACGTTCTCTCTCGAAAACCAAAGATGACGCAAGTACGGACTCTACGTATAACACAAACACAGTATTCGTTTTACCTATCTCATAGATCGTATTTCATATTTGTTTTTATGTCTTACAAATCATCTATTTATCATCTATTTACTGTAAAACAAAACATCAGTAACTCGTAATTATTTACACTAAATTTACTTGTTTCCAGACACCCAGTTGTTAAGAATCTGGAAAAGATTCTCCATAATCTCAAGAAAGAAAGAAAGAAGCAAGATTCTGGATTCCTGAATTTTGGGGGGAAAAATCTTGAAATCAGAAGAAGAGGAATTTCTCGAACATTCTCCATCACTATCACTATGTAACAGTTATGGTAATTTAGAGACGCCATTACGGAATTTCTACTATGAACTCATGGACATCTTCGCGAATCCCCAGTACTTCCTTTTTAGTGAGTTACGTTTCTTTTCTTATTTTAATCAATTGGAAAATGAGGCTGATGAAACCAGACAGTCTGTATGTGGGTCTGTCTTCCCATAATAACTTCTCAATAGATCTTCTTGAAAACATTTGAAAACCAGGAACGATTGAACTTTTCGATTTTAAATCGTTCCAAATAAGACCTCGTCGAGAAAAGAATTAGCAGAAAAAGAATCAGGATCCAAGGATTTCGACAACAATGGATTTCGATCCTATTTCTGTTAATACCTCATTGTCTTAATCCATTCTGTTTGATTAAATTAATTAAAGTTTTGTTAATTTCAGCAAATAATGAAAATATAATTATTTTTTTTCAAAAAATGGAAAATGAAATGGTAATTTATACTGTTTGTGTTAGTATATATCGTAATTTGAATATAAAAATAGTCATTTCGGTTTTGTCATTTTCATTAATTACAAAAAAAAAAAAAAAAGAAAAGAAAGAAAGAAATTTTAAGAAGTAACAATTTAAGGAAAGTAGGCTTTAAGTTCTTTTGAATTTTCTGTTAATTTATAAGTTGGAGTCAATTGTTCTTTAATGTTCAACTGTTTTTTAATTCGAAATTCAGAAACAAAGAAAAATAATTAAGAAATGCCATGATATTTTAAAGGTTAAATTAAAAATATTGATGGAATTTCATACGTTGATTAAATTTAAAAATTAAATAACAAAATCTTGAAAGGTCTTCTTTTTTTTTAATTAAAAAGAATTAACAAACAAAACAAAACAAACATTCTGAGAACAGTCATCCATTCGAATGATATTAACTGATAAGCCAAGAGGAAATCAACAAAGATTGAGAAATAATGAACACTTGATGATTGCAGGTGATAAAAAGAGTAATTTCTCAGAATTATGCGGGATATCGTTGACGAATTCTTTTCGGATATCATCAAGGCTATATATATATATAAAAAGGTGGAAAGAAGTAGCAGAGACAAAAATAGAAAGAAATGGAAATGTTGTCTTCAGCGTATTTATTTATTATTCCGTTAGGGAAGGAATTTTCCACTGATGTGCGGTGGAGTGAAAAGAAGCGAGAAGAAGAAGAGTGGTAAAAACTGTCATCAGTGAATGAAGACTAATTGTTCTTCAGATTCCTTTCATCTAAAGAAGAGCCTTCAGTTTGTGGTGAGAAATTCAAGCTTTGGTTCCAAGTAAGCTAAAACACCACATATTTAACAGTGGAATCAATTGAATTTCTTAAAAGGCTTATAGCTAATTAAGGGCAAAACATTGACCAAAACCACATCTATTTCTGACAAAGCTCAAGATTATGTCGTTGCTGTAAAAAAGATGAAAGTTATCTACAACTGATGAGTTGGTGAATTTATATAATTGGCATAAAATTATAGTTGCACTATGTTTACAACATGATACAAAGAATTTGAGAATTTCTAAGTCATATAACGTTATTAGTCGGCGTATACAAGACAAATCTCAAGACATGTCAAAAGCGACTGCTAACATTAAAGAAGCTGATTTTTATTTTATCCAGTTCGTCAAATCTCTCCTTAAAAAAACTGATGATGTGACTTGACAATTGTGGCGCCTTGTTCAATGAGTCGTGTGTTAAAAAAGATTGAAAATTACTGCGATAAAAAAAAAAAGAACTCGACTCAAGATTTGCTTACGTCACTAAAGGAAAGGAAAAAAACTCCATTTAAAATCTTTAAATATCAGTTTCTCTTTTAGTGTGCAAATGAGGTTCAAAGCTTAGCAGTACTCAGATCCTGGATTACAACCAAGGCATTTTTCCTTACGTCAATATTAATTTCGATTAAATCCTGAAACACGATGCAACCAATGAATATCAATGGCTAAGTTTTAGAATCTAAGACTGTTTCTTGCGCCATTGCGAAATGACAAAGACTTTTCTTTTTTTTTTTGCAGTAATTATGAAGATGTTAAAAAGGATCAATTTAGTTAATTCTTGACAATATTCTCCTCACAATGATCACAATCGTCGTCGTCGTCGTGGTTCTTGACGATCTCACTTTTCTCTGCCTTGAATAAATACTAACAGGTATAGTTTATTATTTTTTTATTTTATTCATGTAGGTAATAGAGCTACGGAAATGCTACAGAAGTCTTGTAGCATTTTGAAAACTGGAATGCATTAAGAACTGTGATAAAAAATAAATACTATGTATCTTTGGTAAACATATTTAAAAAACATTTATTTAAATTCACACTATGAAAATAATAAACAATATCAGTAATCAATATTACTGAAGGTTAACTACAACTATATATCCAGCTAATATATTGTATTCATTCTCCATTCACTTGAGAAAACACAGTGTGTTGGACTCGATGTAATCAATTTTTTACCCTTAGTGTGTGTCACCAAACGCCAGGAGAAAAAGAGAACAAAAAAAAATAAACATCAATTTGATTGCGCTTCAGTTGACTGACAGTACAGCTGATTCTCGATTTCCTAAAGTGAAAAATATGGAAAGTGGTTCATTTATCAAATACGAATGATTAATAGTGACAGCAATGGATTGATAGAGATATATTTAAATGTACAGAGAAAAACAGTAGATATCCTTCAATATTTAAGCTTTATCATTTCTTAGAAACAGCCAATTTCTATTTCATGTTTGTTGTTTTCTATTTCATGATCAGATTAGACGTAAATAAAGAATAGAAATGTAAAGTCCAGAATCTTCTACTTTATCTACAACGAAATAAGGTTACTTTAAATACTTTTCGCCATCAAACCGCCTCTGAAAATAAAAATTTTAATAAGTTTTTTGTTATTATTATTTTTTTAGTTTCCTTGATGTTTTGTAACTCTTAAACCCGAATTGAATGAAAAACGTAAACAAGTTGTCAGTAAGCCTGTCTTTTTGATGTTTTAAGTAGATGTCCATCTGTATCGTATACTTTAGAGAACAAAGAATTCAGTCGACCGTGAATCCTCTCTGAATTCGCACCTTGGGAAAAAAAAACCTATTGACAATGAAGGAACTGAATGAATCAAGCCTCAATTGATACAGAATCTGATTTTTCAAGAAGGTACCGAAAAACATGAAGAGGCTGCACCGTCTCACTTTGTTTTCCTTTGTTTTTTAAAACCAACATCTACCTGAAGAATTTTACTATCAAAGGAATTACTGTAATTGTGTTTTAAAACTTCTCTATTTATAAAAGTGTTTAGAAAAACATCGAATGATGTTCCTATAGAAACCCAAGGGCTTTCTTTCCGAATCGAATGGAAAACACTAACTTTACTTCACCTGTATCATCTTATTTCTATTGCAGGGTTAAAATAAAAGATATTAAATGTATACAAGTAAATAAAGCCTCGTAAGCCAGTGTGTCTAGTTATATAAAGACGAGGCAATCTCTTACTTAATTTTCTAGATCTGTTTGCGAGCAACGCACTTCCTCTGTGGTTGAAAAATAATTTTAATTTCCTGAGAAAATAGAAATGGAAATAATTTTTAGAATGAAACATCCGCGACGGGAATCGAACCTGCAGATCCGAAATCAGACGTCTTATCCATTAAGCCACGGGGACTATGTTCAAATTATTGTTAAATATCTCTTATCACTCCCACTGTGACGCAATGAGAGAAGAGCCTGAGAAAAAAAAATAACTACAAGCGCAGGCCAGACGAGCATTAGATGCAGAAGATCGCCCTCAGCGACGAACTGAAGAGTCATTAGAGACATTTCTCGACATGAATGAAGAAATTACAAATAATATATTTAAATAGAAAAAAACTTCTATTGAAAATACTCTATCTCCACTAAAAGCCGTCACATTGTTATCCCATCATTGTTGGGAGCGAATGGACTAATTTTACTATAATTTCTAAAAGTTTCTTTTATTTTGTTTTTCTGCTAAATTACTTCTGCAAAATCAATCAAATGTGTTGTTATTGAAATCGAAATCGACCTCGTTTTATTTTTACTAATAATGAATTGAGAAGACCAACCAAACATGGAAATACTTTAGTAAACCTAAAAATTCTGAAAATGACAAATTTTACATTGATTATTCTTTGTCATGTTCTTCAGGAAAATGTTAATTTAACAGAATATAAATATACTTATTATCCCTCCGTAGGCACGAGTTAAAAACGTTTTAAGTTAACGTCGTATTAAGTAAATAACATATTTGACATTTAAAAATATGCCAATACAGTATTTAAATATAAACACTTAATAAATAAATACTCCTTCAATTTTAGAATAAACATTAATATTTCATTCAACGGAACTTCTTCAGACAAATAACACTAGGCAACAGTGAAAATGTATCTTGAACAAAACCACTGGATCTTTACTAAATCGACCATGCTTATCACGAAAATAACCATTAAAATCTCAGATTAGCTCTAGTTTCATAGATGTAGGAGGGGGGGGGGATCAGAATCAGTTAGTGCTAAGAATTCATTTTGTCTGTCCTGAAATTGCCGTGGAAATCCCACATACGTTAAACAGCATAGCGTTTCTAACCCTCTTACTTCACATCATGCAGTGTTGAAAGCCTATTTTTATCCGCAGTGCCCAGCAACAGAGAAGGGGAGAGGAGAGACCCTCATATATGTTGCATATCTTGTGCCACAGGTCTTCGTTCGTGGTTGAATCGTAAAAGATCGCCAATGGGCTTTGCTATGACGATGATCTGGAGAACACCATTAAACCACGTAAATGATTGTTATTTTTGCATGACCAACTCCCTTAAAACATGGTATTTCAAAGAAGAAAAACTCAGCATTGACGTATCCTAACACAAGATCAGCTATGCGTCCAGTGCCTCATGGAGATGGACTACCTGTTGCTACCCCACCTGATTCTTGTACAGCTAGTGACGAGGACAGCAGTGACTCTAATGCTACTCCATCACCTTTTAAACCGAGTACATCGAAAGATCCAGATTTCCCGTGTAATGTGGACAGTCGACACAGTAATACAAAGTAACACAGTGGGAGTTGAATAATCTGGTAAGAGATTTGGAATTGCCTAAAGGTAAAGCAGAACTGTTGGCATCTAGATTGCAGCAGTGAAATTGTCTTGACCAATCGGTAAATGTCAGTGTGTTCCAACGCCACACTCCATTCCTACCGTTTTTCACCAAACAAGATAACTTGGTATTTTCCAGTGATATTGAGGTTCTCATAACAGCTCTGAATATTGACTATAAAAGTGATGAATGGAGATTGTTCATAGATTCATCAAAGATAAATCAAAAGGCTGTTCTTTGGTTAAGCAGCCTACATGAAGGAAACCTATGACAATATGATGCAACTGTTATGCAGAGTAAACTATGAGAAGTTTCGAAGATAGAACAAAGGTACCAGGGAAAGGGAGTGAATCGATATTGGCAGATTACTGCTGGACACTCATCAGAGAATCACCAGCAACAGAATACAAACGCAGACAAAGCGATTGTGCCTTCAGAGACATTCCTCCGAGGGGAAACTGTAGAGTATAACTACTAATTTTATTTAAAAGTTATTTAAAATAAATTTCGGATGGCTTGAATCCTAATTTATAATTCAATTAGAAAGAATTAAATATATTATGATTTAAATATTTACATAATTAAACGTCAGCAGTATTAACTGATAAAAGGAGAGGCGCTGCCTCGCTATGGGTCAGTCGGAAAGTTCCTATGAACAGAGAAGTCACTACGTTCACAGTTCGAGAGATGTCGAGACAATTCCCGAGAAAAGCAGACGATGTCAAGAGAATTGATAGCGTTGCATCATGGGAGGAGCGAAGTCAGCTGAATACAACGGAGCGAAGTTTGAAGACCAAAGTGTGCGTCTTGGATTCTACGCAGTAAAGTGGAAAGGCAATAAATTCAGCATGAACATCGACAGAAACTGTGAGTAAACTTTATTTCAATTAAAGTAAGGGACAAACAGTGGAACGAAGTGCAAGGATATTATAATGGAAGGAACTGAAATATTAGACAACCGAGCATCGAGGATATATAGAGGAAAATTCCTATATTGAAGTAGAAGATAATTCGTGAGAATAATTTAAAGCCATTATGGATAGTAGAATAATTAACCTCTTATTGAGGGTTAATATTAATTATAATTATTTTCGTCTATGAAGATTTGTCACAAGATTTTGAGAATTCGGACAGTTAGTGCTTCAAGATATATAGTAAAGTGAACATTGTGTTTAACAATTAATTATCCAATTACTAGAGGAACTTGAAAGTATTTGCTTTAACTAAGACTATTAATTCATTTGATTTATAGAAGTGTTGGTCAAGTCGACAACAATTAATATTATTTTCAAAGTAGAAGTCAAGTATCAAATAGATACTTCGGAAGATATATTCTTCGAATTACTGTGAAAGAAGAATTCTACTACTTACTTACCTGAGCAATAAGGAACTAGATGAACTATCTATTTATTAGAACTGAATAATTATTGAACTGAGCTTGTTATAATACAAGTTATTTTATTAATCATAATCGTATTACATTTTCAATAAATATATTGAAAATTTTATTACAAGTGTCTATCTGTGTGTATGAAATAAAATAAACATATTATCACTATTGACCATTCAATAGGGCTTCAGGGACAATAAGGTAAATACATGCATTATGCTTGTAAGGATAATTATGATAAGTTGAGATATCTAAAAAAACTAGAGCTAAAAATGCATTTTAATGGCCATTTTCATGTTTAGCACACTCGAGAACAGAAATATAAACTATTTTCATCAAAGATACAGAGAAAAAGTTTAATTTTGTTGCCTAGTGTAATCTGAGACAGAAAAATGTATTAACTCTAACCTCTCTTACATCGAATTAAGAATTAACTTATAAAATTCAAAATATACAAATGCAACTTATTGTTGTGAAAGTAATGAAGAAATTTAAATATACAAATACAAATACTGATTATCAATTAATAAAACTTTTCTTTGTTGTGAAATGCGTTTTGAAAACGTTTTCTAAATTCATTAATGATAATTAATTAAGTTCAGATAAGCTTTTAAAAATACTAATTATAAACATATAAACTGGTATTAATACTAGAATTCTTTAATATCACCTGATTGATAATTTTTATCTATTTCGTCGTTCAAAGATCACCCGTAGTCTGTCAAAGCCTGTGTTGATGAGGATTTATTATTTCTTGTTTTCCACTCCTTGGGTTTCGGTCAAAACCCAAGCCCACAATATTTGCATTTGGCTGCGAAGTACCAGCAGGGGAGGAGGAAAGGTTGGAAAGGTTGGTACCCCTATTGCGTCCCTAAATGGAAAGGATTTGGGTTGGAAAAGTTCATCGCTTTGTTTGTAAACCCTCTTCCCTAATCCGGAAAAGCAAATGACGTTTTTGTTTGATCTGATTGAACCCTTCCATTTCAAAATCCTGGGTTTGTCTTACGTGTACGAATGTATTTTTTTTTTTTTATGTTTAAGTGAGAAGATTTCATTAATAAGAAAACTCAATACAGTTGACTCGCGATAATCCGACATTTGACAGTCCGACGCAGGTTGGTTCGAAAACCGACCCGATTGAGGCGGTCACGGAGGTGAAATGCAGTCACTTGCGATGAAGTTATGTCGGCTGCAAACACTTTGATACGTTGGTGTGAGGAGAGGGAACTCGACTACAAGAACATTTTAATGTTAAAAGAAAAAGCCATGACAGACTCTTTTCGTAAGAAGAAACAAAAAACGATTACAGATTTTTTTAAGCCTTAAATACATATGTACGTTTTTTTATTTTTTATTTTAAGACATAAAATTATATTTTACATTATATACTGTAATTTTATTTTTTTAAGACATAAATATAGAAATAAATTAGTATCACATACATACATATTCATTTGTGTAAAACTATGCCTAATGAGTTTTTTTATATCCTCAATGGCCATAAAATATGTACTCAATATGTATTGTAACATATACGTACTGTAGTAAGTACAGTACTGTATATACATAACTTAAATTTTCTTGGCTTAGAAGTCAAAATTCAGTTTTAAAAAATCAACCTTTGGTAATCCGACATTTTTGATAATCCGACACCTCTTAACTGTCGGATTATCGCGAGTCAACTGTATTTACAGATTTGCAACTGCAATATCCGTAATAATGGGAAAAAATGTTCAGAATAATATTTTCAATTCTTTCTTTGCACATTTTCCGTTTTTTTTATTAGTTTTCAATCATTTGTATTGAGTAGTTTAAAAAATCTTACCTTGGCTTCATAATTTCTTTCATAACTTTTAATATCAAAATTTCATAAAATCTGTCCAACTATTCGTCATTTTTGGAGATAGATTTATCACTAATCTAATCTAAAGGGAGGGAGGAGTTAAAACATTTTGAAATCTTTGTTCTTTTGTAACTATGAAAAATCATTGCATCAAAACCATATGAATACATATTATATTAGGCGAATATATTATTGTGAGTGAATTTAGAAATGCTTATGCTTATTTTAAAACTTCTCTTAAACTATTATCTGAATAACTGTTTATTAGTGTGGAGAAACTTAATAATGCCTAAGGAACTGCGAGGACTTCCTATCCTACAATGGAATCAGCATATCTTCAATTCTCACACACGGCTTCTTTTTTTTCTCCATCTTCCAACGATTTTTATCTTTAGTGTTTATGAATTTCACTTTATTCATGTTGGTCATGTAGCCATTTTCATCATTACAAACAGCACCGAAACAGTTTTTTTTTTGTTTGTATAGGTGTGTTAGATCTCTGCATAAGCATCTCATCTATTAAAAGAAGCGTAAGTTTAAAACTTAGGTCTTTTATCTCAGACTTTTTTGATCTCCAACTTTATTTTAAATTCGCAACGCTGACATAAATGATGACGTCATTTCAACCAAAGGTAAAACCTAACCAATAGTTATCCATTAGAAATTGTTTTCATGAGTAGCCAGAGGGTTGCATCTTCAACATTTCTAAAGACGCTTTGAAAATCTAGTAACTTTAATTAGATTTTGCCTAATGAGTCTGGTAACACGCTTTTAGTTGTCTACCCCCTCCCTTTCCAAATTAATTTCTGCTCCGTGGCCCGGAGGTAACGCTTTTCGGCAGCGATGTAGGCTAAGGTAGAGAAGTATAATTAGTGTCGTGACCTTCTACCAGGTGGCGCTTTTGTCCAAGACTTCTCTGTAACATTCTCCAGCACTACTGAAACAATTACACAGCATCTAAGACTGCAGTTTGTATTGCCAGGAAACGGCTCAAATTTACTGTTGTGGAAATTTTAATCAACTTGGTAATTGTGGTGGCAACTCTTAATTTGAAAACAGTAGCTAAAGAAATAAAAAAGAGAAACTAAAAGTATGTCAATGTCTGGTTTTAGACCATTCTAAAATCTTCTGCGAAATTTTTAAAACACCGAAGCAAAATATTGCCTGAAACGAAGAATAAGAATGACTTATTACAAAAAAATCATAATCTATCACCGAAGAATATTTCTTGAAATTTCCAATCTTTATCATCCTTAAACTGAAAAAAACCTCTGTGATATTCATAAAACCTAAAATAAGACTTCACTGCTCTTATCTTTCCAATGGAAATAAGAACAATTTGTTCATCAACAGACAGAGAAACTTAGGGGATTTTTAATTTTTTTTTCTACATTCGATCCAATGGAACAAGAATACTCAATCAAAATTAGAATTATGATTTATGGAACTTATTCATTTAATTTGTATTAATTGAATCTAGTAACACAGAAGTGCCGTGCTGGCATGGCCGTGCGGTCTCGGCGGCGGCCAGCCGTGGCGACCAATGCGCCAGTATCTGGGTTCGAATCCCGGCAGTGGCATGGCTGTTTCACTTTCCTTTCATGTGTTTGTCTGCTTCTTCTCTGTCCCTTGTCTCTTCTCTTCCCATCACCTGGTCAGTCGGCCAGTGTTCCCGCCGTTCTTAGGGTTCGCCTTGCGTCCCGCCGTGGACTGACATACAAGGCCAAAATAAAAAAAAACACAGAAGTGGGTTTTTTTTCCCCCCTCAACTTTTTCTTTGGTAGTTTACTATTGGCTTAATAACAAAAAAACATTAAGGGGCGTTCATTAATTACGTGAAGTGTTTTCTAAAAAACTTGGACCCCCATCCCCCTCATGTGAGATTTCCCCTATAATTTTTAAATAATTAAATTTATTTAATATGTTCATGTATTTTGCTTCATATCACTAAATACCGAAAGCGTTACTGATGTCTTCTATGAAATACATTTTTTTCTGTGAAAGTAGAGGAGAAAAATGATATTACGTTTAAGATGCACTATAACGAATTTAATTAAATTTAGTAAAAGTAAAAAAATAGGCTGCGACGCCGCCTTCCCTAATTCTTCCCTCACTCCAAGGGCATCATGTGCTTCCTCTACTGTAATGACTGGACACACGATTTTTGTCCTTCCCTTTAAATGAGATTTTGCCGAATGAAATCTGACACTTGCGCGAGGCTTGTTTCAAATCGGGGAATCCCAGGCATAAACAATATTACAAAATGTTATAATCTATTATAATATGTAGATTTGAATAAGAAAAAGAAAACAGCACCTGAACAAAAGAAGAAATTGCCTTTCTGATTTTAGATTAAGGGAAGGAATTGGGAACGGCCGTTTCGTCCTGCTACGGACTCATCAGCCCAATCCTCGCCTTCCCTTAATCGAATCGCCTTCCCGCAGCACGTTAATTTTCTTTATTAATATGTATATTCTCTGAATTAAAAAGTTGACGTGAGATTTTCATTGACCCTCCCCTCCCCCTCCCTTTAAATGAGATTTGGTGAGATTTTGCCGGACCTCCCCCCCCATTTTGAGCTCACATAATTAATGAATGCTTCCTTATAAAACTTGTAAATATGAACCAAAAAAGTAATAACAATTTTGATCCAGACTTATATTAAATACTAACTTCTTCCATCTTTCACTAAATGCTGTAATCTGGGGGCAAGGCAGTGCCCCCGCCAAGACGAGCCGAAGGCAGGAAGGGCACTACGTACCTTTTCTCGAAGCGTTTCGTCGTATTATCGAACCCTCATAGCTCCGGCCTGGATAATACTAGAGCTCAAATTTTCAGGATAAGATGCAGTTAGCAGACTAATGAAATACGCTAAGTTTCATTTATCTAGCTTTTATACTTTGGATTTTATTAATACCTAAAATACGACTATTCCGTCACTGATTCACTCACTCACTGACTCATGATCATCAAAACCTCTAGGGTACTTCCTGAAGTCCTGGAAAGCTGAAATTTGGAATATGCAGGCTAGGATTAGCACACAAACAAACAAAAAAATTAAGAAATCCGTAACTTTCACCCTCCAACCCCTCATAAAGGGGGGATCTAGTTATGTATTATCGAACCCTCATAGCTTCGGCCTGGATAATACTAGAGAGCTCAAATTTTCAGGATAAGATGCAGTTACCATACTAATAAAATACGATAAGTTTCATTTATCTAGCTTTTATACTTTGGATTTTATTAAGATCTCAAAAACGTCGTACCCTCAATGCTTCGGCCTAAATAATACTAGAGAGCTCAAATTTTCAGGATAAGATGCAGTTAGCAGACTAATGAAATACGCTACGTTTCATTTATCTAGGTTTTATACTTTGGATTTTATTAATATCTAAAATACGTCGATTTCGTCCATGATTCACTGTCTGACTGACTGACTGACTCATGATCATCAAAACCTCTAGGGTACTTCCTGAAGTCCTAGAATGCTGAAATTTGGTATGCAGGCTAGGTTTAGTTCACAAACCACAACAAAATTAAGAAATCTGTAACTTTCAGCCTCCAACCCCTCATAAAGGGGGTTCCGGTTCTTTATTATATAACAAATTCTGATAGGTATATCCCACCCAAAACATTTCTTGTAAAATAAGTTGCCAAGACTCACATGCTCATAACGTTTTCACTGCTAAAAAGATATGATATCTCATGTAGAGCCAAGCCCCTAACTCTACAAGCCCTAACTCTAAAAACCCTATATCTTGGTCAAAAAGTATGGCTTGGCTGTTTCATGGAACTATTTCATCTCACCCAAAACATTTCATGTAAAATACGTTGCCAAGATGCTCATAACGCTTTCACTGTTAAAAAGTTATCAGATTTCATATAGTGCCAAGCCCCTCACTATACATGCTATTACGGATCACCCTGTATCTCAGAGAGGATATACAAAACAGAGTAATTATTAACGCAATCGGAAGCCTACACCCATAAAGATAGGTGATGAAAATAAAACTTAGCTTATGGAACCGCTGGGCCCAATTTAATTCCACAGCCAAAATCAGTTAAATATAATACCAAAAGAGAAGTAAAGAAAAGATAAACAACTCAGGTATATCAAACAACAAAATGTATTTGAAATGAGCTTAATATAATACAATCACACACAACAAATCAAGACTCATGCAATAGAAATTACATATCAATAAAAAAAAAATATATATAATAATAACACACACTGCTTTGTTCATAAATTCGGCAATTCCAACAGATTACAAATTAAATCGAAATTACTCAAGTTGGTAATTATCAAATAGTAATTCACAATAATCTTATCAATGCAATTTAACAAAAGTATAAACTTAAGACATATTCTCACAAATAGTTTGAGTCACTTTATAAGCAGAGTCTGATCGAAAATTGTTTATGAAACAGACTTTCTGACCATAGAGTATGTCTGAAGAGTTCACTCCCGGGCTTAATTTCGCCAAAGAAAATATACTCACAGTTCGACGCTCTGTCCTGTTTACATTGTCACAAAATATAGGATAGCTCCGACAAAATTCACTGTTCATGTCAAAGTATCCAGGTAAACACAAATGGCACACAACACATTCTCTTGCACTACACGAACGTTTCTTAATAACGATGGCTGCTCACTACAACTGAACTATCCTGAGGGTATACGGCCTTTCTTAATACCTCACAGATATCCAATAAGCCGACTTCATATCAAGAAGCACATATCTCAAAAGTATCCAGAGATATGTGCACCACAGGATGAGATACAAGTCTTGCAATTAACCGTGTATAGGTAGAAAAGAAGAACAAAGCTGTTTTTCTCCTAACAGCTTCTCCGCCCTTCCAAGACGGAAGAAAAATACGTGTGTCTCGTCCGGCTACATCGTGAGAAGTGACTCTGAAGTTTCAAGAATGCATCTCATAGGGATGGTGACGTAAACAACGTTTTACCAATGGCCCTTCAAGAAATAAGGGGTGACTTGAAACCCCCAAATGACATCACTATAAACTCCGTACAGAAACAATATGGCGGTACCTTCTTTCCAGCATAAAAATTGTTCCAAAATAAAAGCAAAATTGCATTTAATAATCTACATCACATTTACAGATAGCAATTATAAAGGTTACATAAGGTGGAAGGATGTAAGAATATAAAAAAAAAAATGCTAAATAAAAAGTTTTAATGTGAAAAACCTGCCATTTTACGATTAATTAGAAAACAGGGAGAAGAGATAAAACAACATGGCGGATCCTGCGAGAAGAGATAAACAAGGCAAAGATCACTTTTCCCCAACTAAGTGACATAACCACACAGAATTGCGTCATAGAAAGTAGAAGAAGAAAAATAAAATAAGGAAAATTAAAAAGACCGTAACAATGCCTAACTCTAAAAACCCTACTACCTTGGTCAAAAAGTATGCCTTGGCATACTCCATATCCTTTATATAACTCCATGGGATTGTCTGTGCGACAGCCACGAAACGGCCAAGCCATACTTTTTGACCAAGATATAGGGTTTTTAGAGTTAGGGCTTGTAGAGTTCGGCCTTGCAGAGTTAGGGGCTTGGCTCTACATGAGATCTCATATCTTTTTAACAGTGAAAACGTTATGAGCATGTGAGTCTTGGCAACTTATTTTACATGAAATGTTTTGGGTGGGATAAAGTCTGACACAAACTTCATCAAATCAGGGAATTCATTTCATTTCAAAAGTTGTTTTTTTTTTTTTGAAGTCAGCCTCAGATCAAATTTTGAAATTAGTGATTTGGAGAAAGATAGAAATGTTGGACACCAACGACTAAAGGAAAAAACAAACCAAGCCTGTATAAGCATCAAAATCGCTTGCAAATAAATTTAAAATTCTGGATGTTTTCAATTACAAAGCAAAAGCGAAGCAATTTACTAAAAATTAAGAAAGAAGAGAATAGTAACAAAAGAAAACAAGTCTCTCATTTCGTACTTTTGGAGAAAAAATATGAAGTAGGTTTCCTAAAACAGGAAATATTAATAAAATCAAAAATCTACCTGTTCGAATCATTAAAGAAATGAGCCGTTTTCTTTGAAAGTGGTGTAAGTCCATTTTCGACAAAAAGTTAGTTAATGATAACAATGAATGCAATCTGCTATGACGTTTTATCTGTAAACAGTTCAAAAAAAAATCCTTCAAAATTTCCATCATTTTGTCAATATACATTTTCGTAGTTAATGAAATTACAAATATAATTACTTTGAAAGTGGTGCAAGTCGACTTTCCGCAAAGACGTAATATTTAGTTGAAAAATTATAGGAGTACCCACTACATACTTTTTTGTCTTCATTTTTTTTTTCCAATTCTGTATGTGTACTGCGCTATGTCGCAGGTGCATAACACCTACGTGCGAAATGACGTCACGTCTGCACCGACAGATAATTTCCAATTCCGTGTGTGTAAGGCGCTACGGCGCAGGTATGTCTATGTTTACACATCCCTCGTGAATACAGTGGCACTCACACATGTTTCTTTTTTGTTTTGTTTTTTTGTTATATTAAAAATTTCATAAAAAAATTGGTTTGATTCAATTGAAATCCTATATTTAATATTTTATAAATGTATGATTTTTACATTTTGTTGAAAATGAAAGTGGTGTAAGTCCATTTGAAGTCATCAAAAGTTTAAATTTTTTTAAACTAAAATTTTAAAAACGATCACATTATAAACTTGGATCAATTAAATATTAAAAAACATAAACTGAACATATTAATATATGTCAATATTTTTCAAACCATTCAAATGCAAACCCTTAAATATCTCCATATAATATAAAATGGACTTACATCACTTTCAAAGAAAACGGCTCAAATATTAAATGCAGGCATAAATAATCTAGTCATTAGATTTTCAATTAATGTGAGTTTGTTGGTTTATCTCAGCTGAGAAGAGGATGTAATTACGAAATGTATATTCTGAGACACTTCTAATGTTTAAGGTTTCACATCAATATGTTTTTAAACTACAGATGGCAAACATGTGACTTGGTAAGTTTATTAAAGGTACTTATGTTATGGTGATGGCAGGGAAGCCGAGCACTATCCATACGGAAAGAAGACAAACGGAGAAAAAAAAATGAAGAAAGAATGTGAAAGTAGTGCAGGGAAAACGGGACAAAACCTGTGCAACGCCGATCGTCCACACAAAACTCAGCTGAGAGGCTGATGTCTAGCTACACGCCAATCGCGCGGCTTGCAAATGTACTCAATCCCTCAAAATTGTAAAATTACTAAAGTATGGCTAATAATTTACAGTATTGAAAATGAAGGCTTTTTTTGTGATTGTATATGCGAACACTCCCACGTGTCAGATCGCAAATGCTGATGTATATTATATTTCACTCGCCCTGCGCAGCTGTAAACAGTATTAGTAATTTTTGTCCACTGAGGAAAAGGTCTTTTTAGTGGAAGAGGAAGGCAAAATGATCCAAGTTTACGGTTTGTGTGTGAGTAGTTTAGAGAACGCTTTGGTCGACGGACACCCAGTGATTCTGTTATACTGGGTGTTGTAGCCAAGTTCCGAATCACTGGAAGTGTGTTGTGCAGGGGCAGGGTCGTGCCGGACAACCGAAAAAAGTGGAACCAGTGACAATTACGAATCAAATTATTTAATCAACACGGGGAAATCAACTGACAACTGTCTTAAAACAGGATATGAATCAACGGTCAGTTCAAAAATACTGAAAACATTGAATGCGTACGAATGTAATTTGCATTCGTACGTGATTCAACAATTGCGACCAGGTGATTATACGACGAGTCGTTTATAGGTGTCACAATCCTTGGCTTGCAATACGACAATCCATCCTTTATTGACACCATCTGGTTCAGCGACGAAGCCCACTTTCATCGGTCCCTTAAATAGGCGTAGCAATAGGTTCCTAGGCTTTTAGCAACCGGAGGAAGTACAGTTACAAAATGAAAAAGTGACAGTGTGGTGCATTCTATAAGGAGACGGAATTATTGGGCCTTCATTGCAGAGAAGTTCAGTTAAGAGTTAACCAAGAACGTTACATCAACCAGGTTCTGGACACCTTTCACTGTCAACCTTAGGAGGTATTGCAGGGCAGGAACCTTTCTTTTTTGTGACCAGTTCTTTCAACAGGACGTGGTGACTTGTCACTTATCACATGTGTTCTTCGGGAAACGTTCAGAAATAACGTGATTTAACGTTTCGCTGATTTTTCGTATCCTTTCCACTCTCAAGATCTAACGTCACCGGATGCTTATGTGTGGGGCATGGGTGAAGGAGTGGGTGTTTCGGTGAAACAACTGAAAGAGATAATCATTTATTCACATGATACAGATCATGCAACAGCCTTTTTATTCATGGAATATGTTTTTTATAGACAACATGCACACTCATTTGTTTCGCTTTGTTTATTTCTATTGTTGATTTTCAAATGCAATCATCATAGTTGTCAAATGGACCCCATTTCAATATGAATAGCCATAATAGTAATAATTGTAATAAATATATGCCATCTGTATTATACTGTAATGCAGAGGAAGGTTTACAGCTATTCATGCTCCGAAACTAAATTTACAGTTTCAATGTCCTTATGGTTAGTTGAAAGAAAAAAATCATCGTGTCCAAGAGTTTAAAATTTCTATATTGATAACTCTGAATGCTATTAGTTTATTTAACTTAAAATTCTAAAATTCTTCAATAATAAAGTTAATTAAAAGGAATAAACCTTAAATGGATGAAAGAGATAAAATTTTAAGGAAGAAGAGTTGAAGTTTGTTATTAAATTATGGATTTGATAAAGAAAAGATTCTTAAAGAAGGATATCTAAACATCAAGTGTAATTTAAGTTGAAAATACTAATAGTAACGCTAAAAATAATTGGTTATGATTAATCAATTAGCTTAAAGTAAAGCATTTAGATAAAAAGCCTACGAAAGCGAGTAATCCTCCAAGGAATATAAGGTTAATCCTACAATTATACTTAAATACAAGATAAATACAAAAAAAATCTTAAAAATTAACAAAAAATAATTCAGGCATATCTGGGTTAAGTATAATTGTAGGATTAATGAAAGGTTCTTCGCTTGCAAACCCCTTTCACCACCGTATTTTTATCGCAGAACCATCCAGCCACCCACCCCCATTCCAAACAAAAAGTAAGACAATGATAATGATTATCAGTTAAATATAATGGAGATATTATTTCTAAACATTTGCTTAAATTATACTTCAAGTATATAAAATAAGTTAGAAAGGCAAAAATGCCAAGAGAGGATTTCAAGCAAAGACTGCTAAAGAATCAATTCTTTAATAATTGTAAGAATTAATATCAAAATTTATTACGAAATCTTGTTACAAATAATCATTTCAATTGGTAAAACTATAACCAATGTCGTAAAACTAAAGTGTCTCTATCTCAGAACAATTTAAAATTAAAAAGTTAAGCCTTACTATTTATAACACTTTCTCAGAAAGTAAAAAAAAAATCTAATAATCTAAGAATGCAATTTTTGTGAATGTGATGAGTTGTTTTTATTACATAAATATTCTCTAAAAATATCAAAGATCACCAAAGAAAGTGTATTTATTTTGTTTCTAATATCCATGGACCGCAGTCTTCTAACATCTACGAGATATTGTTCTATATCTTGCAAGAGATGTAGGTGATTTTAACAAATATTATTCAATCTAGAAAAAGTAAGAAATTGTCTGCATAATACTTCTTGGCAGATTTAAGAATATACCCAAGACATCTACATCAACCAATGGATTACATTAATTAATTCTGTGATGATGATTAGTGACTCAGTTCGAAGATGAGGTTTATGAAATCTTCCTCCATTATTTCTATCCTCCTCTTCAGTTCCACAAAGCCTCTAACTCCTAATTCCTTGCACGTTTGTGTAATAAAATTATTTCGAGGTCCTCCCATTCCTTTGCCTTCGCTTGGAATCACCCCCTCTAGGACTCTCTGTATAGGATTATCATGTCTCTTAACATGTCCAAGCCATTTTAATCTTCTTCTTTTAATTAAACGTATAATTTTCTTTTTTTTTCATCCACTATTTCTAATACCTTATTAGTTGTCTTTCTTTCTTTCTGTTCAGCTGAGTTTTTCCAATCTTCACTAACACCATATTTCAAAGACTTCTAAATATTTATTTTCTTTAGTGTTTAATGTCCATGTTTCCGAGTTATATAATGCAATCGACCAAATATAAGTTGTTAATATTTTTTTCCGTATGTTAATATCTATTTTTTAAAACATCAGTAAGTTTTGTTTAGTTCTAAACGCAGTCTTAGCCATTGCTATTCTAGTTTTTATTTCCATTGTACATCTTTAATCTTATGTCATAATTTGTCCCAGATAACAGAAACTTTTTACTTGTTCACTTCTTTGTCTATTGATGGTTAAATTTATTTGTTTCTCTTGTTTTGATATTAACATAACTTTGATTTTCTTAATGTTTATTTTCATTCCAAATGTTTCTATTGTTTGATTTATTCTATCTAATATCTCTTGCATGTCGTTATCATTCTGTGCTAGTACAGCCTGATCGTCAGCGAATTTTATTGTTTCGTATTTTTCTCCTCCAATTTTTCTCCTCCTTTACAATTTATTAATGTGTGATCCATCATAATTTCTGCAAACAAACTGAAGAAATCTGGTGATAAGAGACAGCCTTGTCTCACTCCTTTTCTGATAATTATGGGCTCTTAAACTACAGGCGTCCGACAAGTCGCGCATCATAGGCGATATCACAATTTTGTTTTAATTGTTGTGATAATTGTTTTTAATTGTTGTGATCGAGGAAAAATGTCGTGAAACCACCGCTGATGTGTTACAAGTGTTCTGAATAATACGAAGTTTCGTCTCCAGACTTGTTAGGAACTTGGGGGCACTCATATAGAGCAAATATTATAATTTAATTATGATAAAAGGCAAACAAATGATATCAACCTATGATGCGGGACTTGTCGGACACCCCGTAATTAATTCTGTATCAACAACCGATTCCTGCAACTTCAATAAATAGATTCTGATGTAAATAAGACAAACCCAATCTTCCTATGAATAGCCACGTTTTTATTTACTTTGCAGGAAACTGAAAAGTCTTCCTTAATCTTTGATAAACATCTACGAAGCAAAATCTTGCTCCCGAGCAATTTTAAAGCATAGCAAAATCATAGTGCGTTTCCACTAGACGAGATATTTTAAGCCCCTCTGGTACAAAAAACTCAAGCGAAGTTTAAGCCTTAGATGAACCTCAAGTACTTTGGTAAATAAAATAATTTATAAATAATTCTTTTAATTGTGTGACTTTCTTATATTATAATTTTTTAATCGACAATTGTTAAATGAAAAAATTATACAAGTTTTTGGACGATTCTTTAGCCACTAGCCAAATGTTAAGTATTAATTATTATTTAATAAAAAAAGATCCATTCCAAAAATCTAAGGTAACTGAATAAAGAAAGATAATTAATCCCATTTTCAAGGAAATGTTTCAACAGTGATTTCGGAAGATCTCCTAAGATTCCCTTCCGCTGTCATTTGTGGAAATGACACGTAAATAAATGAACAACGCGGCGGCGAAGGGGATTTGTGTTTAGAGAAGCAGAATTACAGGAGATTAGAGGGAAACTCTGTTCTCGCATAAGCGGACGAATAGTAGGACAGAATTGTGACCCCCAGTTGAACCAGAGCTTTTTCAACCGAAACACTGACATATTTGGAAATAGTCGTCGGCTTTATTTTGAAGGTTAAGACTTTAAAAGTTAATAAATAGAAGCAGAGGCAGATTTAATCACTTCAAAGGTTAAATAATCTTGAAATACACTAGTAATAGCGAAGATTACGACTTTCAAAGGGATAGTGTTTAAACACTTATGACCGAAGAAGGATTTTAAAGGAACTCAACAATCTTATGAAACAAAACATAAAAAGATTTAAAATTACCTTCAGAGTTAATCTAAAGATTAAAAGAAACATAAAATTTTGGGATAAGCTTTAAAAGTTGAAATATCGGGAAGTTTTAAATTTTAAAAGAATTTAGATCCTGTCATAAAAATAGTAACGAATTCTGACTGAATTTTACAGGTCATAAATTCAAGTAACAACAACGGTAATAAAATTAGTCTTCCTACTAACACTTATTTCCCCTTTCTTAAATGTCACAGAGAAAGGAACAAGTAAACACCTTAACTGAAATTCCTGTGTTCATTATGTTGCAAGTGTGTATTTGTTTCATTCGCGGCAAACCTACCAAAGTGACTTAGTGGTTTCAATTTGTCAGCTGCCAATGTAATGAATCCAAAGCAGTGGAATTGTAAAGCGAATTCAGACTGATTTTATTTTTAAAAAGAAAGAAAATACATACATGTTTGATTTCAGTCTGTCGGCAGATAAGTAACAATTTTATTGGAATCATTTTTATTTATCTTTATGTAATTCTCTTTCAAAATATAAGCAATAAGATCTTGAAGGATCTAAAAGTCTACTTTTATCTATTTTAAAATTATGAAAAATAGCAAACCTTTGTAAATTATAAACAAAAGACTACAAATATAGTTTCACATCTTTCATGTTGATAAAAAATTCAGTAAATCGTCGAATATTAATTTAAATTTGTTATTAAATTGTTTTCTAGATCTAATCAAAGCGATAACCAATTTACAATGAGTTACGAAATAATTACAGAATTCTATAAAGTCGATGGAAATCCATTGTTTATTTGCTATACATTATATGTGTAGAAATAGGAATAAGCCTATCCATTCACCTCACTGTTGAGGGTGGAGGACAGAAAGGGACCCAGTTGTTTTAACGAATCTCTTATTTATAATGTGTTTTAAATTTTATTTATGAATCACAGAGTATAAATATTATTCATTTCATGAAATATATATATACAACCTCAAGGGGATCCGGACCAGGTGAAGCCCGGGGACAGTTGCGCCCCCCTTGTCCACTAACTCCACCACTGCTGTTGTAGTAAAGACTAAAGCCCATTGCACATGGATCCGAAAATCGGTCGGACGGATCCATGTGCTTAAGGGGAGCATTTGAGACCAAAATTCTCATATTGAAATGAAAAAAGGTAAGGTGAATGAGGGTGTTTTGAATATGTAAATTTTGGACTGAGTCACCCTATACGTAAATTGTGTTCCAAAACACTGTCATTCACCTTATCTTTTTTCATTTCAATATGATAATTTTGGTCTCCAATTCAGCTCCCCTTCAGCCCACTGCACATGGATTCGATCGACCGAATTTCGGATCCATGTGCAATGGGCTTAAGAGGCGGTTTAATTTAACTAAGTATTTTGGTAATATTAATCATCATCACTAACACAAATAAATGTACTTTAAGTTCTTACATTTATTTGTGTTAGTGATGATGATGATTAATATTCTAAAAGAGAAGGAATTAAGAAGAAGTATGGTATGTATAAGTATTTGATAGTTATCAATGGAATATACGATTCACTGCTCATCTGTCTTTTAAAGAATTATTAATGCAAAGTAATTAAAATGAAGGAAATTTATTAGAAATAAATGAAATAACATTTGCCTGTAAATGATTAAAACACTTTTAAATAAAAGACATATTTCAAATGTCGTTTTCTTTCCCTTCTATAGAAAATGAAGACTCTAAGAAGCTAAAAGGATTCTGTTAAATGGATTTATTTCTGATCAATTTCTATTAATGTGAATGGAAATCTTTTATTGATAAAAAGTATCTCTGACTTTTGTTCTATTTCTTGATATCTTGGGAAGAGCGAGGGGGTCTTTAATTTGTAGTAATTATTTTAAACGGATTCTTTCTTTATTTAAAAAAACCAAGGGAAAAAAACCGAAGCCCATTTTCTTTTTTTTTTAACTTTTCTTTGTTTTTTAAAAATGGTGAAAATAATACCAATGAAAAACTTTTCAGTTATTATCATCTGAAAAATATAAAACAGTAGAAATTTCCCTTTTTTGAAAAAAAATAAAAAAATATAACTAAATCCCTGTTACTTATTTCAACTAAAAACATTCCCAAAAAACAGCAAAACAACTGAAATTCCTGAAAAAAAAGTTAACTTGGCTACTTTGAGTCTTTAAAGTGTAGCTCCTAAACCTTTTTGTTCCTTCAATGTTTTTATATAAAGCAAGATTCTTAGGAAAGCATCTATCGCCATTATAAGAGAACAAACCATGTAGAGATCTTAGAGAGTTAGATTCTGTCGCTACACCCACATAACAATGAACTAACTGATGTCCATTTAAAGCAATGCTTGTCATAAGAGCCCTAATTGCATGTAAGTGAGGAGGAGATGATTTAGACCGTATTGACCCTAAGTGTCGAATTCAAAGGATTTTATTATGTTAGCCTCGACTCCATACGTTGTTCTTTAAATTTCAGAGAACAAGATAATTATTTCGTTGCCCAGATACCAACTGAGAGAGATCTACGTCGACGCATATAATTAGCAATTACCAAGAGGAGATTACACGCTAATGAGAATGTCGTTGGATCAAGTGAGTCTCGCATCGCCCACTACTCTCTCTTGGATTTCGCGCCCTAATTATCCGGATGGCTATTGTTCAAAAGGGACCAACACTAATTGAAGGGATTCTTAGGCAGCCATACATCACAGTCACAAACTTTGCTTGAATTACAAGAATTATGAAACTACAAACAATTAGAATTCGCTTCTTGTAATAAAAATGTTTTTTGTATAAGAAACGCTGCAAAAAAAACTCTGAAGATTTCATTTTAAGACAGTCCATTCTATCATTCAGGACATAAAGAATTGGAAGCAATCCTTCATTAACATTTGCGTATTTCATTGTCAAAAACAATTCAATGAAAACGTTTTGCAATTTAAAATAACTGAAATGGTAGAAAGAGTAAAAGTGCTTCTTAGATGTCTGAATAAATATTCTTGTGATAAAAAAACCATCCAAACGTAAATGAAGACATCAACTCTTCTTCTTAATCCTTGCATTTTAATTTCAAATGATTTCTCAACCAATGTGGGCTCGATCTGAGGAGATCAGAAGAAGAATTCGCACGGGACTTAAAATGGAAAACGAAGGCAATGAGAACCGGTAACGATTAGTGGATGCCTGAGTTTTTTCCCACCAAATTCCTCTTCTTTGCCTGATTTATTTTCTCACCTCCCGAATAATGGAAATGAGTGAAAATCTACCGAAGATTTCGTAACTGAAATTGTTTCTATAAACATAAAAGCGATCTTAAACAAAGACAGCGATTATGAAAACTTATTAAAACTAATCATCAGTAGCCTACATTGTTCGTTAAAAAATATTAAAAACTAATATTACAAGTGTATTATTTGATAAATAAATTTCAAGTGTGATGAGAAATAGAAAAAAAAATGTTAAAATAAACAGTATTTTAAATACTAGAAAATTAAGTTCAGAAAACTTCAAAAATTTCAAGGAAAAATAAATTGCATTTGCTAATTTTTATAACAAAAATTTTTAACTTAATTTACCAAATGAAGAAATTCATGATTAAAACTGAGAACCATGTTTTCCTTAGAAAAATAAAACTATACTCTCCCAATAAGAAAAAACTGCTTCCAAAATATTATTTTAATAAGGATATCATTCAATGTATTTGCGAATTTTCGAGATTTCTTATTCGTCCGTCCTTTATCAAATTATATGAAAAAAAAAAATCCTATTTAACTATTTATTTTTTTTTCATGTAGTAATTTTAATTTTGTTAAAGTGGCAGAGAATAAGAATTCCCTAATAAGTATAGTTATAGACTTAATTCAAATTGATGGAAGTAGAGGATGCAGAAAAACATTGTATTTAACAATTATTGCCAATTATTATTTTATCTTGATTCTTACGACCGTTAAGCTTTTTCACCTTTGATTCTGTTTAAAAATATATCATTAATATATCATTAATATATCTAATGATAAGGGATGGATCCCCAAGAATCACAGCTGACGAAATCATTGATACTGGAGTTGATTCACGTTTCTTTGGTCGATTTCAAGGGCGCATGCTATCTCGCATGTGACGCAGCATTGTTGAGTTCGAATCAGAGATCATAAGCCTGTAATTGATTATCTGGTAGCTGGAAATGTGTTGCATTCTAAATATGTCACCAAAAATCCCAAATTGATGGGAGGGGTGCATAGTTGCCCTTTCCTATGCTTAATATGTCGCCTCAAAAATTGTGGACATGTGCAACCGCCGAAATTTTCATGTTTGCAAGTCCCCCATCAACCGGGTAATAGCAGAAAGTCGTATAAAGCCCATCAGCCAAGAGCAAGGCAAGCCACAGGCCCGAAAACAACACTCATGACCGATAGCAACTCCTAACGTTATTAAGAAAGTGAAGGCTATGATTGTCGGCGAGAATACTAGCACCCAAAGGGCGGTTGTCCAGGCTATAGGAGTTTCTCAGCCAACGGTTGCACGGATAATTAGGCGTGATCTGCAATTAGAAAAGCATCCTAAAGCTCGCCTACTTCCTCGACACATTTATGAAAGGAAGACCAACAGCCGAAAACTTTACGAGCACCACTTATCGGGAGAAAAATGGAAGTACGTCACTACTTTGGACGAGGCATGGATCTATCTTAATATACCAAGAAGCCAAGGGCAATATTTTATAGCCCTTTTGATGCCAAAGGACGATCCGAGTGGTACCGCGAATGCAAAGAAAATTTTTCGTGATTGTAGCGGGTTACAGCTACAGAGGAAAGTGGCCGCTGCAGAAGGTACCTGCAAAGGTCAAAATTAATCCTGCCTTTTAACGAGAGCTTGTCCTGGAACCTTGTATCCTGACGATATTCCCGCAGTGTACGGCAGCGACAAAAGGAAGGTGTGGATTCATCAGGATAAGGCGTCCAGCTATACAGCTAGAGCGACCCCGCTGTACATGGCCAATATGGCGACTGACACCGGAATACAAGCAATCCCATACAGTATGATTCCTGTAAAATTCCCCGATGCATCTCCAATGGACTTCTGCGGGTTCGGATTACTTAAACGGGCTCTGGGTAGACGACGACCGAAAAGAGTAGCAGGGCTTTGGAAAGCTTGCGAAGAGGAGTGGAACAAGATACCCCTTGTCTACCTCCAACGCAGCCTTCTTCAATGGAAACTGCGATGCAGAGCCATTGCCAGAATGCAGGGGCTCCTCATTGAACACAACCGCTGGTGGAGAAAAGAGTTCTGCTGAGTCTATGACGAGATCAAATTCGACCGAATAAACGTGAAGCAACCCTCCGTATATGAGACCGAGGAAAACAACAGAATTTATCTAATATCGTTTTTTGTTTTCTTTTTATTATTAGTAATAGTAGTAATAGTATAACGCTAATACGGAATTCGAAGGAAAAGCAACAGACGAATCCAACAATATTTCAAGACAAACAATTAATTATTAAGTACTAAAAATGAAAAAAAAAAATGATTAGCTTATTTTAGGAGGATATTTAAGATATTCGGTTTACAAATAATCTTAACACAATATTATGAAGCAAGTTCAATATTTTATCTTTTGTAAGAAGACCATGATAGTGATTAAAACGACAAGAGATTTCTATAATGGAATGGTTATCTTTAATCTTCTCTCTTTTTTTTTTTTTTTTTTTTTGTTAATAAAAACATAGTTGGGTAGAAGTCAACTATTCTAACGTGGAGACAAATGTAATCCCCCTGAATGGTGTCACAGCTGGAGGAAAGCCAATACGACCAGAAGGAAAACTCCACATCAACGAGATGGCATTTTCCATTGGCTTGCGAAACTAAAATTTTAAAAGTGAACATCTTAAAGGAAATCATAAAACGCTGCAAAAAATAGTACAACTAGTCCAATAAATAATAATCTAGAATTATTAGTTAATTCTTTTTTCAGAAAATTAGGTTTTAATAGAATAACTAAAAAGAGAAATCATTTCTTTTGTTATAAATCTACCTATGCGTCACTTCAATGGACAATTATTTTAAAATCCTTTGAGGTTTCATCATTATCCATAGAAGCAAAATCAAAGACGACTTTGGAGGGACACCAACTGAATTTATGCTACAAATATTTCATAAAATAAAATAAACAAACAACGAACAAACGGGACTTAGGTTGATTTTCATTTAAATTAAAGAAAGCCCAGTTAATAGAAATGAAAGAATACGATTTATTCATTGAAAATGATTTAGAAAAAAATTTGGAGCAGTAATTAACGCACGTTTATTAAAAAAAAAAAGAAATTTGTTTGTTTTTGAGAACACTGCAATCAATTTAAAGAGGTTATGGATTCGAATACATTAAACATTGGCATTCAATTTGAATGAACCAAATATAAAGGAAACCAAAAGTGCCTAGAAAATTAACTTTATATTCTTCAGTGGTTTGTTTTAAAGCCTAATAATAATTATGTATTTCATAAATGTAATTCTTTAATAAAAAAATTGAAAGGCTTTTTTTTTTCCTGTTAATAAAATATTCCTTTAAAGTACTTTAAAAAAGTTTAGTTTCATTTCAGTCAAAAAAATACAAATAACTGAAAAAAACAAACAAACCAACCCACAAAACAGAATTACAATTATTATGTAAATAATATATATGAAAAATTTGCTAAAAGCAATTAAAAAAGTCGTCTACATTAAAAGAGCACCATAAAAAAATAAAAATAAATAAATAATATACTTGAGTATTCACTGCTATTAAGGAATAAAAAATAAAAAATCAATTTAACTGCTAAACAAAATTGCTATGAAATTTTCTTGCATATATAACAGAAGCATTTTGTAATCTTCCCTCACACTCTTATTCAAGATTAGAAAATGAGCCTCACAAATCAACAAAAACTATATTTCAAAATTAACCCCTGTTTTATACTTATTTCATCATCTTCATCATTATCAGAAACAGTATGGTTTAGATAGTTACTCCTATTCCATCTCCTGATTAATACGACCCCTACATCTTTTAAGTGGTCTTCCTCTACTGTGTTTTTCTTTAGATTGATACCACATAGTTATTTAATCATACCCTTGACTTAGTTTTCAAACAATGTTTCCATAGTTACGTTATTCCCGACAAAAACATTGATTACAGTGTTATTCATATGAAGAATTCAACTAGGAGTAGTCGTCATAACATTTTACTACAAATGCAAATGTAGTCAATTATAGAAATCGCAGTGGCCTAGTCTACAATAATAAGTATTTTTCATCTTCCCTTTGCATCTGTAAGCGAAAAAATAAACATGTTCAACTCCTTCTGGCTCCAGGCCTAGTTAGTGGTCGTACGAGAAACACCCACAATAAAAGGGGAGGTCTGTTTAATTCAGGGCCGCCCATGGGGGGGGGGGGGAAGAGATGGCTCAAGTTGCGCCATTTACAAAATATTTTGGGGGGAAAAAAAACATTTTGGGGGGGAATGGAAAAAAAGTCGGTTAGTATCCAGTAATCACAAAGTTAGAAAATGTTTACTAGTTCGCAGTAATTCTCATACCTTTCGTAAGTTTTTGGTGATAGACGATAGACCTAATGAAAAGTAATATCGGTATACTAGGTATACCCTCAATCACCAAACGCCTGGTCTTGTAATAGTTTACCTTCGGTCAGCACTGTACATCATCACAGATAAGTCAGTGCGCTAATACGTAGTGAATGATCGTTGAGCCGTGGCGAGTTTTTTTTTTTGTTTGTTTGTTTGGTAATATTGAGAGGCCTATATTTTTAAACTTCGTTTCAAAACAATTAGAACAATGCCTCGAAAATTAAAAAAAGCGTTTAAATATAAATGCTTAGAGCTCTTGTGCATACGGTGCACAGAAACGACAAGTGGTTGGAGCACTGTAAGAAAAAACACTCATATAAGGTCAAAAACAATATTGACATCAAATATAAAATAACAGAAATAAAAGAAGGTGATGGCCCTTAGACTACATTCAGCCACGTGGACACCTAAGTTGAGTAAAGAATTTGGATCATCAACTACGAAACCATCAACCGAAGAAAGGTAAATAATAGTGCAATATTTTAATAATTAAGAAATTACTCTATCTTACTTATTCGTTTTTGCAAACCTATTGCGCCATTAAAAAGTCCTAAAGAAAGTTTGCAAACAATAAACGGCAAGTTAGATTATAAGTTATGCGCAAGTTTAGAAGGCTTGAGGGCGTTTCAAACATGATCTACTAATGGAAATACTTATGAAAACAGGAATAGACACAAAGGACATAAGAATAATACAAGATGCTTATTGGAACCAAAAGACTAGAGTTCAAGTGGGAGATGAACAGACTAATTGGATACAGATAAAGACAGGTGTACGGCAGGGTTGTGTCCTTTCTCCAATTTTATATAATCTATACTCTGAGATATTGACAAAAGAGGCATTAGAGGAGCAGAAGGAGGGAATCAAAATAAACGGAGTAACAATAAATAATTTAAGATATGCTGACGAAGGAGAAGAAGAAGAAGATGGATGGATGATCTGCGTGATTGGACAGGACTTGATGCTCAGGACATCATACATGTTTCAAGAGATAGAGAACTGTGGTACCTGTTGATCGCCAACCTCCCTGTGGGAGAAGGCACCTAAAGAAGAAGGCCGTTTCACATGGATCCGAAACTCGAATGGTCGGATCCACGAATCGGACGTATTCTCTTTCACATGGCCACTAAATGTCGTCTATACGAACGATTTGAATGTTACATGTCGTATAGACGACGTCGGAGAGAGTTTCGTGGCCATGTGAAAGAGAATACGTCCGATTCGTGGATCCGACCGTCCGATTTTCGGATCCATGTGAAACGCCCTTTAGGCTATTTAATTAAGCACGATTCATTCACCCAACATTATTTCCTTTGTTTTGAAGACAGAGCTGAGAAGGCGCATGCGCCTTATCTTGGTTTATTTTTAGAACCGTGAGTCAACGTCCCCCTTCCCCCTTCTCACCCACATTTTCCTTCACCAGTTACCAGTTTCTAACCTCAACTCGGATTAGATTGCGGTCACAATCCCGGAATAGTCAAGAATTATTGTAGTTTGCAGTTTTTTGGCGTTTTCATTAATTCCAAGATATGAAATGCAGTTTTTGCCAGTTTAGCACAGTTATATCTTGCTATGATGTACTAAGAGAATCTTTATAAGACATATCTGACGACATTCAATCTGAAACAGATTCAAGAACATCAGCAAAAGGACTTCTAAAAGTAATATCCGACTACGACACTGTTGCAACCCTGCAAATTGCTTCAGAACTTTTCAAAGTTCTTGCGCTAGTGACTGTTTGTTTACAGTCTAAAAACATTGACTGGGGTTGTTCCAACTGTGGTTTCTGATACCAATTTCAAAATTGGAGACCTTGAGAAACGACGAAGGATGGAGCAAATGATAGATCGCATCATTTTGCAGTTGAACATAATCTCCACCAAACTATAAACAGGAGAATACGCAAAAGGAAAAGGTTCATGGACGAACTTGCCATCGATGAAACCGCTACAGATCCAATGACAAAAATGCGAACAGAAGTCTTCTTTAAAATACTTGACTCCCTGAATTTATAGCTACAGGATCGCTCTCCTGAAAGCTCTCTAAATATTGTACAACAAATGACATATTTTTCCCGTGAAAAGTTACTAAAAAATGGTGAAAACAAGGACTGTACCCAAAACCCAATTCTTGTCTGAATATTATGTGACTTATGTGAATATTATGGACTAGACGCTGAAGAACTTTGTGAAGAGGTTGATGTCTTTAGCCAGTTATATAAAGTAAGTTATGCAAACATTGATCTAAGTTCAAATGATGCAAATGACGAGAGTCTAAGTCAAAGCAAAGAAGAAGGTGACACACGAGATTCTCAAGATTCTTCTGAAGAAAAATCTAATGGCCTTAGTAAGGATTCTAAGATGGCCAAACAACGATATCTGGATCAATGGATCAAGAAAGATTTTATCAGACCCTATAGGTGTTTATTAAACATCTCTGGCTTTCCATATTTAACAATGCTGTATCAGATAATTCTGGCTCTGCCAGCAGCAAGCTGCTCAGCTGAGAGAATCATGAGCAAACTAAAGCTTTTAAAATTAGACTGAGAAGCAGTATGGGAGATATCTGGCTCTCTGATATGCTGCTCCTTTTATCCGAAAAAATCTTAAAATCTTAAAATCAATTCCCAACAGTGATATCATAGACAAGTTTGCTCTATCAAGTGAAAACAGAAAAAAACTACTGCTCTACAAAGGCTATGAAGGATAGGGGGCAGAAGAATGATCTTGCCATATCATGCCAGTAGCCAGTGCAAGTACTATACATTATTAGTGTAATATGGTAAATTTATTATTTGTTTTAAAAATTCTTTTTGGCCTACCATTCTAAGTCTTAGTGCTTTATAAAATACTATAATATAAACTGATCTATCTTCATTAAAGGTAAAGCTTAATTTTAAATGTTTGGCTTAATTACACTTACATACTATTGTTTTCTAAATTTATAGATAGATTAAGATAAAAAATTAGTTATTGCAGGTGCCAGTAATAGACAGCCTGGTTGAAAGATCCAGGATTCAGCTGTGGGCTTGTAGCAGTTCAGTATAATATTTACTTTTCTAATTTATTGAAGGCCTCTTTTGAAACCTGCTATTGGAATAAGAAAATATAATTTTATGATTATAAAATGAAAACCTAAACAATTTACATGAACACAATAATTAAAGGAAAAGAAGTTTTCACACAAAATAAATTGTTCAGCTTTTATTGTTGTATATATATATATACATTATTTTTAGTTAAAGTTTAACATTTGTTCCTAAAAATCAGCACTGTGTTTTCTTAAGATTTAAGGGCCAGAGGAGCATTAAAAACTATTAAGAGGAGTTTTTTTCAACAATTTTCCGGGGGAGGACCCCCGGACTCCTGGAAGAGTATGCTTATAAGTGAAACTCCTGATAAGATTGTTATAGGGGGGGGAGGTGGTTGGGTTTGGGGGGGGAGTGTGCCATCATCCTTGGGGGGATGGGCACCCCTGGCTTAATTAACACTAAATACTGAAAAAGATTAGCACAAATACAGCATACAAAAATAAAAGTAATTTTTTAAGCATAGAAGAAGTTTGAAAACACAAAAATAAATTCTTAAACTAGAAATCAATCTTAGTGCAAATATCCTACTTGAAGCAATTAAGAAGACCAAAGCTAAGAAGATCTACTTCCAACTAGATAAATTGTATTAAATTATTAAAAAGAAGTATTTTATTTTAACTGTAGCTGAGTATAAAACTATTAAACTTAAAATGAAATTGTTCATACAACGGATATTAGAAAGCTAAGCAGATGCTAGGTTCTTAATTAAAATTAATTGATTATCCAAACTGAAGACCAAAACTCAAGCAAAGGAAATAATTATCAACACTAAATTTAATTCATCTAGTAAATGTTCCATTTCTATTTTTGAAGCTCTTAAAAAAACTGAAACAAGAAATCTAATATAAAAATAAATAAATAAATAAATATTATAAATTAAGTATAATAATTTATTAATATAGTAATTAGTATATTTATAAATAAATATGAGGAGTGATCAGAAACTTAGGTACAAGGCCGATATTCCTGGAGTTTCGTCCATTATAGAGAAATTAGTAGTGCATGGTAATTGTAATACATGCCGTTGGCAACTATGCAGAGTTTCAACCACCTACAGCACTAGTGGTAGGTAAACACAAATGGCGACTCGATTGGAAAACTGGACTCGTGAAGAAATCTGCGCCATTATTCGATTTCTGTGGGAGAAACATGTAACCGTGGCTGAAATTCACCGGCAGCTGGTAGAGGTTACATGATATTACAGCCGGAGAGACTGTAATATCTCATCAGCATGTCACAGAATGGTGTCGAAAGTTTGTGGCCGGTAGAAAAAATGTCACCAACGAAGATCGCAGTGGCCGACCCAGCACAGCAACAACAGATCTGAACACAGCTAGAATGGAGGAGCTGAGTCAGGACAACAGGAGGATCACATTACGGCATTCGACGCGAGAATTGGGAATGTCATTCGGAAGCGTTCGTCACATTGTTCACGATATTCTGCAGTACCGGAAAGTTTGTTCCAATGGGTTCCACGAAATTTGTCCAACGATCACAAGGAGAAGTGCATGGGGGCAAGTCTGCAACTTTTGGAACGAAACTCTACGGAAGGGAACAGTTGTCTTCACCACATTATCATGGGTGACAAAACATGGATCCACCACTATACCCCCGGCAGTAAGCAGTCATCAATGGAGTGGAAACACCCCTCCTCTCCAAAGACAAAGAAGTTTAAGGTGATGCCATCTGCCGGGAAGGTGATGGCCACTGTGTTTTGGGACAGTGCGGGTGTCTTACTCGTGGAGTTTTGGAAAGAGGGTAGGGCACACAGTGATCGCTGTCCGATACTGCGAGACCTTGAAACGATTGCACGAAACAATCAGGAGGAAACAGCCAGGACTTCTCACCGAGGGTGTCATCTTCCTTCACAACAACGCGCAACCTCATACAGCACGGAAGACCACAACGCTGTTGAAGCAGTTTCGCTGGGACATCATCGACCACCCTCCCTACAGTCCGGACCTCGCTCCCAGTGACATTCACCTGTTTCCTCACTTGAAGGAGCACCTAGGAGGCCGACGATTCGCTTCAGATGGGAGGTGAAACACTTCGCGACAACGTGGCTGAACAAGCAAGGACAGGATTTTTACCATGAGGGAATATTCAAACTCATCCCACAAAGCAACAAGTGCCTAAACCGATTTGGAGACTATGTCAAAAAATAACCTTATGTAAATACTATCAGTCAGCTGTATTGGTGGTACGAAATAAAATGTACACGTTTCACTGCAGGCTTTGTAACCTTAGTTTCTGATCACCCCTCGTACAATTGTGAAACTATCAATAAAACTGTAGTTGATATCACGACTTAAGATCAACTGTAAGATAAGACTTAAAAATAATTGGTTAAAGATATTTCATGGAGGGTTGAGGCAGATAAAATTGAACAAGTTTGGGATCTCATGTTACGGAGAGAAAGCCCTTCCTCCACAAACCATAATGGTCAATGAGACAACCAAGGTTATGGACAACTTGACTATTAATCATTAACTGATGGCCAATAAAATTATTTGATAAAAACTAGATAAACTGATCTAGAAAGTTCTGATTCTAAAAAAAAAACTCTCATTAAAAAAAAAAAAAAAAAAAAAAAAAAAAGCTTAGCAGAATTTTGAAAAAGTGTAAAACAAAATTTCTTTATATAAACTGATTTCTTTTTACTTGTTAAATTAAAATATATTTTGAAACAAAATGCAGATCAATTGAATATAAGAAGTAAAAATTCCTTTTATTTATATATTTTTATATTTATATTTACTTTTTAACATAGTTCAGTAAACTTTGTACTGATATTAGTCCTTTACATATTCATCAACAACCTACTGGGAAGGAGGATACAAACAGAACGATAATTGTACTGCATTTGAACAATCTTAAACAACAGGAAAGAACCCTATCATTGTTTGATAGAAGGTTGGAATAGTTGTTAAAGTAAAGATAACTTTCATTTGTCTTCGTCAGTTGATCAATCAGACAAAAAAAAAAAAAAAAAACACACAGAAGTTCAGTAAATGAATATTTAGTATCTGCCAATCATTTTATTCTCGTGTGCAAATTCTTTTGAATATTTTCCCTGGGACAGGTCATAAACTTATATTGGTCTACACTTCTTGTGATCCTACACCACATTTTTGTATTAAGCATACTGAAGCAACTTTTGGACAGTTGGAGAAGTAGATTACTCTTATACAGGAGTTATATAAAATATACACTGAAGTGTAATAACATAAAAACATAATCTTCTGGGAAAGAAATTCAATTTGACGAAGATATGATTATTTAGGCATAGTTAAACCTAAATAAGATATTATCTTCAGTAAGATCATGTATTTCTTACTTGTGTCCAATACACTTTTGTCTAATAATGGTTTTAAAATAGTTTTCAAGATAATTTTATAAAGAAATCTCCAATTTATTAGTGGAAATTAGTGACCACCATTTTGGGTGTTTCTGTTGTTCATTTTTGAGATTTAATGCAGGAGTCATGAAAGCTTCAGTTCCTTTAAGACAATCAGAATATTTAAGACAATCTAGCTTCTTTTTCGTGTTGCAGAGTTATTATTGTCATAAAACTTTATTTGTTTAGTTTAGAACATCTTAATGATACACCTCCTGGCAGCAAACTAACTAACTAACTAAATAAATAAATAAATAAATAACTGACCGGTCTTGACTGAGTAGTTCTTTTTGGGTCCTGTCCTGTCTTATCACTTTTACTTATCCTGTTGTTTTCTTCCTTTGGATCTTTTTCTCTTTGGCCCTCTCTCTTTGCTCTCATTTCAGCTAATGCAACGGCTACCTGACTACCAACTTTTGCATTATTCTTAATTAATGCCACATCAGAATAAGGTTAAGTTCCAATAATTTCACAAAATTCACTATTAAAATTAAATACAGTATATATAGAGAGAGAATTTTTTTATTTTTTTTCCTTTTATTTTATTTTTATTTTTTTCTACAAATTAAAATTCTTTAACATATGTTAAAGGTTAAAGCATCCTACTACAGACGTATGTAGTCGTTGGGAGATAAGATTCCTGATGTTTCATTACCAACAGGAGTAAATTGAGGTCAAATAGTCCAATCTGTCCAATTTTAAGACTCAAGAAAGAAACTAAGTACCCATTTACAAAACTCATTTCAATACCATGGAAAAAAATCCCAGACCTCCATGGGGAATTGAGCTCAATTCCTGTAGCCGACAGTCCATTGTTTTTACACTGGACTGCTCGTCTTTAACATGAGTAGTGAATATATTCAAACAATTAACATTCATAATGAAGAATTATTAAGAAATTAAAATAAGTATGATATTTAATACGTACGAGTATTTGAGATGCATTCCTCAAGGTAAAAAAAAATGGTAAAAAAATTGATATTTTCAGTTTCTGACATTGCTTTCTTTACAGTGCAATTTGCCAAATACTGCATGACGCAGATGTTCCACATGGATGGAATGCATGAGATTCTTCTGTAATTACATAAACACTAAAAACAACAAATTAGCACTGCTTGTTAAGGGGTGAAAAAATGTTAGCATTAGGAGAACTCCTTTATTCTCGTAATGATAGGCATAAAAAAAATGTTTTTGGCAATATTGTTACTTTTTTTTTTTAATGGAGGAGATGTGATTGAATGTTGATTTTTAAAACTCCTGGGCTTTTTCAACCATGCAAATTTGGGTGCAAATTAATATCACAGAATATAATTTATTTCACAGTATTATTTATATTGATATCTAATTAATGAAAAGGATACTAGCTGCTAAGGATGCTCCTTTGGTTTCTTCATTCACCTTCTGTAAGATGTATGGTGTAACTTTCTTACCAGAAATACCATCATCTCTAAAATAAACAATTTAAGAAACGTTTTTAAGAATATTTCGAGTTTTATTTTTTTTAACTAAAATCTATGTATCTATTGTGTATCTATTTTTCAAACTGAAGTGAAATTATTATGAAATTTAAAGTTAAGCAAAAATTTTACAAAAGTAGAAGTTCTTTAGAAAAAAGTAGTAATGTTTCTAATGAACTGAGGTTCAAATAAAGAAAATTTTTAGCAACAATAACAGCCTATTTTACATTACTTTAAATTTCTTAAAACAGTCATCTTTAAAAAATCATTATTCAATGTTTCTTTCAAAATTCAAGACAAATACAATTAGGAAAATAAAAAAGTTAATCATTTTTTTTTTTTTTTTTCAAGTAGCACACATCATATTTAGTTATATTTACCAAATAAACATAACTCAATCAAGATAAACTTACTTCTGCTAAGACTAACAAAATTGAAATTATTCATAAGTTGACATTTGATCAAAAAGGAACTGAAGGATACCAATCAAAGATCTGCTTAAATTATCTAAAAAACATCACACAATCAGATCATAAAAAAACACAATTAAACTGAACAGAAGTTGTTAAAGCTCAGAGTTTGGCCAAAGAGAACACATGTTATGCTGAATTTGAGATGTTATACTGAATTTGAGATGCTTCAAGTATCTCAAATAACTGGAGATTGAAAATCAGCGGAGTAGTTGCCCTTTGTTTTATATATATAAAAGATAGATGTATTTGTAATAAACTAGCAACTGAGTGTAGATACACTCTTTGAATAGTCTAGCAGGGTGTCTACTGAATCTCAAACAAAAAATTTAAGGACAATTCCCGTACATTTAAGACATTTTCACAAAAATTTAAGGACATTAAAACTTGTATCGTATCGTAAAATATTTAAAATACCCCAATCAGGGCCTCCAAGAGAAATCTTTTAAGGCGGTTCAAGATGAATTTTGCGGGGCCCTTGACAATCCTATTTTAACAACCAAAAAACAAAAAAACCCTGACATCATGCTCAAAATCTAAGGACATAGTCCGATTTTCCCATACATTTCATGTCAAACCAAATTTCCCGTACAATTCCCGGTTTTCCCAGATTTTCCGGTTGGTAGACACCCTGTCTAGGGAGGTGCTTATCCATAGAAATGCTATTCCATACAAATGAAAAATAAAAGGAAAAGAAAACTTACTTGATAGACAATTCGGATAAAATTCGGATAAAGTGGGAATTAATGCCATTTTAATATTCATAAATATTCAGAAGGAAGACAGGAGTAGCAAAAATCAGTTCGCAGAGAAAATGATAAAAATTGATAGGTAGACGCCCAGCAGAATGGTAGATTATTTAAAAAGAAATCTGGCATCTGATTTAATAGTAAGATGATGGAGAAAATTCCAAAAATCTTTGTGACAGAAAGAGCTTTTCATTTTAGAATTTTATTCCTTTAATTATCCTGTAAATGAGAAAGATGAGAACAATCTGATTCATTGAACCAATCAATATAAATCACATCTTAGAAAATGAGAACAAACAAGATAAAAAAAGAAGCTTCAGAAAGTGAAACAAAAAATAGACATAGAACAACCATTAGATGGAAGTTCAACTGAAATGCCAATAATTTCTTAAGGAACAACCTGTTGTGGATGCAGTTTGGGAGAGGAAGTGGAGTATGTTCTATTATAATAAAAGAAAAAAAACCAAACAATGAAAGATGATCGTATATGAAGAAGAAAAAGAAAACAGCACCTGAACAAAAGAAGAAATTGCCTTTCTG
>JAFIDM010005346.1:12233581-12250359 GCA_023159025.1 Thereuonema tuberculata
AATGCTGCTGGAAGAAGGTACACAGGCTGCTGACATGGTCTTTGACACACACTGTAGGCCCTATACATAGGCGTAATACCCCGTGCACATGATCATGAACAGTGTAAGACGTATAGAATGTGTGAATAAAATTTCATTCTCCTGAGACCACGGCTTCAGGGTGTTCATTTTTCACCAGTGTATAATATATTACAACAGATATATGTAACATAATGGAATACATTGATGTGTAGTCGAAATGACAGAGACTAACGCCGTAGTTTAGTCTAAAGCATACACACAGTTTATTTACAATTATGTACAGGTGTATATGCAAATGGGATCGGATTTCAAGAATCTCTCTAGAGCTTTCTGTCTGGTCTGCTATTCGGAGAGCTTGAGCTGCGACGCTCCCTGTTCGGTCCTTTAATTGGTGAGAAGACAAGATACGTCGCTGATTGGTCCTCCGATTCGGCCAATCACAGGACATTAATTGGCCACTCGAGAGGACTTCTCAACTTTGTATCATAATAGAGAGAATGTGTAGGAAGTCATTTGTAACATGAATGTGTTCCAAAGGGCCACTTCCATATTTCTCCTTAAGCGGTATTTTCATGGAATGACTGCTGAGACAGTTCAATTCCTGACTGTAATTTTTTTTCACTTTTACCCATTTTTCCTTATTCTTTATTATTGTTTAATTCCTCCCAAACATCTGTTTTTGTTGATTACTGACCTAATGAAAAATAGTAAGTTATAATTATTATTTATACATACTGGGCTTGTTTTACGGCTTTGTTAATGGCATTTTCAATTTGTTTTCCATCGGCAGCATATTTCTCTGGGATTGGAACAGCTAATAAAATGCCACATTTCAGTTTTAGTCTATGATTTGAATCTGCAAACGAAATGAACAATAAATTAACTTTCTTAATATAAATGCTGCCAGAGTATAAGTTATAGATTGACATATTTTAAAGGGTTATAAGTATTTTTAGTACATTAAAGTAAAAAAAAAAAAATACACATAATTCTCATTTTACGATAAGAATATGCCCATCATATGAAGTGGATGAGTGTCAAAAAGTACATTTTATACAATGTATTTCAATGGAATACAATCCAAAATACAACCATTAACCTTAAAAGGATCAGATCTATAAAGATAAATAGTTTCTTATAAATATAAATCAAGATATAATACTTTTTATTATTATATTGTGATATGGTAATAAATAAAAAAAATGAAAAAAAACAAAACACATTTTATTAAAAATCATGATTAAAATTGCTGTTATCTTACAGCAATTAATTCTAATATCTTGCACAATACAAGGGTCAATCAACTATTCATTGTACCTAAATTTGTCCCGAACACAAATTTAATAAATATTGTTTTTGGAAATAATTATTGGACTTTATTTTTACCCCAAAGTATTATTAGGTCATTGATCAAAAGCTTTAGAGTGACCGATGTTAGTTTAATTACGAATATTTTTATTATTTTTACAGTAATTTAGGAGACAATTTTTCCCTGCGAGTATTTGATTTTCCTGTTACTTCAGAGACTTTACAAACTCCCAAAGCGAATATTTTAATACAGATTGCTATTAAATATACAAAATATATGTTAAATAGTAGTAACTGATAGTAAGGATATGCGACAATGACAGGGAAAAGTAGGCTGTTTGTTTTGCTTTGTCCCGCAGGGACAGTAACGCAGGGGACAAATTACTGCCATAATCTCACTAAATAAAGCAAAATATTGCTCTTCAAATTAAAAAAAAAGTGCTCTGCCCTTTATCTTAACTAAATCTTCATTCACTAATCGTTAAAATGTGCTCCATAGGAAGTTAGATTTTCGATTTTTGTTTGTTAGAAAATCATTATGTCGTCACTCGCGTTTAGTACAAAGAATAGTTGATTGACCCACAAGCATGTTACAAATATCATTGTTTAATTTAAATGTCAGTGCAATGTCATTTTTTTAGTAATTTCTTGCTACCTTAAAATAATAATGGATAATTAAAATAATAAAATACAATTATATTCAGAATAGCCTGAAAAAATTTCAAAATGTCATTTCTAATTGATATTGTGCTAATTATCTCACCAATAAGTTTAGCAGCTTCTTCAGGTGTCTCTACATTGTAAGGGCTAGAAAAATTACTCTTGGAAGTAAAAAATGCAGGAAAATCAGTGTTGTTTCCATACGTTACAACACAAACTCCTTGGGTCTCCTATGGAAAAAATATATATTTACTGAACATTTTAATAAAAATTTATGTTATTAATATCTTATGTGAATGAAATATAAAATATCTTATTTTCTGTTAAAATTAACTATCAAAAAAAAAAAAAAAAAACAACAACCACATTTAGCAATTATAAACACAAAGAGTTTAGAAACAAAGGAAAGAATGACTGCAACTTTTGTAAGTTGAATATAACAACCAGGGCCGGATTTCCGCCTAGGCCAAGAAGGCCCGGGCCTAGAGGCCCCAGCCAGCCGAGGGGCCCTGCCATATTTTTTTTTCCTTTTTTTTGATTGTTGAATTGGGGATTCCGGTTTTTTTTTTTTGGTTGTAGATTTTCGGGATGGGGGGGGGGCCACAAATATCAAGTGCCTAGGGGCCCTGGGTGTTTAAGTCTGGCCATGATAACAGCAAAAAACAGCAACAGAAAAAAAAAATGCCAACCAAATTAAAAAGAAACTTTAATTGAATTCAAGACAAAATGAAAGAGCAAAATGAGAAATAGTAAAAAAAAAAGTGCTAAAGCAAAAAATCTCAGAAAAGTGATTTGATAATGAATGTTAAAAGATAAGAAAACAGATAAAAAGAATATGAGAAAAAGATAAAAAAATGAAATGAATTCAAGAAGAAGGCAGGTTATTAATTTTAGAAAATTTAAGAAATAGTAAATGTGATTTAAAGAAATTAGAACAAAATGGAAGGAAAATCAATTGCATAAAACAGAAAATGTAAATATGTAGTTTGGTTTATAAATTAAAAATAAACATAGAAAAAAAAAGGGTAAATTAGGAGGTTTTAAATAATTTTAGAAAGTTATTAGAAGGGTATAAACAAAAAGTAAATTAACCTAAAAGCAAGGATGATATGACTAAATTAGAAAGAGCTTTTGAAATAAATGAATTATATAAAATAATAAAAAAAATATAAAAAGCCAAGAAAATGCCTAATAAAATGACTTCTTTTATGGCAGGAAAATTAAGAAATAATAAAATATATTAATAACTTCTAGCATAACAAATAATATTAGAGTACAGTGAAATATTAAAACAGTTAATATACAACTAGATAAGATTTTTAGAAATTTAGTTAATAATGAACAAATTAAAATATAGAAATTTAACAAAAAAAAAGAAAAACTGTATCAAATGAAGCATGGAAATTACTGACTGAAAACTACACATGAAAAGTAACAGAATATTTAAAAAATATAGATGGCTAATCAATAACACAGTAAAATTAGCAATGAAATTTGCAGCAGAATATATGGGGATAAGAAAGAAGAGCTTTAATAGAAAATACTAACAACTGAATTACAATACATTTTAAAAGTAGAAACAAGAAATGAAGATATGTTTTATGCAACTGAAACTGCATAACGAAAATTTATAATAAAATTTTAATGTAACAGAAAAAAAAATATTGGAATCAGAAATAAATAAGAAGAGTAAACTGATAATAAATGAAGAAAAAAAAACAATTAACAAAAATACTTCAAACACTTTAGATCTACAAAATAAAGAGTTCCAACCTAAATCAAAAATCTTAATTGAAATAGATATTCAAGGAAACTAAAATAATGATCGTTTATTTTTTATTAAAAAAAAATCAATATATAAAGAAAGATATCTCTCTATATATGGTTCAAATCAAAAAGAAGCAATCCTCAAAGATAAATTCAAAATGTTAGGTAAAGAAAATCTTTGTTGAAAGCTATCTTCATGAAAACCATATTATACATTCATTGCCAAAAAAATTAGTGCACCCAGAACGAATGATCCAGGAACGACAAAACTTGATAAAAGCACCGCCACAGATAGTTGTGCCACTGACTGCAGTTGGGCTGCGATTGCCAGCTTAGAACTGTCACCAGGAGCATTAGTATTGCTACTGCTATGGTTATCTGAACAGCCATCATATGACTGCTGTGTGCTTTTATAATCAGTGTGGTTGTGGAGTGCAGGTCTCTTGAGTCCTCAATGATGCATTCAACACAGCTTTCAACAACTGACAGAGTTTAAAAGAGGTCGTATCGCTGGAGTGTGGGAGGCAGGCTGATCATTCCGTAGAATTGGCCGCCACCTAGACTGTTCAGACTGCACTGTGTGACAGCGTTGGGAGAAGTGTAGACGTGATTTGCAGAACAAGACTAACATTCTTGTCGTCCCTTATGCTGTCTGCCATTAACACTTCACCATCGGTGGCTTCATTTGCAGTGGTGTAGTGAGAAGGTGGCATGGATGGCTGTGGACTGGCAATGTATAGTGTTTAGTTATAAATCCAAGTTTTGTCTGGATACGAAAACCACTGTACTCAAATTTGTAGGAGCACTGAGCAATGCACAAATCCAGACTTCATTGTTGAGCAACAGGCCGCCAGGGTTGGTGGCATGATGAAGTCAAGAACCATCTCCTACAATTCTCTGTCTCCAATGGTATGATTAGGGGAATACTGATGGCGAAGCATTACGTTCAGAAGATTCTGTTGTTCAGAAGTGTGATTACGTTGCAGCCTCAGATGCCTCCCTTCACGAAGCAGCTACAGCGGTCCATTTTCCAACCAGATAATGTACTCCCACACTCTGCAGGGGTTTCCCTAGAGAACCTCCATACTGTTAAAACCCTTTATTGGTCCACCAGGTCTCAAGACTTGTCTTCCATTGAACATGTGTGAGACCAGTTGGGCTTTGGCCATCAACGAGTATGAGTGATCTGGAATGGCAGTTGAAATAGCCATTTATACGGGAGGATTACATTAGTAGCATTAGATATCTCTATGACTTCGTACAAGTCATATCGCCGCATGTCTTAGGAATAGTATGACATAGTACTAAAGGGACTATTAATTTTGTAGTGTTTTGCCCAAATAAACAGCCCATTTGCTCTAATGTTGTAATCAGTTATTTCATCATCTGTGCCGTCATTCCATTTTGACTGCTGATTCTTGGTGCACTGATTTTTTTGGCAAAGAGTGTATAATAGATTCCTTTAATCATCTCACATGAAATATTCTTTCTGTCACCTTATTTCAAACTATTGCATTCATACTGGCAAATATGAATTATTTATTCCAAAAAGCAAAAATATTCAATGTATCCTATTATAAACTATGTTTACTTCAATAAGACATCATACGAACTACAAAGCAATATTTTGAAAGGGATCTTCAAATATAAACAAATTGAAGGATTCCCAATGAAAAGTCCAGTATCGGGATCGTTATGTAATATATTTCTTAACAAAATAGAATAAGAACATATTCTGAAGTGGAAGAATAATAACTATGAATATATGCGTTATGCTGATGATGTTTTACTATTATGGTTAGGATCAGAGAGACAATTCAATATATTCTTTAATTATGTTAACTAATTTGATAAAAAAGTTCAATTTAAAAATGAAAAAGAAGATAAAGGTAGTCTAGTTTTCCTTGACATTTTGTTAATAAACAAATAAATGCATACAGAGTTTGAACATTATACTAAAGAATATCAGAGTAATATAAGGGTCAATTTCTTTTCTGCTCACAATACAAAACTAAAAAAAGCAATAATTTGGAACTGCATGGATAAAATAATAAATAACACTTTGGACAAGCGTAAATGGACTCAAATTAAGGATTTGGAATAGAAATTAATGAATATCCAAAGAATTTTATTACTAAAATAAGTAGCAGTTATTTCAAAACAAAAAGAACACCACGATCTAAGAAAGAGTATATTAACGTAGTAAAAATACCATATGGAGTGGAATTGTCAAAAGAAACTAAATTAGAATGGGAGTTGAATAATATATCAATAATAATAATAATAATAATAATAATAATAATAATGAAATTTATTAGGAAATTGTTAGGAAATTTATGGACACAACCACACATCCCTAATCATTTTTGCACACATCTTTACACTTGGCAATGTGCTTTGGTCCTTGGCCCACCATATTATTTTTGCTGGGGAAACCCAAGGTTTGAAACATACAAACATAATAATAATAATAATAATAATATAACAATAATAAGAGTAGGAAATAAGAACCTATGGCTATTAATTAAAAAAAACAAAACAAATGAATTAATGAATAGGATGGAGGTAATATACAAATTAAAATGCAGATCTTTTATTATGGAAACACAAGTAGAACCATCAAAGAAAGGGTTCAGAAGCATGTAAGTGCTTATAGGAATAACTACCCGAGAAATTCCGATTGAGCAGAGCATTATTTGACAAATAAACATATCCAGAAGTTAATTATTTATTTCACGAAACTAATACAATATTTCAATTTATCTTAGAACCTTGTGTAATTCAAAATTTCAAATGTATAAATAAACAAAAAGATATGGAAGTTAGTTAGTTTTTAGTAAAAACTTAAAAAAAAAACTACAAAAACGTTACAAAATTTCCAATATATTGTGCTTTTTACTCTGCAATAATCATGCTTATTATTCCATAATGAATTATCTTTTTATTCTGTAATAATTATGCATATTATTATTCTGTAATAATTGAATACTTGTTGAACATACTAGGAATTGTAATTATTTTTCTGTTATAATTGCACTTATTATTTTGTAAAAATACCCAAAATCTATTGTTAGTATTTTGAACCTACTAACAATAGTAGGAGGCTAAAAAGCTCTTTGTAATAAGCGTTTTATTTTAAAGTTTTGTAAATGGAGCCTGAGGAAGCAATAGAAGATACTCTTGTGAAATATTGCTTTGTTCTATAATGAGTCCTGTTGAAGTAAACATGGTTTATACTAATGTTTATATTTGAAATGCAAATCAAAGCAACTGCTCACTGATGCATTAAAAAATGGAAGATGACCAGACCATCTCTTCAAGCAGAAACTCTCTGCTAAAATAAATGAAAACTTCAAAAAGCACTGAATATATATGTATAAAGATTTAGTTTGGTATATATATATATATATATATATATATATATATATATATATATATATGTATAGAACCTGTATATATTTACAAAATAAAAACAAAAGAAAAAAAGTCGCACAGGAAAGTTTAGTATTTTGAATAAAATTAGAATAAAAAAGAAAAAAAAAATCATTCAAATTTATGTAATGTTGTCAATAAAGTTTTAAGAAATACAGTCGGACCTCTATTTAACGAAGTCGCTAAATCCCGAAAAAAAGTTCGTTATATGGAAAATTCGTTTAATAGAGATTCACCTTTTATTATTCAATATTATTAAAAAAAGTAATAATTTTAATGACATAAAGCATTCATTACCACATGCTTACTTAAATTTTACTAATCAAGTCTATTAATTTTGTCAGTTTATTCATTTTTTTTTTTTTTTGAAAAAGTGGTTTTGCTCTATGTCTTGCATCTTTGCAATGCACCAAAAAACCCCTTCAGTATTTTCTTCAAATTGTAATCCGCGTCGGATTGTTTCAAATGATTTTAGCATTTCATCATACGAAGGTTTTTTTATTTCTGTTCCATTTTCATCAACTTCATCTTCATCACAATTCATAGCTGTATTGTTTTTATTTTTCACACTGTCCAAAATATCCGATTCAGCTAGTGTTTCTGAGGTCTCAGCTTCAAAATCAAGTGAAAGATAATCATCAATCAGCACATCATCGTTAATTTCTTCTTTTTCCCTCAGCTGTATCCACATTTCTTTCATTTCCTCTAAGGGAATATTGATAATAAAAACATTTCAAGGAGGAAAAAAAAAAATAGATACCACGAAAAAAGTTCGTTAAATAGAAAATGCATTTCGCTATTTGGCAAAATTAGCAAAATGTTCTTGGTTTCAAAGAAAAATTCGCAAAATAGAGAAATTCGCAAAATAGAGAAATTCGCAAAATAGAGGTTCGTTAAATAGAGGTCCGACTGTATAATAGCCTAATGAAATACAAACTATCTTTGTAGAAGGATGAATGTCATAAGAGTAATAAATTTAAAAAAAAAACATTAAAATTTACTGGACATAAGAAACAATAGTCAACTACTAGTAATTAATCAATGTTATTATTAATCCCTAATAATAAAATTTGAATTAAACTCTCAAAGAATTCAGTATAAGAAATAAACTTGCCAAATATTCTAATGTGAGGCCTATATCCAATATGGACTTCACTCCAGATGATATTACCATTGTGGGAGTACGACCTAATTCTGTGAGATCAGCACTAACATCCATACCTGAAAACAAAACATAAATAAATAAATAAAAAGTCTTTGGGCATTTGGGAAAACTTTCATTGTATCCAACAGTATTTTTTTTTAAATGTCAAAAGCAAAGTTATTCTACCAAATTACATCAAGTACATTAATAATTATAGGTAGTCCAAATTATTTTCATTGACTGGAAAAGGAATAACAAGCAATATCAATATTTAAAAGAATCTATTTATAGTAACATGAGGTATACTTTAGTTTTTGTCTCTGAGCTCTGATAGAGACTAGCATATCAAAAGGATGGTCTTTTGACCCACACTAAGCATGTCACACAGTTAATAAAAATTAATGTGATTCTCTTTACAAATATTTAAGGGATAAGATGGGTATATTTACTTGTTGACTGAATTTTGTGACAACATTAATTTTATTTATTATAATACTTAATATACTGCTTAATAAGATATGTCACAATAGATAATTTATGCATTGGGGCAGGATTTCACAGTGAACCTGATATACAAAATATACTTTTTCCAGGGTCTCAGGCTTGACTGAAAAGGCCTCTTTTTAACCATTTTTATTATGAATTGATTTCTTTTTTACTTATTAGAGGATTTTTTTTTTAATTATTTTTTCCTTTATGGTCAAACGACTTTAGTGGTGAGCTTTTAGCTGCCCATGGATTTAAATTCCACATTTTGATGTTGTTTTTCTTTTCTTAACTTTAGTTTCTGAGGGGTCCCTTGTGCCTATTATTGATAGGAATTTTCTGCTTCTACTATTACTACTTAGTCATTGTTAGTGTATTAGTTTTGCCTGTCTCGTCATCACCATTGAATATAATAAGTAATATGGAAGCTTAACGTGCAAATATTAAAACAAAGAGAAAGTGAAAATAAATAAAAAGCAATAACAATATTTGCTAACATGTTGAAAAGAGAATAAAAAAGATGGCAGTAAACCTACAGTTTCAGAATACTCAGCGTATTCCATCATCAGGGACGACACAAACATATAGACATCATAAAAACATTTAAGACGACACGACGTGGAAATGCATGGTGAGAGTGAGGGAAGTAAAAGGATTAGGGAAGTTTAGCAATAGTAACGGGCATTTTGCCCGCCGATGATAGGGTTATATGCCTTAAGCTGGATTATGTGGAAGGATTCGGCTAGGAGTCGGTGGGCAAGTTTATTGTGGTGGGAAAGGGGTTTAGCAGCAGAGAAGTTGGGGGGGGGGGGTTTCCAGTCTTGTTGTAGTGCGTAACAGTATACGAACGTGTGCGTTTTTAAACGCTTGTTTATGCTCTTTAATGCATGTGGATAGGTGCCGGGATATTTGTCCTACGTAGGCAGAGGGGCACTGGTCACATGGAATCCAGTATGCAGTATTGGAATAATTATTTGGTTGATTTGTTTGTGTGATGTTTATTTGAGAGGTCTGAAGGCAGAGGCGTATCGGTATGGTTTGAGGAATTTATTAATGAAGTTTTCAAGGGGTGGATAGTAGGGAAAGGGGATGTATTTAACAAGGGGTTGGGGGGTTGTATTTTTAGATTTTTTGTTCAGTTTCTGTGTTAGGATATTGAAAACAAAGTTGGGAGAGGTAGTTATGGGGATTAAATATGCTGTAAATGGTTTTTAATTCAGTGTGTCAGGCAGATTTAGTGGAGCATGTTGCGAGTGCTCTGCATATTAGAAAATCAATTGTGTTGATTTAGTATGTATGGGATGTATGGGAGTTAAAATGTATGTATCTGTTTGACCCCTTTCCCTACAATCCACCCCTTGAAAGCTTCATTAAAAAATTCCTTTAAACATACCAGTATGCCCCTGCCTTCAAATCACCCAAAATAAACATCACACAAACAAAGCAACCAAATAATTATTCCAACACTGGAAAACATTAATTGACGAACTTGAAATTTTCGGAATGTCTTTCCGATATCATTTAAATGATTTTATGCGTGGCCATATTATTGGAAAGATCGAAGAAGGGCAACAAATAACAGATGTTGCCAGGGAGTTTGGCATCACCCACAGCATTGTTTCACGGCTGTGGAAAGCATTTACAACAACTGGAATGCGTAGTTGGCATCACGGGGGAAGTCATATTAGAAGTACGACGGCTGCAGAAGTCAGGTGCACTGCCCTAACGGCAAAATGGAACCTGGTGCACCACAGCTCAGCAAGTGACAAATGAGTTTCTTGCTGCCACAGGAAAGAGGATCTCCCGAAAAACTGTAGCCAGACGTTTGGGACAAGGAGGACTACAAGCCCGCAGACCTGTTGTGTGTGTCCCATTGTCCAGACTTCACCTTACTGCCCGTTTGCTAAGGTGTTGTGAGCATCGCAATTGGACCAAAGAAAAATGGGCTTCCATACTATTCTCAGATGAAAGTATGTTCAGTCTGTCATCGGATTGTAGATGCCAACTGCTCTGGCGTGAGAGTGGTACTGCATATCGTCCAGAGAATATCCAGCAAAGGGACCAATATCCGACTTGCAGTATCATGGTATTGGCCGGCAACATGATCAATGGCCACACGCCCCTACATGTGATTGCAACTGGGACTATGACCAGCCAATGATACATTGATGAAGTTCTACTGCCTCATGGTTCACCTTTTCCATGGTGCTGTTGGTGATACATTTCTGTTCATGGATGACAACGCACCATGTCATCAAACACTCGCTGTTCAGGATTGTCTAAGACAGCGAGGTTATTCAACGCCTTTAATGGCCAGAACGTTCTCCAGATCTAAACCCCACTGAAAATGTTTGGGGTGCTTTGGGGAGGCACCTTGCTGGTCGACAATATCCTCCAACAAACAAAACCACCCTCATCCCTGAATTGACAGAGGAGTAGGATAACTTGTCTCAACAGCTGCTGGATAATGTTGTGCAAAGCTTGACAATTTGTGTGGAATGTTGCATCGCCCTCTTCGGTGGATATATCCTGTATTGACACTGTTCTCAAAGGTGCCTGCTGTCGTTCAGGTGCATTTTTCCATTTCTTCGTATACAGCATCAAATGAACATTTTTGTCCTTTCAGCTGTTTCGCAACCTTCTTTTTCCAGAATAATAAATGATCTTTATTCTAATGTCCGAGCAGTGTGGCAACAATATTGTATCCTGCTGGGCCTGCGTAACGTTATGGTACATCGCAATTTGTGATCCGTCCTTCACAATTGTCCAGCCAATGCCCCTCTGGCTACGTAGGACAAACATCCCGGCCACTATCCACAAGCATTAAAGAGCATAAACAAGCCTTTAAAAATGCATACGTTCGTATATTGTTATGCACTACAACGAGACTGGACACACCCCCAACTTCTCCACTGTTAAACCCCTTTCCCACCACATTAAATCAATTTCATAAGTCATTTCATAATCAACTGCATCCAAGACTATCAAATTGCATTATTTTATTAAAGTTATAACCTCACCCCAGAGAAAATTAAATTGTGTAAGTTGGGAAATAGGTTTTTTTTTTTTTTTTTTTTTTTTTTGAACATTAAAAGATACATTAAATAGTACTGGAGGATAATTTTGCTTTAATTAGTTTTATTCACAGTTTATTTTTGAAATTAATGGAAAAATGGAAAAAGAAAAAAAAGGAATAACTTTCTCAACTTACTTAATTCAGCTCCACGATGAACTCCTCCAACTCCACCAGTGACAAAAATAGGAATTCCAACTCTGTGTGCAATTAGCATCGTTGCTGAAACTGTTGTTCCACCATAAACACCCTAATGATAGCAAAATAAAGGAATAGCTAGTCAATATGTTAGGTTAAATTTCAAAGCTAAACAATTATCCCAAAAATGACTTTAAATGAATATATTTACTTATTCTTAGACATTTTATAACTCTAGTAATTAAAGGATAATGATAAGTTTCTATGTTGATAAAAAGGAAAGAAAGAACTAAGTAACTTATCATTCTATAGTTCATGAAAATGGGCTATGATTTTAAAGTTTTAAGTCATCATAAATATTAGAGAAGCAAAATACAAATAGAGATTTGAACAGGAATTATCAAAATCAAACAGTTTTTTAAAAGTTGAAGCATAAGACCTGTATCCTCAAATAAGGATGGGCAACACAGAAACTAGAAGTTTCACAGATTATCACAGGAATTTAGACTGATAATCACTTTATTCTTATGATTATCAGGCTAAAGGAATAAAGTGGAGGTCAAAGTAAATAATGTATTTTCTAAAATTTAGTTCAAAGGTTTGAGTTAGACTGTTTGATTTTGCATTAAAAAACCTTCATTAGAACAGTCTGCCTGTAATCGAACTTATACTTTGTCTTATGAAAAAAATTCATTTATAGAAGTTCCATGAAGGTAGAGAATAAATTCAACAATTAAAACATTCTACGTTTTGCAAAAAAAAATGCAATACCTTTTGAAAGTTTTTTTGTTTTTTTTCCATTCTTAAATATTCCTATATTAAAAAATTTATTGTGTAGTGACTATCTAAAAATTGAGGCAAACCATAAAAGTACATTATTTACAATTTAAACTGACCTTGCGATGTTTCAGATCTCCAGAGTGCGAGACCTTTTTTCAAGAGTGAGACGACCCATCCAAGTTCTCAATCCTCCTTAAATGGATTCATCAGGACTCACATGAGACCACATGATGAATCCATTTAAGGAGGATTGAGAATTTGGACGATCGTCTCACTATAGAAAAAAGGTCTTGCACTCTGGAGATCTGAAATGTCGCAAGATCAATTTTAATTGTAAATAATGCCCTTTTATGGTTTGCCTCAATTCTTAAATATTCTATTTTATTTTACACGCTTCTGTAGTTTCTCCTTAATGAAGCTTAATAAAAAGGAAATAAAAATAATAATAAAATAATTATAAGTTCCATATTTACTTTTCAATTCCTCTCTTTTAATAGTCATATTATTGAAATTAACTGTTTAAATTGAAATTAACATATCCACATACCAATTAAATATATAAAATATATTTAATGCAAGCGAGTTTTCAGAAAGGAGTTTGCATCTTCCCTTTTTCAAGCCATAATCATAAACAAAATAGGAATAGGAGAACATGAAATTTGGTTAACAATAGGTAACATACAAACAAATCGAACTTTGTCTTTATTACAAAAGCATCAATTTAATATTGTCAATGTTAAAAAATACAATTACTAAAACCTCAAACCTAATAATTAATATGCTATTTCCCCCAATTGATAGAACAACAAGTATAGAAGAAGAATTTTAGAAAGGACTTGAAAAAAATGAAAGAAACTTTAAAAAAAAAATGGATACAATAAAAGATTTATAAATGAAGTTATAACTAAGTACAGTACTTTTAATATTAAAGAAATAAATTTAAAACAAGGAGACAGTAATAATTCCTTACCTGAATAAAAATAGCATCAAATAAAGGAAATTTGTAAAAGGTTCAACATTAAAGTTACCTTCGAATATAAAAATAATTTAAAGAATATTCTATGTTCTAAGTTAAACAGAAGTGAATAGGAAGAATGAAATGGGAATAACTTGCATGATTGAATTGTAGAAAATTTTATGTAGGAGAGAGTAAAAGAACGATAAGAAGAACATATAATTGAACACAGTATTTATGTAAAACAAAATAAAACTGATATATCAGAGGCAACTGAACACTGCTTAAATTGTGGACTTCAAATGAGTAGCAATGTAAAGACTTTATTCACTGAAAACAATACTTCAATTAGAAAGAAAATGAAAAGTATTTTAATTAGAAATACAAGAGGTAGGAATTTAAACAGGAATGAAGACACTGAGGTCGGTGAAAAGTTCGTCAGTCTAGTTAAGGATTTGCTTAATTTAAAAACTTAACAAAATTATGAAATTTGAGGAATTAGCGTATTAATTATTAGGTTAGAGGTTTTAGTAATTGTATTTGTTAACAATGACAATATTAATTTGTGATTTTGTAATGAAGGCAAAGCTCAATTTGTTTGTATGTTACATGTAGTTAAGCAAACTTCATGTTCTCATAATTCCTATTTTGTTTACGATTATGGTTTGAAAAAGGAAAGACGAAAAATCCTTTCTGAAAATTTCCTTGCAGTAAATATATTGTATTCATTTAATTGGTGTGAGGATATGTTAATAATAAAGTAATGTTGAGTCTGTTATTTAAATATTTCATTCCAAATAACATTAAGACAAATGACAAATTCAGTAAAAAAAAAAACAGGAAAAAAGCAAAAGTTTTCATTCAAAACATGAAAACATTATGTACTGAATTATGAATATTTTGTGTATTTGACTTCTTCAAGTTATTTAATTTAGATAAATTTAATGTGCATATAATTTGTATCCATTATTGAGCTTGAATTGATTTTTTTTTTTTTTAATTAGCTATTCAATTTTTAAAAAATCAACAACATTGCTTATAACATAACCACAGCCGTGATGAGTTTTCTATACATTATTGTAGAGCTTATTGAAGAATAACCAACTAAGGTTGAATAACACTAATAATAATCTGTTATTAGTCAGATTACTATTTACAATGTTCACATTTCAGTATAAATAGTATGAATAGTATTCAGTATAAAGAGAAAGTGAAAATAAATAAAACGCACTTACTTACAAGCATGTTGGAGAGAGAATTAAAAACGATGGCAATAAGCCGACAGTTTCGGAATATTCTGAATATTCCTTCATCAGGCACAGCACAAACATGTAAGACATCACAACAACATTTAAGACAACACTAGGTGGGAATGTGTGGTGAAAGTGAAAGTGCATATAAATTATGCAAGTTTATGCAAGTGATGGCCGTTTTGCTAGCCAGTTAAAGGGTTACAAGCCTTGAGCTGGATTTTATAGAAGGATTCAGGTAAGAGTCGGTGGGATAGTTTATTGTGATTGGAGAGAGGTTTAGCAGCTGAGAAGTTGGGGGGGGGGTCCTGTCTCTTTTTAGTGCGTAATGGTGTACGAATGTGTGGAGTCTGTGATATTGAAGGCTTTTTTATGTTCTTTAATGCGTGTAGATAGGGATCGCGATGTTTGTCCCACGTAGCCAGAGGAGTATTGGTTACATGGGATCCAGTGATCCCATGTCTGAAGAATTATTTGGTTGCTTTTTTTGTGTTGTGTTTATGTTGTGTGATTTGAAGGCAGGGGCATACTGGTATTGGTTGAGGAATGTTTTAATGAAGCTTTCTAGGGGTGGATAGTATGGAAAGGGGATGTATTTGACAGGTGGTTTGGGGGTAATATTTTTTAGATTTTTTGTTCAGTTTGTGTGTGAGGATATTGAGGTGGTTGTGGAAAAGCTGGGCGGGGTAGTTATGGAGATTGAGTATGGTGTAAATGGTTTTTAATTCAGTGTGTAAGGCTGGTTTAGTGGAGCAGGTTGTAATTGCTCTGCGTTTTAGAAAATCTATTGTGTTGATTTTGTATGTATCGGGTGTGTGGGAGTTATATTGTATGTATCTGTTTGAGCAGGTGGGTTTTCTATAGACAGTGGTTTGTATGGAGTTATTTTTGTAGGTAATAGATACATCAAGATAGTTGATGTGTTTGCTGGAGGGAGTTTCCAGTTCAAATTGTACATGAGGATCTATGAAGTTTAGATGTTCTTGTATTTGTGTGATGTGTTTTTGAGTTGTGAGGATGATGATATCATCGATATATCTTCAATATAACTTGATGTGTGGGCGGTGGATGGAGAACATTTGCTTTTCAATGTAGTGAAGTGTGAGGTCTGCAATGGGTCGTGATAAGGCAAGGCCCATAAAAAGACTGTGTTTGGAGGTAAATTTTATTGTTGTAGGAGAAATATTGCCTGTTGTAAATGGTGTGGATGAGGAAGTCAATTTGCTTTATTGTCATGTCAAATTGGCAAGTGATTAGTTCACTTAGGCCATTGATTGGGTCCATACAAACATAGGCCTCTCTGATCACTACAATAAAAAACTCACCCCAAAAAATCCTAAATTCCCATCAATCACCTTTCTGCCTAAAACCCACAAACCCAAAGAAGACAACACCCTAAAAACCAGACCCATCATCAATACGAGATTTTCCCCATCTCAAACATTTCCAACTCCCTCTTCACCATCCTTCACACCTACACAAGCAAAAATAGATTACATTTACAAAAACACAGTGCAATTCCTACACCAAATAAAAGCAATCAATATTCAAAAAAAAGACTTTTACTCCCTTGATGCCACATGTCTATTCACATTCCTCACCTACAATACCAACAAAGAGGCATTATATGACTTCTTAGATGAAGAAACCCTTTTTTGCCAATTTGACATCACCATAAAGCAAATTGACTTCCTCATACACACCATTTATAACATCCCCATCTTGTGTCGTCTTAAATGTTGTTGTGATGTCTCATATGTTTGT
>JAFIDM010005346.1:12255359-12267046 GCA_023159025.1 Thereuonema tuberculata
TAATACCATAAGGAAATTCCTAATATAAAAGAAAAAAAATAAATAAAAAGGCTTAGTAAATTTTTGAAATTATTATGTAGACCTTGTGATATTAACTGAATACAGGTTGATTTGGTCATGAATACAGCTTGTGATGTTAATTGTACTGTTTCATTGGTTGGTTGGAATTATATTTATAATTATTCTCATCATTTCATGTATCCATAAGAAATAATGGGAATAGTTCTATTTCACATCTGTTGAAGTCAAAAACTTTAATTTCACCATTATTTAAAGTTTTCAAGAATGCATCACAGAGGATTTTCAAAGATTTCCTATTAATTTATTTATTAAATTAATATGGAACCATAATCATATGGCTCAGGTAGAGACTGAATACGCAGCAATAGGAGTGGGTGGATGGAAGACCAAAACACACGTACAAACAGACAAACCAAGAAGAAAAATCTTCTTGGTTCTTCTAACAAGAAGAAAAATGTTCAAGTGGAAGATTAAAACACACATGTTCAGCCAATATTTGAAACCAACTAGATAATGCTGTAATAAACCTAATATAGTATTACAATAAGCAAAATAAAATTCACTTTCAAGTTAATCTTAAACTTGAAAGCACAGAAATGTAAACTTGAAGGTCTGTTATAATTACTTATAATTACAGAAAACTAGAAATAGAAACCTATTTTTTATTAACAGTGTGCTTACCTTGCTGACTACATAAGGGATATCCCGCCGTGATACCTTTACTATATTTGTTTGTTTTGTAGCTAATTCTTTTAGTTGATCATCTTTTAAGCCTTAAAACAAAAGAAAATTAACAAAACCATTTCTCATTCATCAAAAATCATTAAAAAAAAGTGGTTTGAAACTACGTAGGAAAGCTAATTTGCAAGCAACTGCTAAAATCCATAATCAAAGAAATAATCAATATTAGTTAATAAGATCTACATTAAATAACTAGGAATACTATTTGCTTACATCTATATTTAGTGGCTTAGAAATCAGTTTTAAATAGTATTCAATTAGTTTTGCAGATAAATTTGTTAAAAAGATATTGCGGCTCTTATAATCCACAAATTTGGCCAGAAAAATATAGATTCTTGAAGGTGAAAAGTATATATATCTAAAAGGAAAACATAAAATCATGTTCCATATACAGGATTTTCAGAAATAATGATACTAAATAATAATGATAGTATTTGAAAAGATGTTGTTTGAGAATGAAACAGTAAAATAAGAGGCACAGATGGACAGAAGTAGTAGTTAAGTTTTATTTGTTAGCTTTCAGATGTCTAACATGTCAACCTTTGATAACTCAGCATATGTCCAACTGATAGATATTATAGACAGCATTGATGCCAACATGTTGTACTGAGTGTGGCAGGAACTCAACTATCCGTTAACATCTGCTGAGTGACCAAAGGAGAACATATTGAACATCTATATGGTAACAAATAAAACTTGAAACTTCCTCTGTCCCTCCATGTACAATTTGTAGTCATATTTTCAGAAAATATTTAAACATTAAGTGTCCAATGTGTCTGTATGTTCACCATCATGCAGTACACACAAGTTCATATGCTGCCATATCCTACTTGACATTTTTTTGGAGAATGCACGGTGTGATGGTTTGAAATGTGTCCTCAACTGCATTGCGCAATTCTTCATTTGTAGCATAACAACATTCAGACACGTAGGCCTCGATGATTCCCCATAATGAATTGTCAGGCATCGTGAGGTCAGGACTTCGGGATGGCCATTTCAATGGAGCTGATGATGCTGGAGTACCATGACAATCCAGCGTCCTAGAAAATGTTCATGAAGAAACCCTCGCACAGTAAGAGTGAAGTGAGCAGGTGCCCCATCCTATTATAGCCTTATGCGTTTCATGATACCTGCATCTTCAAGCTGTGGGATTAACCATGTTTATAACATGCTAATAAGTTTTGCCATTAACATGACCATCAAAAAAATATGGTCCAAACAAACAATAATAATAATGATACATAATAGGGGATATGGGAACTTCCAGGCCATACTGTACTCTGCACCATTCTCATACAATATTCCTATCAATTAGTTCCATTATTTCTGAAATATTTAAAAATAAATATTTTAAATATTTTTTTTTAATATAATTATTATGTATTAAAATAAATACAGCACCTGTTGATAGGAATTTATATTCCTAACGGGACTGAAATGTAATTTAAAATAACTAAGAAATAATAAAAAAAAAAAAATTCAGTGTAGTAGTTTAATTACAAATAGTTTCAGGAAATTTTCAAAGGAGAGTATTCCATTCTTTGCTCCAATGATAAACACTATCACCACAATACCATATCTGTATACTGTGAGATAAGATATCTCTGAATGAAGATCCCAGAAATCTCAAAGATGAATTCATTTTCACTGATAATTCACTAATAAGGAACATTTTCCATTTCTACCAAAATAAATCTATGATATATTAATGACATACAATGTATGTATGTATGTATGTACAATGATATATTAAAAGATATGAAATTAAAAATTGGGGATCAATAAACACAAAGATCTAATGATCATTTCAAAGATCACACGTTCATATATAGTAATACATTACAATGAGACTGGACCCACCTCCAACAGCTGCCGAAGTCCTCTCTCAACCATAATAAACTATCCCACAGCCTCCTCTCTGAATCTTTCAACATTATCTGGCTTAAGGCCTAGAATCCTATCACAGACGGACAAAACACCTGTCACTATTGCTAATCTTCATCACACTTTCATTGTGTGTTCTTGCCTTGTATTGTTCTAAATGTTTATATCGTCCTATATGTTTGTGCCATTCCTGAAGATAGAATATGCATAGTATTCTAAAACTGTTACATTAATCCCATCTTTTTATCCTGCTTATTTTAACATTATCAAGTAAGTGCCAAATAGGATTGCCATGTAGGATTTCCCCTTTCATTTTCAATTTCTCGTCTTTAAATTTATATATGCATATTAAGTCTTCTCACTCACGCGAAGATCTGAGGACTATCAGAATGTTATTAACAGTACAAAAAGAAATAGTAAAAAAAAAAAGAAGTTCAGAATAAAGAACAACATCATATATCATATAAACAAAGTTCATTTGCAATGCATCATTATCTTATGATTTCTGAATAAATTGGATCTTCACACATATACTGGAATGCAACTTGAAATTACGAAGATAATTAAGGCCCAGACACTTATACATAAGCTGTTTTCTCCTGTCCTCTCAACTTCTATATGCCCTAACATTTTGGTTTTCAAATTAATAATTTAGTAACTTGTTACAGACAGGACTGGCAAACAAAATGGATTCTCAAAAAAATAGACAACAATTGATAATTGCCTACTGTGCATATAAATTTTTCTGAGATATCACTGTTGAGGGAACAACTCAGTATTGGTAATAATTTTATAATAAAACTTTCAGAATACTAGTATTTACTATTATTATTTCATTTCAACTTTGTCGATATATTCATATAAACATTTCAGCAAATAATATCAAAAAATGATTAATCACAGTTGTTATTTGTTCTTTTTGTTCATTTATCATAATTACGTGCTTTCCTTACAATACATCATTTGTCAAAAATGATACTTTTCTTTAGTAGTATATAAAGTTGTTGTGAAAGTCCCAAGATAGGAACTGCTTTATGAATGCCATGTAGGATTTCCCTGTTGGCACCAATAATGATAGGAGCAAATTTTATTGCTTTAACTTTCTTCCACATTTCATTAATGGGAGATATTTTTGGAGCTTTTTATGAATGTTATGCACTAATGTAATCACTATGCCAATAAAAAAATACTATTCATGATTTTTATCATTCAACAGGATATCTGATATATGTCAGTGATAATCGCTTTTGTTCCACTTAATAATAACTGCTTTGGGTTCATATTTATAACATGAGTGTTATTTCATAAATAATGCAAAAGGTGTCAGTACTGTGCATTGTATGATGTAATCCAATGAAAGTGACACCATTTATAGACAAAGACTGGAAGAGCAGCACGTGTTTTCATTTATTCTCTGGTGAATGCCTTTTGGAATTGATGAATGGCATCTGCAAGGGCTTCAGATACTGTCATGGTTGAAGATGAAAGATCATACATCAAGATTGAAACTTTACGTGGCAAAAACTCTACTGAAATTCATAGTGCTTAGTGTGAAGCTGGTGGTGAGCAGACAGTGAACTGTAGTACAGTTTCCCATTAGGATACTCGTTTTCATGAAGGACGTGTCAGCATAAGCACTGACTCAAGGTCAGGCAGGCCGAAAACATTAACTGATGAACAAAGTATGAAACTTGTGGCAGAATTTTTTAAAGAAGATCGTCGAGCAACATGCGAGGAAATTCCACATGCTATGCGGAATTCCACCAACATCAGCATTCTGTATTTTGAAAAACAATTTGCAGAAAAGAAAAATTTGTGCTCAATGGATCCCTCACTGCTTGACTACTGAACAAAAACAGAAACGCCTGGACACGGCAACATTACTGAAACAAAGATTTGACAATGAAGGTCAAGCATTCCTTTGCTGAATTGTTGCTATTGATGAAACATGGGTTAGAGACTTTGAACTGGAGTTGAATCACAATGAAAAGTGAGGAGAAGCTCATCCTCCGTTCAACCCAAAAAATTTTGACGAGTGCAATCTAAGGTAAAACAAATGATCTTTGCTTACAATCACTGAGACATTATCATGACAGATAGAGTTCCATATGGAACCAGTGTGATAAATGTGTATTATCACGACTGGATGCAAAATTGCACGGATAAATGCACAAGAACTGACCTGACTTGCTCAGGGATAGACCACTCATTCTGTATGACAATGCACGCCCATACATCAGAATGGCTGTCATCAATTTGCTGCATAAGTAGGAGTGGGAAGTGGACTGCCATACAGTCCAGATTTCGACTTATTTCCCAAGTTGAAAAAGCCCAAGCGCAGACACCGTTTTTCCTCCCTGGAAGAGCTTTCTGAAACAGTTACTGAGCTATCTAACAAAAATGGTACCCTATATGGAATAGCGAATCTTCTTAAACATTGGAAAGCGGTCATTAAGAAGCAGGGCAACTACATAGAAGGAATGTAAAAAGATAGTGCCTAATAAAGAATATATGGGTAAGTAAAAAAATAGTGTAAATTATTTATGAAATGGCTTATATGATTCAGATTCTCAGTGTTAAAATGCATATTTCTTGGTGAATTACTTTCACAAATTATTATGTCAATACATATAGTCATCAGGAACTAGTGTAGGATACAGTCAATATTTTCCAAGTAGTCCCCAGATCATCTGCATTTATTACATTGTAAGTTCATTTCTTTCTTTTAAGGTTTAAGACAATATATCATTTTTACTGTTATAATTACAATCTTCTTATTAAATAAATTGGAAGAAACCTATTAATAGATATAATAAAAGTTACTTTTTGAACTGAAACTAGCTAAAATCAGTCTAAATTAACCATACAAGAAGAATTGTTAATATTTCAATACGTATTACATCAAAACAGGTGTTCTATAAGCTTCAAAGCTTGAACCATCTTTTCTTTTATTATTTTTGTCAATGATTAATGTAATGTAGTAAAGTTCTAAATTCATAACTACATATTAATGATATTGCTGTACATGATAATGAAAATAACATTAAGGGAGAGATTTTCAGTTCCTTTTTTTTTCTAAAAAATTCATGGGAAAAGATGGGAAGATGGAAAACATGCAATGAATATCAGCTTGAAGAAAAATCAAGTGTGATTTTTTCAAATCAAATATTTCTTTACTGCAATCTTTCTTTGCATAAACTTTGTGACAAAAAAATCGAAGTACCATGAAGGAAGCGTCCAAATGAATGAAACTTTTTTTAAGTGTCATTTGGATGAAGAGAAATGGAACTGATTCAAATTTCACAGTGAAAAACAAATTTAATATTGAACAATAGCAGAATCATTATAACGTTACTAGTACAGTGTTGAGCTGTCTCTGACTGCTATGGATGCTGATGTACAGTATGACATGGTGTGCAACAAAGTCCTGATGTTGTTTTGTAGCAGATCATGCCAAGCTTGCAGACATCCGGATGTTTGATGATGGATGCAATTGGATATGTAGCATGTCCCAGACAAGTTTGATGAGGGACAAGTTTGGGGACCTGGCTGGCTAAGGAAAGGTTTGAATTGATTAGAGGCACCGCTGGGAAATATGTGCAGTGTGTGGAAGTGCATTATCCTTTCGAAAAATTGTTCCTGTCAAGAGTGACACAAAGGGCAAAACAATGGGTTGCAGGATCTTCTGCATGTATCATCATACATTTGAAGTTCCTTGAATTACTATGAAAGATGGTCTGCTGTCATAAAGAAATGAATCCTCACACATTATATCATCTGTAATGGCTGTATGCCTCTTAATAATATTTCTAGTATTTGATGCTGCCCAGTCTCCTCAATACGCAGATGCAATGATCATCTGCTGCAAGACAAAAGCAGAACTGCTCACTTCACAGAATACTAACCATTTAAGAACAGACCACGTCTCTCTGGAACGGTATCAGTCTAGACAGAGATCTGGTGCTGGGTTCTTAAAGGTAGGCTTTATAAGGGCTGACTGAATGAGGCCCAGTGTTTGGAATTCATCTAGTAGTGGTGAGGGTAGATATCGGTTTTTGTATACAGGAGGCTGTATCTCTCTCTGGATAGTGGAGAGTGAAGCTGTCAGAGCAGTTAGAACTTGCTTTACAAACCAATTGACTCTAGCAGATCAGAGCTTTGGTGACATGAATGAGTGTCTTCACACAACCTCCAATTCCAGTAGCTTCCCACAGAAACATCACTACGACACAGATGTTTGTGGACAAATGGCGAGCAATTCATCTGCATGACAAGCCAGCTTCTTGAGGTCATACGACGTGGCCTCTCTCAAAGTCCTGCAATTGCTTGAAGGATCTTCCAGTGCACTGTTGATGCATTACTGATGGTAAACTGATGTGATTGCAACAGTTTCAAAAAGATGAGTGTGTCTAGTAAGCCCTTAAATAGTTCACAAGATGGGCACTTCCATTGAGCTATGGGGGTAATGGTGACATTTCTTGAGAATTAAACTTTAAGCATTTGTGTATCTTCTGGGAAGGTAGTTGCATACGGAGTTTTATTTAAATTGGATGCTACCTTCACGGTGCTTCATTTTTGTTTGTCACAGAGTACATATATACACACTGGCCCAAAAAATGCAATCCTTTAATAAACACTGAATAGGGCCTTCTTTATAATGAAAGACAGCAAGTATTTCATGTAGTATTGTTCTAAGAGATGTCTCAGATTGTTTAGGTTCAAAGATATTCATTCTTGCAGCAAATTATCATGCAATTTTGTAAATGTTGATTGAAGAGGACTTCAATGCCTTACAGCCCTTACAGATTGGTTCCAGTGCTTAATGAGGTTCTCTCCAAACTTTCCATCACTACAAAACAATGTATAGTGAGAACCATCAGATCACATCATTCTCTTCCACTTCTTTAATGTCTAATCACAATATTCTTGGCATCAATGTATGCTTATTATTTTGTTTATTGCTGAGGCCAATAGCTTTTGAAGATCCAATTTCTTCAACTCTCTTACTATGGTCTGGGTCAAAATGGATTTACTCCAACCTTTGTTGAAATCAGATGACAGATGCGGTGTGTTGGGAAATGCTTTTCTCTATATACAAGTCAAAATGCATCAGGTACTTGAATAATGAGTTAAAAATCTATGGTGATTATCTGGCAGCAGTGTTAGAAGATGACTGTTAGTTTTATGAGAGTTGGAAAGTGGGACCTTAGGAGTCAAAAGTTTCTAATGTCGGCTTTTTACCAGAAAGGAGAAGAAATTATGCAAGAACAATTAGAAAACAAAATTTAATTCTCAAAGTCTAAGTGGGAAAATTATGCAAGGAGTAAATTATGTGTGTAATAAAGTAAATAAAATCAAATACTTAACTATGGCAAATACATAGTACATAAAACATTATACACACTTAACAGTTTTATTGCTTGGTTTTTGACATAAACATTTGGAAATACAAACACAAGGTAAGATTGCTGAATACATAATTGCAAGCTAACATAACAGACAAATCAATTGAAAGCTATCTTTAAAGATTTTTATCCATCATTAAAACGAAACAAAAATCTATCCCTTGGCTTAAAACAAGGGAGAAATGAATAAAAGCAAGATAGTACTTACCAACATGAATTTGGCCATTTAGAATTGCAATGGTTGCTGCTGTTGCACCATTTTTATTAATTATATTTTCGACTTCTTTGGCAGTTCTAAAAAAAAAAAATCCTCCATTTACTAAAGAAACTAAAATAATTTTAAAAAATAATGAAAATATATATATATATATATATATATATATATATAAGTAAATTTATATTCTATACTTTCTGAATTCAAAATTGCAAATGATTGATTGAAATCTTTGCTTTGCGAAACTCGAAGAGGCAGCTTCAAGTTTTGCCTTTCAGATTTATAAATATATATATATATAGCCGGACAGTGATTTGGGATTTGAAAACGCTAATACCAACAAACAAATCACTGTTTCTATGGAGATATAATCAAATTACCTCCATGTCTTCAGCAACAAAATTTGGAAACAATTTAGAAAACTAAAACACAATATATTAAGACTTTGAATAGGATGCTTTGAGTTTTGCCTGTTAGATTTATATATAATATATAAATAAAAATATATATTTCTTAACTAAAGCATCCAAAATCATAAAAATCATTTAAATAATTAATTATTTAAAATGAAGCTTCAAAAACATAAGAATGTTTTCTTTTTGTTTTGTGTTTTTCTTTTTAATGTTCCAAGTTTGTTTTTATTTCCAGTCTGTTTCATTTATTATCTCTTGAGAAATGCATTAGATTGTAGAAGTAAATTTGAACATTACTTCTTCTCCTACTATACAACAGTAATTGAAACATCAATGATTTAATATCTGTCGTGTTTTATATTAATAAGTTAAAGATAATTATCTTTCTGTGGCTTAAATAAAATATAATCAATACTATTTATATCATATAACTTATATGTGTAAATTTATTTAAAATCTGCAGAATTTTTAATATCAATCTTATAATTTATATACATCAAGCAAATTATATGAAAATTAAATAACAAAATTTAAATTGTGATTATGAAGCATTATACTATAAATATTTAAATTAAAACTTGCAATTAAAGTCAAAGTTATTAACATCAAAAAATTCATTAAATGTTTATTATAGAACATTATGTTGTTCTTCTGAAATATGTAAACCTTTCTTTTTGTCATTACAAGAAAAAAATAATATATCAAACTCACATTAAATTTGTAGGATAAGGCATTCCATGTGTGATGATGGCACTTTCAAGTGCAACAATGGGTTTGTTATTTTTCAAACTATTTAAAACCTCTTGAGAAATATGAATATCTAAAAGCAAAAACAAAAAAAAAGAAAGGAATGAATCACGATAAAATAAAATAAAATAATAAATAAGTAAGGAATGAAATTTGCAATTTTTAATCGCAGGAAATGAATCAGCAAAGGAAATTTCAATACTAATGCTGAGGTAGATTCTTAAACTCAACAACCATGGCATCTTAATGCTAGAAATAATGTTTCACTTTAATCCTTTGTAAATTGGAAGTGCTTCTGTGAGAACTTAATAATTACACAAAGTGAAATTAGACACACTTTAACAAAAACAATAGTTCACTTCACAAAAAATAATCTAAAGTATTCTTGATAATTTAATGCATCAAGCCATTTACGTATGTGATAAATTTGCATTTTAGTCAGAATAAAGATGAGCATAAGTAGATTTGCTCTTTATGTACCTCAGAATACTAATTAAACAGTTAGGTTTATAGGAATATGGTTTAATGATAAATCTATACAATTTAAAGTGCCTGCACACATAACTAAAAAAACTTGATTGTATTACAATTAAAATTACGAACGGCACGACCAGCTTCACAGGTTACATAAAGAGTTTCTTCGGGTTCTTTTACAAAGACCGGTTTCACAGGTTTTATAACAAGTTTCTTCTGGTTCTTAAAAGAACCTGAAGAAACTTTCTACATAATCTGTGAAACCGGTGGTGTCCTTTGTAATTTTAATTGTAACATAATCAAGTGGGTGTAGGCATTTTTAATTCTATACAGTTAAGTATTTAGTTTGTAAAAGTGTTTGACTCTCCTGAGAAGTTAAATACTTCAACAACAACTTCAGTCATTGGATCATAAATAGAATGAATTTGAAAGGAGTCACATTGTTAGCCTACATCAGGCTGTAAAGACATGCTGATATGTTAAAATTCACATAAGCTGCACATTATGTGACATAACATTGGCTAGCATCAGCAGATATCTGAAGATATGACACGAAGGATGCTTGAAGAATACAAAAGACTAGACCCTTCGACAAGACCAAACAGCTCCAACATCAGCCTTTTCACCAAACAAGAGATGAATCACCTTCTATGGATCATACTGATTACTGTTGCCCAACAATTACCTTCCTTCTGTTGAAGCATTATCTATCATTTATATTTTCATTATCCATCTTTATATTGATCTTTTTTAATTTTGTAATTATATCTATAATATTGTGGTATAACGTATGAACTTGGTTTGGAATTTTATATATATATATATATATTTCATTCAGCAATCCTGGATTTTTTTTTATCTCCTCTGAATGTCTATCTTACTACAAAAAATGCCTCTAGGTTTAGTGTGATTAGATGAAAAAAACTGTTGTGAAGGGAAACAGATACAATCTTTTCATCATTTTGAGGTAATGATAATTATACATTGGCACTATTTTTGAGTATGCCACGTTAATAATAAGTAAAAGAACCTTTCTTTCTCAATTCAATTATTGTATTCAAAGAGTTCTATTTCAAAAAAATAAGATATTAAGTATTTTATATGTAGAGTCGGGTAAATCTTTAATATACTTTTAAATAGATTTGAGTAAGATGCATAAGACTTCAGAATCTATCATTTTTCCACTTATCACAAAAGATGTTGTGATTTTTTTGGGGGGATATCACAAAATATAAACTGTTGTTGAGATCTTGTAGTTAAGAATGACCACATACTGAATGATGTTATTGTTATGTAGGAGTTCCTACAGGGTTTTCAAAAGAAGGATATCCCTTGGTGTAACATTGAGATTAACTACTAGACAATCCAGTGTCTTCTCATCGTATAGCATAACCATTCAAATATGCAATGGCAGTTTGTGATCCGACTTTCTTTTGTACCGCATGACCTTTACATACCGCTAAAGAAACCCTGATCAGCAAATGGATTGTCACGAAAGCAGAATATTATCATGTATAGTTTTTATGCTCATAATTGCATCTGCAAACAAAAGCAAAGAGCTTCACAAAGCAGCATTTATTAATACAATCCTATAGTTCCTTGCCCGAAAGCAGAATGTTTTTTATCTTTCTGCGACGATTGATACTAAGACAAAAAACTTTCTGCAGGTGCAGAAAAAAAAAAAACGAACCTTCAAATCGACAACCAAAAAAAAAACCAAATCTCCGAATCGACAACCAAAAAAAACAACCAAATCTCCGAATCGACAACCAAAAAAAAAAAACCGAA
>JAFIDM010005346.1:12285541-12297828 GCA_023159025.1 Thereuonema tuberculata
TAAATAATTTCCCAAATGTCAATTTTTTTAGGTTTAGGAGGCTTTTGCCAACAATGCTTTGTAATGCGGATTCCATCCATAGCTCGTGAAATCCTATCATTGCTTGGTTTCCGTGGCAACTGTAACGCCAGGCGACGAAAGCCATTCAGTTCGCTTCTGTCGGAGATTCGATTTGACAAAATGACTTGGTCCCAGTAAACTAAATCAACTTGATAATTACAAATTTCAAAAGAAACCACATTTTTCTTTTCAGATTATTCTAATGTTTTCGAAATCCTTTTTTTAAAGAAGTATTTTACTTATTTTTTTTTTTTTTTCGATGCCTGAAAACGGTTTCACTACTTTGATGCGAAACCATTTAGCGTTTTTTTATTTATTTAAAAAGTTAAACGAAATCCCACTGAATAAAGATGTCGGCTGTTGCAGGTTACCTGGAATACCACGAAACGATCCAAAAATTTGCCCAAAGACTTCAAAACCCTTCCGAAAATAAAAGCAAGTAAGTAAAATAAACCTTTTTTTAACCCTAATTTGAAGGAATAAAACCGTTCTAATATAATGGCGGATGTTCCGAATATGGGCAAATAAATTATTAATTTTATTTTTTGCAAAATATTCTAAAATCTATAATCAGTTTTTAAAAGATATATATATTAGCTATTTTGGGGTAAATTTTAAAATTATATAGATTTATAACAATCCTTAAATAAAAATAAATTAAAAACATTCATAGGACTAAGAATATTTTAGAAAATTTCGTTGTTCTTTTTTTTAATATTAATTTAACAGGAAAAACTTTTAAATTTTAGCTCATTTGCAAAAAAATTTTTTTTTTAAATAAACGCTTTGTTAAGAATAAATTACTTGACTAATTTGAAATTAAAAAAAAAAAAAGCTTCATAAAACAATTAAAAAGTCCGAAGGGAAAAAAGAAAGCTGTAAAGAAATAATCCTGTAATATTACAGCAGTTGTATTATTCCAACCGGATGAAATAAGCCTGAAGTGTTCGAAATTGGATTTTGTCTTCGAGGGCTCAGCACACTACTGTGATTTTGAGATCTTGAGGCAACTTACGATTAATATAAATTAAGGGAATCCATTAAAAAAAAAAAGCCCTGTTCTGATCCTCTAAACATTAAATTCTGCTACAGTCACTTTCTATTAAGAGTCAGTGTTTCCAAATTACTACGTTGTTAAATCTGACGTTCAATGGACCCTGGCTTTCGAACGAAATTTAACGGTCAGCAATTATCTATTTGATGATTTCGAATCTGCTAAAATTATAAACAGTTGCAACAGTGGTTATTTCAGGAATCATAAAATTAATTCTCGTATTTCCAATGGAAAATATTTCTATACTTGAAATACCTTAAACACCATTTCCCTGCTACAAGTAAAAGAGAAATGAATAGGAAGTATCCTTTTCTACACTGATGTAGGTTGTTTCTTTCAATTTACAAGAACCATCAGATGATGAACTTCTAACTGGAGATTTTGAAAGGTCCATCGTGTTACGGTGTTACGGTATCTCACATGTTGGAAAAACTGTGGCAAGATATTTATAAATATATTTGTTACATTGTTACTACTAATAAGGTAAGTCCTGACTGACTGACTCACTCATCAACGCCCAGCACAAACCCTTTGACCTAGAAAGATGAAATTTTGCATAGAGGTTCCCTTTATGATGTAGACAAGGAGTAAGGTTGGAATTTTTCGAAATTTCCACGGGATAGGGAATAAAGAGGATTTCTATTTTCGCTTTAAAGTTGCCTTATCGATATATAGGTGTGTGGCGCCAACCCGCAATACATCTGTGTTATCCCGAGAAGGCCACAATTTCCTAAATAGTTTGTTTTTTTATGCTATATATGAAAGAGTTCCGGAGCGAAGCGACTTTTATGCTAGTCTAATACAATTTATTCTTTTGAAAACGTTTTATTTATTAAATGATGAGACCAGTCAATCTTAGGGTTATGTTTTTGTTTATTTTAAAACCGTAGAAGCTGCAAATAACGTTATTTAGATGTTGAATGGTTTGATTCTTAATGATAAAAGTAAATATTAGTAAGAGAGAGAACAAGTAAAAAGATTACTTGTGAAAAATTTTAATGAATTAGATGACTTAAAGAACTAAAGAAATTTTGAAAAATGAGAAAAATCTCAGAAACCTTGTAAAGGTAAGAGAATTTTGTAAAATGATGACAATTTAACAGTGAAATTTGTAAATATTGGAAATTGATTGATGTCTTCGTTTTTCCTGTGCAGTTTTTTATTCGAATAGAAAGCACCAGAAGAACAGATGTAACTGAAACGATCTTAACTGGACACCTCTTCCAATTTTCTCTTTACAGGATCAATCAACATTTTACTAATTTTGTTTAAGATTTAGCGGTACTAAATATAACAGCGTTATGTGATTAGTCACTTAAGTGTTGTGATTAAGTTGAGCTCTGCCAATCACGTTACAAATGATGGTCTTCTCTTAATTTATCAATTTATTATTTTTCGAGATTTGTTTTATTATAATATTTTTTATTGAAAAATACCAAGTAATGCATTTATCATTAAGGAAAAATTCATTCTTTCCAATTCTAGGGAATCAGCGCCAATTGAAAAATTACCTCGGGCGAAAAAAGTTAAGAAAGGTGAGATGAATCATAGACTAAAAGAAAAATACTTTAGTTAGAAAACTTAGAACTGTATTTAGTTTTCTATATAAATCGCGGTAATGGTGTTTTTTATTTTATAGATGTTCGTATTAAGTCACCACCGACCTACAACAGAGATACGCCAAAGCAATGCCAGAAACACTGCAGGTAAATACAAATGAAATACTACATTTTACTCATTTGTTTTTATTCATAATATTAGGAAAGCCAGTTAATAGTAAAATAACTTATTTTTTTGTAACGATCTTTATCTTTAATGTGTTTAAAGAAATGGTGAGATTTAAATTTCTTAAAAATTATCCAAAGATGATCCTTAAGATTCTTTATCAAAAAATATTAATTAAGCTAATACGTATAGTAAGCTTTCAAAATTTAATTTAATTTAATTGTAAAAATGAATTCTATATTTTATTGATTTATAATGTGTTATAATAGTTTTCTTATAACCACTATTTATATATATATTTATATAAAATAATTCTTAACAATTGTATATTGGTTATTTATATTTAAGTCTTGAAAGTTTATAAAGAAATGTTGAATTAGATCATTTTTAAGTTGGATTTTGTGCGCCGTTCCGGCATGGCGTTATGGGCTTGGCGGCGGTCTGTCATGAGGCTATAGCGTCGGAACCTCGGTTTGACTCCGGCGTAGGCATGGATATTTGCTTTCCTTCCTATGTCTGATTGTCTGCCTGTCTCTTCTTTCGTCGTCTATGGTATTTAGGTTCTTTCATGTAAAAAGGGGTTGACGTCAGGAAGGGCATCCGGCTGTAATAACCCCTGGGTTACACAAGCGTCGTTTGTGTCAGCTACACATGGGAGTGGGATAAAGCTGTAGTTGAAGACAAGTTCGATTTTGCGTAGAAATGAATTGCGATTATTAATACTTAAGATAATTTCGACCGAGATAAAAAGGTTTAACATTAAGGAAAAAACATTAAGCAGAATATAACTCTTATTGGGTGACTGGTGCGAAGTAGTTTTTATTTTTATTTTTTATCCCTCTTTTTTTCCTTGTTATTGATGACACGTAGTGTAATATATATTAAAACAAATTAATGGATTCTTTACAAAGATACGATCTCGACGGTGTCTGCATTGATACGGCGACTGGTGCGGAGACACCACTAGCACTACCCTTGCTGTGGCGTTGCGTGTTCTGTTTCAATATAAATCACCTACTGGATTACATTTCAGAGAAAGCACTGAAAATTACTGGAAATAGGCCTAGCAATATCTCTTTTGGAATAGCCAGAATCTGAAACTATTAAAAGTACTCTTTTAACTTTCAAAGCTAGTTTTTTTTTTAAAGATGTTAATGTAAATAATTATGGTAAGGGATTAATAAGATAAGACTGGCCAGCGGAGCTTTATGGTAATTTTTACTGTTGATTAAGAAGAAAAAACTAAATGGTTGAGCATTTGGAAAAAAATATAATTTGTGTTTTTTATTCCCTTTTTAAGGAATTTATTATTAACAAAGCTCGGAAGTAAATATAGTATTTACCGTAAAATAAACATTTCCACCCACTCTTCTATGGGATGGGAACGGGGTTTATTTCCTGCCGCTAAAAGGCGGGCGGGCATTGAACTGACTTAGTCCCTTTGATGAGGGAACCTTATGTGATACTTTAAGTAAAACTTATTTTATTTTCCATTACTTTTCAGATCAATATTGAAGCCTTCGATTTCTCTGAATCGTCTTGAAAAGTTAAGTCAGCCTCGGAATCATCCACTTCCTTCTGACCAAGTGAGATTTCGTCCATCATCTGGAAGTGACGTCATCGACAAAAGAACGAAATCGAGACAACGGATAACATTTCAAGGCCTGAATAAGAAAGAAAGAGAGACCAACAAAAGATCTAAGGCAACAAGTGAGAAGCTAATTTGTAGTTGTTCATTCTTTAAATGGCCAGTATTTTATTTTATATTACTGCTTTATTTTCTTTGCCAATGTAGAGGTTGCTTATTCTTAAATAATTAACGAGACTTTTCAAATGTCGCCTTCACAATTTTGTGAACTTGATAAATTTTTCTTCCAAGCTGTATCCTCGGAAACGATATAGGTGATTAATCTTCAATGGTATTTAAGGAGGGGGGGGGGGTGTCACAGGACACATTCAGCTACGTTTGAAACATTTCGAAAGATGGCGAGGTGGAAAGGGACACATTCGGTTAAGAGCACCATCCAAGTTAGATTACGAGGAATTCTTCACTTTGAAAAAGTTAATAACCTTATTCTTGACTTACGTTTCCTTTAACTCCTGAAGGTGAAGCCTAGCGCCCTTGTAAAGGTTCGCCATCTAATCCGCTTTGTAGCTAGCGTCTTGACTTCAACATTGGCTTCTACAATTCCACCGATGCCATGGATCTACTTCCTTGGGGTTTCATTCCAAGGCTTCAGAGGTGATATCAGGTGAGAAGGGTAGGCAGTGGCGTAACTAGAGGGGGGCGGTGGGTGCGGTCCGCACCGGGCGGCACTTATTTTGGGGCGGCATTTTTTATATTTAGTTTTAGTTGTAAAAAAAACGACTTGTTCACTTCAGAAGTTTAGTATAATAAGTTTACTATTCATAAGGTTACTATTACTTCGTAATTCATAATTTCTACGAATTATGAATTACTATATGATTTCGAATATTTTTCCTTATATTACGCTTATCCAATTGAAGAAATGTTTAAATAATTTAAATTCGTCTATTTTACTGAAAATTATTAAGATTTACATCAAGAATATGAAAATATTCAAATTTCTCCATTAACCCTTTATTTCCCAGCGTCATTAGCTTTAGAAATGAATAATGTAGTTAACATTTTTGCATGTGGAAAACCATGTAAAATGGTTTTAACAAATGGTCGAAACTTAATCCCAAAATAAGTCAACACGAGTTGAGCCCATTGCACATTCGATCTTGTTCCCAATGGAAGGAATTAGAAATAAGACTTGGACATGGCGCAACTTTTGATAAACTTTAACAACAGAATATTGATAAGAAAATCAAAAAATGGAAGGAAATTCTTACAAGAATAGTTGATATAATTAGATTCTTAGCAAAACAAAATTTGGCGTTTCGAGGTCATCGTGAAAGTGTGCATCAGGAAGACATCAATTCAATGGAAAATAGAGGAAATTTTCTAGAGCTTGTTGACTTGTTGGCTAAGTAGTATGTACTGAACATGTAGTAAAAATTAAGATTGGTAATAAATATTGTATCTCCTATTTGTCGCCGAAGATTCAGAATGAATTCGTAGAGCTATTGGGAGGCGCAGTGAGAAAAACAATTATGGATCAAATAAAGCAAGCTAAATACTTTTGTATGATATTTGACAGCACTCCAATTATTTCCCACAAAGATCAAACCAGTCAAATTATTAGATATGTAGTTATTGATGGCAGCGAAGTTAAAGTTGTAGAATCGTTTATTGACTTTGTAGAAACTAATGGAAAACTGCTGAGGAAATCACAAATATGATTTTAACGAAATTCGAAAATTACGGTTTAGATATAAAAAATTGCAGAGGACAGGCTTACGATAATGCTGCCGTCATGGCAGGAAAGCACAGCGGTGTTCAAACTCGCATTAAACTAATAAATCCAAATGCAGAATTTGTAGCATGTACAAATCATTCTATAAACCTGGCATGTTTACACGCTGCTTCTACTGCTATCGATTCCTTAACATTTTTTGGAACTATCGAGCAGTTGTTTTCATTTTCTTCTTCCACTCGTCGATGGGATGTTTTATTTTCTGTCACTGGTCAAGGTGTTAAATGCAGCGTAGAAACTCGCTGGAGCGCTAGAGCAGAAGCAGTAACTACAGTAAAAAAGCATTTTTTTACATTTTAAGCTCCTTGGAAAAATTGACATATGAAGATGAAAATAGTAAAACGAGATCAGATGCTGGAATATTACTCAATTCAATACAATCCTTTTTCTTTTCTGTTATATCAATTTATGGGAACCCATCCTTTTGGAAGTTAATGACGCGCAAAAATACCTGCAAATAAAAGGGTTATGTTCATCAATGCCATATAAATGTTCATCAATGCCATATAAAACTAAATTCTTTGCAAACCCATTTCATGAAACAAAGAGATGCGCTACTACAAAACGCAGTTATAGCAGCGAAAACAATTTGTGAAGAGTTGGAGATATCGACTGAACGTCGAGTTAGAAGGAGAAAAAATATGAGTGGGGGAAATTCACGAGACTGGGGCTATCCTTAGAACAAGAAGTATGAAGAGAAATGTTTTTATCTATGGATAGAATTATAAAGGAAATAAAAGAACGCTTTGATAGGTTGCATGTCCTTCGTGTATAATACCATGTAACCTACTAAATGAAGAATTTGAATGTCAAATAAATGACTTTATTGACATTGATAAAGAACAGTTCCAAATTGAAAGAAAAAGGATCCAGGTTTTTATGGCTGTACCTGCACTATAAGAAGAGGCAAAACGTTGGAAAAACGGGGGGGGGGGGAGGCCCTATTGATATACTCAAATTTATTCAACCTATAGACTGGAAAATTCTGGATCCAACATTGTAATTTTGCCAAGAATTTTTTTTAACAATTATTGCAATCAGTATCGCTAGTTGCGAAAGGAGTTTCTCCAAATCGAAGTTGATAAAAAATTATCTTCGTTCCACAATGAGTGATTTAAGACTACAAAATCTTGCAATATTGTCCACAGAACAAGAAATTACAAATATTATAAATTTTGAGAGCATTTTACACGATTTTTTTACTATGAAAGTTAGAAGAGTAAATATATAAATATGTTTACATACACATTTGTGTACAATTTGTTTGTTTATCCAAAAGAAATGAAATTATTTATTTATAAATATAAAATAAAAAATTTTTAATGGTAATTTTTTTTTGTAAATTAGGTAATCTATATGTTTTGTAATTTAAATATGGCATCCAACGGTAAAAAGTTACCACCTATAGTTTGTATCAATTACAATTATTTATTTATGTTTATTAATTTGTAAAAACCACCATTTCATGACTTAGAAAGGGCGGCAAATTGGAGACCGCCCCGGGCGGCAAAAGTTCTAGTTACGCCACTGAGGGTAGGTCCTATCCAATTGCATTTAGGTTTTTTAATTTGTAGCTGTTTAGGTTTCTGCCTCGTACGCTCCCATAATCTTTCATTTGAGATAACTTCTGATGTTCAAAATGGTGCGGAGGCACCAAATGTCTGAAGCTGTTGGGACAGGTTGTCAGTTATTTTCCAAGTTTCACACCCATGTAGTAGAACTGATTTTACATTAGTATTGAATAATTTTAACTTAGTATTGTTTTTAATATGTTAACTGTTCCAGATAAACATACGTCCTGCTTTTAATCTGTTTTTGTTCCCTCATCTATTGTTATAATTTTCCCAAGATATTGAAATGACTCGACGTCTTCTATTTGTGTATTTCTAATATGAAGCTTTTCAGAAGTTTTCTCCCTAATCCTCATGGGTTTTTGTTTTGTTGGCATTTATTCTAAGTCCAATTCCCTTTACAAATCTAGAAAGGGTTTTTTTTTTATTTATAATTCTAATTTTATTTAATTATAAATAAAAAAAAACCTTTTTTTTATGTGAAAACCTTTATGTGAAAGAAGTATTCAACTCGTCGTCGAATTCAAGATCTTCTGTTTTTTCCATGTAATATCATTCGTTTTGTTCATGGTCACTTTCTTCTTGTTTCCATCACCATTAAGAAAAAGAATGGGAGATGGGTGACATCCTTGTCTTATTCCTATTTAGGTGTTGATTTCATACTTAATGTCCATTTGTTTCAACTCTACGTGTAGCATTAGTGTAGTACAAAGGTTAATAATGTTAGTGGGAATGCAATACTTCATAGTTTCCCAAATTAGTTCCTGAACACAATCGACCGCTTTGAACATTCTGCTGCCTATTCTAGAATGATTCTCAAGATATTGATTTGATCAACGCAGGATCTGTTTCCTCTAAAGCCTGCTTGTTCTCTACGAAGTTTGCATCAATATAAAATTCTATCTTAAGATTTCAAGTAAATACTTTTCCGATTATGGAGAGTCGTGTAATCTCTCTCCAATTATCATATCTTGTCAAATTGTCTTTTTTTGGGGATTTTCCAACAGGATCCCTTCTTTCCATCTATCCGGGATAATTTTTTCCCTTTCCTAGACTTGTCTGAAAAATAAAGCTTGAGTAGCTCTGATAATCTATGGTTTACTGTTATCTGGTCCTGGTGCTTGGCATCTTTTGATAGCTTTGACTACTTTTAGAATTTCATTTTTTTGTTGGGGGGGGGGGCGCTGCAATTTATTTTTAGTTGTTCATAGCCGTTAGAGTTCATTATCGTCTACAGATTCGTGATCTTCATCTGAGGATTCGGGATTTTATTAAACGTTGAAACTATCGTTTGACTTGGTTCTTCAGTCGTCAATAGTTGACCATTTTCATCTTGTGTAGGTTTCTTCGAGAATGTTTTGTTCGAAAGCATCCTTGTTTTTGTGCCTCCTTTATCTGCCGTTTCTTGTGCTTCGTCTGATAATTCTTCTCTCCGAGCCCTTTTGACTCTTCTTTATACTTTATATTTTACTATTATAGGCCTGAACAAATTCTTCTTTGTCTTTACATTGGTTTAGTAGAGTTTTATCTCTCCTCCTTTCTTCAATCAATTCCACGTTTCGTCGTAAGAGACGTTCTGTTTGGTTTCCGGGCACACGTTTTCTCTGTTGCTACAGATGATCGTCTTGGTCTTCTCCTAGCGAAGGTGTTTCAGCTGTTGAATGTTCTTTTTGGGGGCTTGTCCTTCAGTCTTATTAGCATTTATATTATTCCTAAGGTCAAAGTTTGCTTTTTTGTTTGTTGACGCCAACTTCAATCTTATCTTCGCGAACATCGCTTCCAACGTCTCTGTATTTCTGACATGTGACAAAGGGATCTTTAAGAATTTGAATAATCATATTCAAGGTCTCCAAATAACATCAAATAGTGCTCTAAATAGTTATCAAAAGATAGAATATTACCAAAGTACAGAAATAAAAAGTCCTACATTATCACTGGTTGATTTCCATTGTGTGCCCATTTTATAATTTTCAAGTTTAAAATATTACAAATAGGAGACATTAGCCCACTCTCAAATTCATTTATTCAGGTTAATAGATTGAAATACTTGTTGAATTATTCAACAATTCAATAAGTCAATAATTCTTACAGAAAAATTCAAATTTGCACATTTCATAATTTTGTGTGAACGATGAATCGTGTTGTTGACCTTAGTAAGCTTTGGTTTTCCTGTGAGACAATGGATGATAAACAGTATTAAAAGTTAAATATTAATGTATGATTTTAAATTTAGACTGCGTCTAGAATTATGTAGATAACTTATCTATCGACCAATGATAACAACCCTCCCTAATCTATTTAAATATAATTCACTTACAACTGAGTTCAATGTCACTGAAGAAACGCTTGATTGGAACAGAATATAAATTCGCATCTGTTGCCTGACTATAAGGTCTTAATTAAGCAAAAGCAATTTTACCCCAAGGACAATTTTCTGCGGTCGTGGAAATTGCGTAGAGATTTATCAGTTAAATAAAGAAATATTCGACTGCGATGGATTGCATGTTAGAATTTACGATAAGTCATTCATTGTTTAATTTTCTTTTGGTCGAATCGTCTGCTAAGTGAAAAGGTCATAGATCACACAGACCGAATTTGTTAACTTTAACAGGGTTACCTATTTGAAGGCGTAGAACTACTACTATGGATTTTCCCTTTTATTTTCTGTCTTGTTGTACAATGTTAACTTCATTCTAAATCCATTATCGGTCGAAAAGTAAAAATAATACATTTGAATTTGAAACATTGCCCCTCTATTCATAGATGGAACCATTTCAAAAACCAGTTTTGCAATTCGGTTTATTTAATATAAGTTTATAAAAGTCAGTTATGGCAATGGGTTCAGATATTACAGTATCCATCTCCTGATACTCGACGAACATGGATCATCTGGTTTTAACATTATACAAAAATTTAATAAAATTAACAAGAGCAAGAATTTGAAATTGGAAGAGTAGTGATATTGAAAACAAACTGGAAATTCTCACATGACCCTTCCTAAGTGCCTCCTCCCCCTCCGTCAGCTTTCTCTCTCTGAGATGCTGTGGTAAAAATCCACAGAAATAAGATGGGACAAACTATTTAAAAAAAATATTATTTAGAAAAGTTGTAAAACCAAAATTCTGGTATTGATTTCCTGAATCATGAAACAATTAAGATATCTTTTTGTAATTAAAGACAAAATAGAAGCTTTTTAAATATTATTTTGAGGTTATTTTCAGTTGTAATCCTTAATGAGATTAATTGTATTATTACGTCAATAAGTGACGGGAGGAAATTTTCGATTTTTTTTAATTGGCTTTGTTTATTAGTGAATTAAGTCTTTTCTAATACAGGAGTAATCAATTAGTCTTAAGATCAACAGAATAAAGCTGTTTTCTTTTCTCTGATTTTAGAAGTGTACACCGAGGAAGTGTCAATGGTGATGTTGGATCCTAGGAAGATGTATAAACCTCAGCGACTGAGTTTAAACAGACTCTCTCTGAAATCGGACTCTTTTCTTGCTAGTGGCAAACTAGAGAAAGCGACGAGGCGTCCTCCTGAAGAGGCGTTGTATCATTTGGAGTGGGCGGCCGTGGTTTCTGGGACAGACGCAGCCAAAAGATTTGCGAATAGTCTCCCGTCGAATCGATTCATCCGAACAAGTGAAGGGAAAAGCCTGTGGGTTTAAAAAAAACCCGAGGAATATTATTATTTTAAATTTATTTTTATTTATAAGTTACTGCAAAATTATCCCATGGCACAAATATGTAATCGATTACTTTAAATTTAAGATTTTAGTCGAAATTTAGTTTTACTTGTTAATTCAATTGTTAATTAAAATTGTTCTTCTAGCTATAATTACTGAAGTTGAGTTTTTTTTTGTTGTTCTTTTTGACTTTTGTTGAGTAATTTAATAGAATTCTATTTCTTTATTCCTTCTTATATTTGCCTTAAACGTCGAATTTGAAGCGATTTTACGAATAATGGATTTTTGAGTGACATCACTGTCAACATAGGCGTCAGTTGTCCAACAGTGTCAGATGATCAATAGCTCACTTTACACACGAAAGAATGATTAATACTTATTCTAAAAATAATTTTTAAACTTAAACATTTAGTACAATAATAAAACATTATTCATTAAAAATTACAAAAATGTGCCCAGTATCTGACAGTCAGCGATTCCAAGAAACATAAAAAAAAAACAAAGATGAACAAGAAAATGGCCCTTCGTAACTAAAAACATTTATACATCTTTTATTTGAACAAAACTTTTATCTTTTGTTTAAATAAAAAATTTCTTATGAAGATTTATTTAAAATTCTTAATATAATTAAGTTAATACGGTGTAAGTGTATACGATTACATTGCCTCGACGGACGACTCAAATTATTATTTCTCTAAAATTCTACTCATTTTATTAGAAGGGATTTTCTTCTAGAACCATGAAGATTTGAGATCTTTGAAGCATCCCAGGACAGATTTGTTTCGACGTTTGACGTCTTTATCAGC
>JAFIDM010005346.1:12297928-12329291 GCA_023159025.1 Thereuonema tuberculata
CCTGTGGGCAGAAAAGTTTTGGCTTCCCTCGATACATTGTGGAAATCCAGGCGGGGAGGAACATATCCACTGGCCAATTTTCGTGGTTTACTTAACTCCACCAGATGCCGGATATTAATAGGTCCTAAACAAAACACATACAATAGGATCAGAAATAAAGGATTTTTTTTTATTGAATCTAGTCTATAATCTGTTGTATTCACGATGGTTACCAGAGTGATACAATTTAAAAATGCATTAATTTCCAGTAATGGATAAATGTTTCACTAATTTGTTCCAGTTGTAAAGCAACTTTGAAACCACAAATAATTCATCCGATATACAAATGTACACCTCAACATTAAAAAATATATCCAGAATATTTTGAATTCTTTCGTTCTAGAAGCCCATTCATTTATCCTTGAATAATTATCTAATAAGGGTAATTTACACGAATCAATTGGACATTCCATTATAAAATTATGTTGAAAACTATTTTTAAAACCTTTGTTAGACAAAAGCGGATTGGACAAAAATAAGAAACACAAGATGTTACTGAAGACAATAACTTTTAACTAAGACTAAATAGCCATATCTTCGCCAAATGGAATTTCTTGCCCAAGAGATTATGTTTAACTGACTGTTCCATCATAATTTAATAATAAAGAGACTATATTAATCTCACACAAAAAAACAAAACAAAAAAAACAACTTATACATTTTTTTCATTCTATCTCTACTTATGAACAGCAAGAAGTCACTAATTAAGGAATGTCGTGAAAGAAGGTTGTTAAGAGCACGAACTATTCTGAAGTGAATCACTGACAGAATCTTAACAGAGTAAACAAAATGTTGGACGAAGTCATCTCCAAAAATAGCCAAGCTTTGTTGTAAAGAAATTTGTTTTACTCTTAGTATAACCATGTTCTCACTTTTCTGCAAAGAAAATTAATTAATTAATTAATTAAATCTATTGAATATCTTTCATTTCCAGGATTTTTAACTATTGTTCAATATACAATGTAAAATTAATTTCAAAAAGTATTTAGAAAAATAATAAAAATAATAATTGTAAGAAAGGATTTTCTTCTTTCCTAAGCTTGTCTATATTATTCAATATTATTGTTTGACTAAAAGTGAGAAATATGGAGATGCCAGTATTTTTTTTTTCGTTAAATGCAAAGAAATTGTTAGAAACTTTATAAATTAAAATAATTAAAAATTTAAAAAAATATATAAAAATATTAGCCTAATAAATAGTAAACAAATGTTTGAAAGATAAAAATAATTTGTAGTATGTTATTGACATGCTATTAAACCAGGAGGCAAGTGTATTATTAGAACATGTACAATGGTTTCCCTACGAGAGTGAGATTCTTGCGCTTACTTCGTTTCTTTGAATTTCCACTGTTGCTGGAGCTTCTACTGGATGAGTGGGAGCTGCATTGAGAGCGAGAACATAACTGAGAAGGCAACTTAGGAATCGACAGTTCCAGAATACGAATCGGATCCGGAGGAGGAGTAGACGAAGGCGACCGCGGTTTGTCCAGTTGGTCCGAAGGAAGACTGTGCTGCCTCGGTTGACTCAGATCTTGTAGACGCTTGGACAAAACAAAAGAATTAGCACTAGCTGAAGCCGATCCATCTCTTCGATGAGATTTGGCCTTTGGACTGCCTTCATCAGAAGATCTAATGAGAAAAGAAAAAAAAAATGCAATCAAAATCATTAATCACTTTTAATCACTAACAGATTTTGAATCAATGAGGTAGTTTTTTTAAAATTCAATTTTAATTTTTAAAAAAGCATTAACACATCATATATTAAATATAACGTGTTAACATTATAATATTGTAATAACATTAATAATATTAAATATATTAAATGACACATCATTATAAATGTTTTTAGTCTGCAGTTCGATAGCTACCGTGTTTATTCGCAAATAAAACTCTTTTTGTTTATTTGAGGAAAACGTAATAAAATTCTTTTAGTTTAACATATTAGATCAACGTCCCTTATAATAAAACTCTTCTTTTTAAAACATAAGATAAATAAGTTCAAATTATAATTATCTAAGTATTCAAATAAATAACTTTATCAAAAAATGAATTTATATTATTTTGTTTTGGTTTGTTTTTTGTAAATTTTAAAATATGGTATGTATAAAAATATGTATGTATAAAGTATGGTATAAATAAACAAGGCGAAGTAAATTTATATCGTGAGAGAAATAATTATTCAACTATTTATATATTTTCTTTTATTGTAATAATATGATTGTCTTTTCATTTTCAGTCACTATGATTTACTGACACATTTTCCCTATTCTTTGAAGACACTTCTTTTGATTTAAAATAGTGATTAAAAAAAATCTTTTTTGCAAGTCTCAAATTTGCTCAAATTCCTTCTTTTTTTTAAGGTTTAAGGAAAACGTCATTATATCTCTGATCTATTGATATTAAAATGATCAATACCTTTGAAGATACCTTTAAAGCTATACCTTCAGATGCTGTAGACAGAGATAATGACCAAAGAAATAATTCACTCGAAATTAAATATTAGGGTAGAAATGTAACTAAAAATTGCTAGTTGTTTAATAGCGTTTAATTCATTTTGTTCTGTCCTTAAATTTGATAGATTATTTTCTCTAAACTATATATAGGTTTGTATATTATAAACTTACACTATTTGTCTGAAATCTCCAGGATAGATTCTGTGTGGAGAGATAGGGACCAACCGTGGAGCTGAAAAGAAGAAAAAAATTAAGTATGAGTTCTACTTAGTCTGTTAAATTAAATAAATTGAAAATAAGCATTTCTTAATATATAACATTCTTCTTATATAAACTTCTTTATTAAACAAATACTATCTTAATGTTTATTCGTTTGATTTTATTAGAAAGAGATATTTAGAAAGTCATTTGTTTTGTGGGGTTTTTTTTTTTTGTGTGTGTGTGTTATTTTTTAACTCCTCAAAAGATATTTAATGCATTTTGTGTTTCTCTGTTTCTCCTTACAATTCAGAGACTGGTTTTTAATAAGAATTTGTTAAAAAATGTTAAATATTTTTAATTCTTACAAGTCAATTGCCGAAAGAGTCTGATTTCTTTGAGAAGTATTTTTTTTTTACAAATTTAGTTTGTCCCGATTTTGATTAAATTTAAGCCTTTCGTCCCACACAATAATAATAATAAATCAATCCTAGTATAGCCTAAATACTTTTCAAGTTGTTTTTTATTTTTTAAGTATTTATCCGAAACATTCCAGGAACGAATAATTTAAATTGAAACAACTAAAGGAAAGGAACATCATAAAAAAAAGTTAATTATTTTATTAACTTTTTATAATTGAAGTACGAGATTCTTTGTAATGATCTCATAGACATAGGCACTATCAACAGGATGACCAAATCCATTCAAAATGGCAGATCTTAACAATGTTGACATTTCCAAATTTGAAGATTGAATGGGTTGTTTCTATTCTACTACTCATTTTTAATTATTATTGTTTTAATTTGACTTTCGTATTTAAATGGAGGTAAGATATTTACATGAAAATAAATAATATTTGCAGGATTATGTACTTATCTCAGTGAACAATTTTCGATTCTCGAGTTATAACAAAAATCTATTTGATTTGGAATACTTTAAATCCGCTAGGAATCTACACAAGGGTCAAATAACTTGTGTAACTTAAAAATAAGCCAGGATTTCGTTCTTTCCCTGCCTCTTTTTACCACTAAGCGTTTCTTAATTTCAATTTCTTCTTAGTGCGATTGCTACAAAATTTATATATATTTAGATGTTTCAAGAAAACAAATTTAGGGAATTTTAAACCTTAAAAAACATTACCTTCAAAGGAAATTTGAAATGTTATCGAATTTCATGTTTTCATTTAATCCTTTTATTCAATGTTTGCTTTTAGCAAATATAGTCTTTCTTTGTCTGTTATCTATTATATATAAATCTGAAATATATTTAAATTGTAAATGAGTTATTATTAATCGTGAGACCTGCTATGTTTAAGGAATCCATTACTAACAGTTCTAAAAATAACAGTAAACAGTCATCATTAAAACAGTAACTAAATGTCATTAGGAGCAGCTTCAGATGAACAGTTGTTACAGAAAAACATTTCAATAAAAACTACTCACGATAATGTTCATCGTCCGAATCCTGTTCTATTCTGTCACCTGTTTCCTGGTAACTGATATGAAATGAAAAATAAAATTATGAACAAAGAATGTTTTTGAATAAAAAAAACAAACAAACAGTGGATTTTCTATTTGTTTTGTTAATTAAAATTGAAAATTATAATTATTCAAATTCAGACAATAATTGGCTATTAATCCTTGTAATACCAGTATTTCGTTGAAATAATGAATGAATTTGCTCTTCGTGACTATTCTAAGTTATTGTGGAATTAATAGATGTAACAATAAGAGCCATCAGTTGCAAGAAATCATTAAAACTGAACATAAATCATAAAATTGCAAGAAATCATTGAACATAAAAAAATAATTAGCAATTAATGAATCAAATAGCCGTGCGGCCTGTGTGCCGGTACCCGGGTTCAAATCCCGGTCGAGAGCATGGCTGTTTCATCTTTCTTCTTCTGTTTTTCGTCCGTTTCTCCCCTGGGACTTACTATCTCAGGGTTATTTCTGGACGGGATGTGAATCTCGTCCCCCCTCTGGAATTTCCTATCCTCATCCTGATGTTGTCAGGTAGGGCTAGCCCGTGGTCCATAGTTGACCACTGACGTTGTCAGGTAGGGCTAGCCCGTGGTCCATAGTTGGCCACTGACGTTGTCAGGTAGGGCTAGCCCGTGGTCCATAGTTGGCCACTGACGTTATCAGGTAGGGCTAGCCCGTGGTCCATAGTTGGCCACTGACGTTGTCAGGTAGGGCTAGCCCGTGGTCCATAGTTGACCATTGACGTTATCAGGTAGGGCTAGCCCGTGGTCCATAGTTGGCCACTGATGTTGTCAGATAGGTTAGCCCGTGGTCCATAGTTGGCCAAAGTCGATGAAAAGAAAGGAGTCAAATATTATCTGAAGGACGATTTCTATTTAGAATTACAATAAATATTGTTATTTATAACTGTGTAATTTATTAAGAGTGCAATTACTTGTAAGACTGCTATAAATACATGTGATAATGGATGATAAGGAAATAAAGGAAGCCTATATTTTAAAGTGAGAATCACAACATTCAAGATAGGCCTTAAAGCCTCGACAACAAACAAAAATATTTTTATCTACAATTCATTTTGGGCGATTTGTTTCAACGATTCTAAAATGAGTTTTGGAGTTTCAGTTTATCCAATGAAATATAAAATCACAAATGAGATAAACAAGCAGCAAGAACTAGAATATAACCCCAGCAACAGCATCGGTCATAAGTTCCCAATAAATGTAGAAATACTCTTTTACATAATGAAATTCACACATTGCAAAGTTTAAAAGACTTTCAAATTCCGTTCCTCAAGATTATAACTTCATAACTCAAGTTTGATCATCGCGTTATAAGTTTACATTTCTGAAGTAAATGACTGAAATAAGTGAATTTATAGTTTTCCTACAGGTGGATGCGAAATGGGAATCATTATGATTTTCCTATTTGCGTTAACTAGTGATTGTTATTCAAATGAGATGGAACCTTGAAATGGAAAAAAATTACTGAAAAAAAATAGCAAACTTCTGAAAGTTTATTACAAGAAAAAAGGATCACATATTGTAGTGCAGGATATAGCGTTATAATTCATCCTCTGTATGGAATCATAAATTATGACACTATATCCTAAACAACAACAGTTTTCTAGTGTTAAACTTTCAGAAAGTTTTTTGTAGTAAATTTTAGGTCAGGTAGTTTCAGTTACGATATTCTTTCAGTAAAGACCTACTAATTTATTTGTATATTTTCGTAAATACGTTATCTTAAATTATCTGACTGATGTATTTGAAGACTATTTTCATCAAGAACAAATAAAAGTTAGCCTGAATAGAGCGCATACTCACTTTCGAAAGGTGTATGGGTTTTGTAGTTGCCGTGCATAGTTCAAAATCTGTTGATGATAAAGTTGATATTTATCAACACAGCTGACCATCGCTTTCAATAGAACACTTTGTGATTCCCTCTTTTAAAGCCTAGTAAAGCAAATGGCTCCTGTTTCCGTCGATCTCATATTGTTCTCACAAAGAAGAAAAAGTTAAATTCCTTGAATTTAATTTTACCCTTGAACAGGATAAGGAAATCCATTGCAATTCTATTACATTGCGCTCAAGTATTTCGTGTCATTTTCGTACGAACCAGACAGGCCAAGAACCACATCTGGTTCGTAAAAAATAAAAGCAGTAATATTCGATTTAACAAAACGAAAACCAACAGTCGGAATCACAATGCAGTCCGAGATTAAAACAAACAATTCTTAACTTTCCTCTTATTTTTATTGTTTCAGAAAGCAATCAATAGAATGATGATACAAGCCATGAAAATGAAGTTCAATGCATTTGTAAATCTATAAATTATTCTCAACGATAATCTAAGCTAAACTTAGAAAAATATGATTTTAAATGAAAATTTCTCATGACTTCAAAATATTAGATGGATTAATTAGCCGTCACTATAAAAAAATATAGAATTGTCTGCAAGACAATAGACCATCATACGACGAAATACAGAACTGTAGAGTGCCGTGGAACATCGTGTCGGTGCTTTTGTGTTAATTTAAGAAAACGAACATAAAAATTCATTCCATGTTTTTATTGTCCATTCATTGCTATGAAAAAATTCCATACTGTTTGGCGACTGTGTGGATTAAGAAACAAATAGTTATTGACAATTATCAGATTAATTCAGGCTTGAAATGTTACAGACAACTAAAGAAAACATTTGGCAAACGTAGTTATTTTTAATAAGGAAAAAATAGACTCGGGTATTTTTAGCAACAGTATATTATTCTCAAATGCCTTTAGGTCTAAAATTAAATATTTCTCCTGTGATCATGAATGAAAATTTAAAACAAGGGTTTTTTTCTTGGACTGTTGTTGCTGGGTTTTTTGTACAAACCCCTTCTTTCTACTTTTGCCCCATGACAACGCATCGAGAACTTTCTATCTAATAATAAAATTTGTAATCTTACAAGTATAACTCTTCCCCGTCCCAGAAAGTCCTAAAATTATCCCATTGTACATTGTTTTTTGACTAATCGTATAAATTAAAATCAACACTACGTCACGACAAATCAATTCAAGATAATTGATTAATTAATAAAAAAAAATCCATTTTACAAAAGAGAAGAAGAAGAGAAGAATGTGAAGAGGGAGACGTTTTCCTTTTCTTCTCAGCCGTTCAAATTCTTTCTTTTCTCTTTTGTAAAATGGATTTTTTTTTATTAATCAATTACCTTGAATTGATTTGCCGTAACATAGTGATGATTTTAACTTATTCGATTAGTTATTAAATAAACAGCTTTTAATTTAGTTATTTACTCTTTTTGTTTCGAAGTTTTTGAAAATCCTATTGAAGCTTTGGAATACATGGACTGCAAATCGTACAAAATAATAACACTTCTATTCATTTATGGAATAAACTGACAAATTATGTTGTTTAATTGAAACATATTTAGTGAGATCAAATGAAAGTTTATGATGGAATCGAGATAGCCTAACTTGTTTATCATGAACTTCCACGTCAGAAAATTGACTCAATTTGAAGAAGTTAGTTATTAGCAGTTGTGAGTAAGTAAAACCAAAATGAGATTTACAGTTCAATCATCTGAACAAAGCTCTATTTCTTAATCTCGAATCTGATTAACGTTTCGTCGACTGCTGTAGAAAGCATCATGAGGACAACTGCTGCTTCCTTCATTAGGAACAAACTCTGAGATCACGTGATTGATTTGTGATGACATCTGAAGATATAACCAATCCAAATCTAAGCTCAGTCTTTAAATCTATCTAATCTCTAAGAATCAAGGGAACATTTCACACCCAGATATTGTTCTGAGAATGTCTTTCATAGGAGCCGGTGAAACTTTGATTCAATGGGAGATGAAGATAAAGAAAGATGATTTTTCTCAAAGGAAATAATTCTAAGGTTTTAATTTTGAGTAAAAGATGAAACAATGGTAACAGCTGAGTTGCCAGTGGATCAGAAAGATTTGTGTTTTTTAATCTTGTAGAAAAACTTAAAAAATAAATAAAATCTATATTAATATTGAAGAGTAAATAAATATTCTCTGATTGTTCTTCATTATAAGCGCCTCAAAGCAATCAGATTTTTTATCACCAGAGGGCCAAGGATGTGTGGTAATAGTTAAAATTCTCATCAAATAGTCATTTATTGGAATCTTGGAGTTAAAATTTCGGTGTAAAAGACAGCTTCTCAATTTGAAATCCATCCAAACCTGGAATAAAAATATCACAGAGAAATTCTTTGGCAGTTAATGGCCTTTCCAAAATTTATTTCCATCGTTGTGCGATGTAAAATTTATATTCATCACATTGTATTAAACCTATTTGGAGCCGCTGTTTGGACATTGTAAGACATGAAGCAGTTGGAGGTTGTGCGGAGATGACGGTAGTGGTCGCCAGTTATGTTAGTATCCATCGTAATCTTGTAGGATCAGCTCGGATAGATGCTTTGGCAAAACCTAAGCCACTTCCACAAGGATTTGTCTCGAATTTGTAAGTAAAATCAAAACCTTTTCTTTAAGAACGTTCAATTTAGGCATGCGGTTACGGTCTAGAAGAGAATCCAATGACAGTTTTAGGACTTTCTGTTATTTCAATTTAAAAAGCAATATTAGTAAAGCTTCATGCAGCTCTGGGATTTTAGGATTACTAATGTTATTATTTATTTTTTTATTTTTTTTTTAATGAACAATTGTTTTGACATGAATTTTGGCTGTTATGCATTTTTTACATCCCATGTTATTAGCATTTATGATTTATAAATTTTAAATTGAAGCAAAAGAAATCGTTTTAATAATCATTTAGATGCCCCTATTCAGTTGATTTATATTTAAAAAAAAAAAGTAAATAATAATAAAAAAAAATCTATTTTTACTGGGAAGTAAAGTAATAAATAAATTTGAACAGTATCTTTTTGGAAGAAATCACTGAAACTACTTCTAACTAACAAGGAACACCTTTGGATTTCAAACAAACAAATACGCATCAAAATTTAGAGGATGATCATTCTCTGACCTCTGAATTCATTGATGATAGTCGTTTTTCTGTAATGCTCTACAGTTGTTCATTAGAGGTCTCTGAGCACAAGGGACCCGTTGTGTTTGAAGAATCGGATCTGCATTCAATTCTATTCATAGGACAATGTGATGTCTCAATTACCGATTGTCAGTTTCTTTAGAACACGGAAGTAGTGAATGTGTCCTAAGGATAATATATATGAGGACTTTCAATAAAATGATCAAAGCAATAAGATCAAAGTGAATGACTCATCTTCTAGATCAATATCAGCTTCATGGCGCACTTTTTGTTGTAACATGACCTCAACCAATCTCTATACATCAGCTGAGTTCATCATCAATCATCGAACCATTTTTCGTTTCACTACATAAAGAAACAGCCTTACAGGCATCTGCACAGTCTAGACTGGCGTAACAGCAGGTGAGCGAGGTTTAACAGAAGAGACCACTAGTGAACAATTGCAGAGATTTACAGAAAAATGACTATCACCAGAGAATTCAGAAATAAGAAAATGATGATCCTCTGAATTTCGGTGGGTATTTGTTTGCTCGAACACAAAGATGTTCCTTATGGTTGGTAAAAGACCCGTTTTGCCTTTCGGAAATTAAACTTACCAGTATATAAAAAGCCAAATGGCGAAACATCAGAATATGCATGAATTTTTGCTTAAATGTTTAGAAGTATTAATTAATATTAATTATTTTTTATAGAAAACCAGAATACAACAAATCTTTGAAGTTAAATTTAAGGGAAGTTCCTCAGGGTAAGGAAATTCAAATTTAGGATAAAAGAAATGATATTCTTTAATATTTGATCAAGAAAAACGCTGAAATTTTGACGAAATATAATAGTTAAAGAAATTCTTTATTACTTTATTTTAAGGAAAGAGTCTAATGTGTGAAAGAAAATTATCACCTGAGACTACTGAAGATGAAAGAAAATTATCCCCTGAGTGTCAGACAACTGAAGAGAAAGAAGAAGAGTAAGTTGTATTGGAGGCTAAAAAACACTGTTAACCTTTTCAAACTGACTTTTCTACGTCTTTTTTTAACAGTTCAGTTTCCGGGATTAGCCAAGAAATAGCGGTGCTTTGAATTGAATGTATTGTAGTAGTTATTGATGTTTTTGAAAAATGGCTTTCTAGATATTCTTACATTTATAAAAGAATTTATGAAAAATCGGTTTCTTCGGTCTTTTAATGATAGCTACTCCTTTCCAAGTGAAATGGCAGCATTAATAAAATCTGCTCTTTTCAAAATTCTTAATTTGTTTGTAAGTTTTTAATTGGAATACATTTTTGTTTTGTTTTAGGACAAATGCAGTAATTCTTTAGTACTTTTTAATAAATCGTTTCTCTTTCTTTTTGTGACTGAAGCAACTGCTTCTATTGATTGGTTTATGAAGGGGGGGGGGGGTATCTAATATTTCAGAGTAATAAATATTTTAAAAAGCTTCATTACCACAGAGTGTCTTCCCCAGTGACATTTGTTTCTTAATTTTACCCCCATTGTTATGTCACTGACAGTAACAAAGAAAACTTGACAACTTCTTAAAATTAAAGAACCCTTAATAATAATTATAAAAATTAACTATTCATTAACTATTTATTTTTATTAGACAAAAATATTGATACTAACAATAAATAGTTAATGTCTATCTTTGATTTAATTCGTGATTTACTATCAATGATTTATTAGTAACCCTTCAACTGATTAAAAAACTCATTCGTGATTAAATTAAGAGTTACGCCCACGATCTCATAACTCATCTGTCGATGAATTCACTTCCAGACCTTTCTAATCTTTGTTTTAGGAGTAAAAAGGAGAAAAAAAATACTTACTTGCAAATTAACTAATCTTGGATTAAATTCAAATGCTTATTTGTTTGTTTTTGTTTTGTTTTTTTCACTTGTACGGGTTACTTTGAACTGTATGGCAGTCATATTTTCTCTCTGAACTTATATGAATACTTCTGTTGCAGGATTTCTTCTTGAATCTATATCTCGCATCTCCCAGTTGACACCAAGCGTAGTCAAGTGCTCTTCACTATTGTCGTAAATGCTCCGCTTTAATGCTTATTCTGAGTGGATTATCCGGCACTGGCCTTCAATTCTAAATTCATGGTGAAATTTTGCCATTTTGAATATTGGGAAAAAACAAAAACAAAACAAAAATTCCAAGACCAAAACTTTCGAAAAAAGGAAAAAAAAAACCAAAATAAGTTTGTTTGTTTTTTTCCTATTTGTTGCAGATGCCTTTGACTGTCGTTATTGATTGAATCTCTCCAGTTTTTGTGATTTTAAAAGAAATCATTTCCTAGTTTTTGTATCTGTCTTCTGGATTTTTTGTTTTTAATTATTTTTTTTTATTATTTTATTAAAATAAAATAAGTTGTTGAATCATCTCAAAGTCTGTATATATGTATTTTAAATAAATTATAACAACATTTCGCTATAAATATCTTCTTTCCTGACCAATATTTCGTCCCATTTCAACTTCTTCAGGTGAGGATAAGAAAAAAAATTCTTTTTCCTTTACATTTCATTCGTTACTTTAAAATATATCTGTGGATTCAGTTTAATTTTAAGGAATTCGTAGCGAATGAAATGTAAAGGTTTTTCTCACCTGAAGAAGTTCCTTGTTGAAATGGAACGAAATATTGGACAGTAAAGAAGGTATTTATAGTGAAATGTTGTTATATTTTATTTAAAATAAGTTGTTGTTACTTACCTTTTCTAAGTTGATGTTATCCATTTTGTTGTTGTTGTTTTAATAAGTCTTTTGTGTTACTTCAGAGTTCGACCCAAGGCATCTAAATGTCCATGTTTTTCCTTGGAGCGATTGGATAAACTGAGTCAACCTCGATACCGTGGCCTGCCTTCGGATCTGATGATTGAGACACAGCCTCAGGGGAAACTTCCAAGGAAATGCCGCAAATTAACGCTTCCGCCCAGAATCCGAACACTTTCAGATCCTAAATCGTCAGAGAAAGTCTGTTCTCGGAAGTATTGTTCTGCTAAATCCAAATCAGTCCAAGTCTCCAGCTCTTTAAGTAAGAAAGTAATTGATCTGTTCTTAATGACTTTAATTAGCTAAAAGAAACTGTAGACACTTTTCTACAATTTAAGAAACAAGTGTGAAATAAACACAGGTGACTGGAAACAGTGTTTTCAAGGCTTCCCATTAATGTATTGAAAACACGATCTTGAAATCTTTGTGAGATTTGTATTTGTAAGAATTCGTGAATATGGGAAATACTAAATACCAGTAAATAAATAAATACTCATCACAAGGCAAAACAAAGAAAAAGTTGTCTTTGATTTAAAGTATTTAGAAATTAAAAATCGCAGAACACTCTACGATGAAAATGTTGAGTGTTGCTTCGAAGTGCTTTTTGTAATTGACTGACTTTGTCTTTTGCTTAACTAAGAAACAAAGCCGTAAGGAAATGACCGAAGACCTAATTTAAGGAGAAGCCCAAAATAAAGGAGTTTATATAAACTTTGTAGAATCGGGTAAAGAAATGATCGATAAAATTCGGCTATTAATATATTTTAAAATAATCAGTATTAATAAAGATTGTTAAATAAAAAAAACTCTTGCATGATATGTTTATAATTTATTGCAGAACAGATGAAAGAAAATGGCACTAAAATCTTTATTTACATTGGTTTTCTTTACAAAGTTTATCTACTAAGAAATAATGATTCCACTCTAAAAGTATTCTGTTTATGTCGATAGCTAATCTTTTTTTATTTATGTATAAACATCATAATTATGTTTTTCCCTTTTTACTTCCAGAATGTATCGATGAAAACCACATCAATCGATTGAGTCTCCCAAAGAAACTTCCTGAAGGTTACCTTCCACCTCGCCTGGAATTCTTCGTTAGTCGCAAACAAACTGTAGTTTTATCTCCTCGACAGATGCGACTGGCCCGTCCCAAATGCCGGGAACTGCAGAATTTCCAGAAATGGGCCATTCTCAGAAAATCTGCTGTCTCTTACGATCACACACTACCCGAAGAATGGGACTTCCTCAATTACTCTGCTCTTCATGACTTACTAGAAGCCAGTATCTCTGCCACGGGTCTACCAAGGAAGTCAGTGGTCCGTTGCTGGCGTTAAAAGTTCATTACTATCTCTGGAAATTTATACGGCCATGAAAATAATCAATTTGCGAAAAAATTTCTCTCAATTAATTGCCACTCAATTTCTAATGCCATTTTTAATTAAATCAAAAACTTTTTTTAGCTAAGAGAATTGTAATAATTGTCTTAAAACAACTTTCAATTTTTTAAAAAAATAAGGATTGAAAATGGTTGCTTCTATAAGATACAAATGAACTTAATATAACGATAGTATTTACAAATCCAATCAACAAGGGGAATTAACAACTTAGATCCATATCTAACACTGGAAGTCATCTTTTAACACAAAAATACAAGATATAGTTCGGATTAATGAACTTAGTCAATTAGTAAATAGTAGTTTACCAGTTTTGACTTTTATCAATACTACATAGTGTTGATTTTATATACAATGAAAGTCTGGGATTTTTATTTAATATATACTTATGTGGACTTTTTAATGCATTGTAATATAGCATTTATTCTCAGAAATTGTCTTTGAAAAGGACGCTATTTAATCAATCTTGAATTTCGATTGTATGCATTCGAAATATTAGTTAATCCATCTTGAGATAATTGTCACTGTATTTCATTACAATTCAAAGACGAAACTTCATTTTGGCAACTTCCTATTTTTCTTTCTACGAAGAAATCACTTCAGTGTTGAAAGAAACTCATTAGAATAACTTTTATTAAATCCGAAAATCCGTAAAAGAAATTAAAAACAGAAAGAAAAAAAAACATTTTATTTAAACTGTTTGCTGCTGTTCTACAGTTTTGCTAGAGATTCAGATTCTGTAACTCAATGAGTAATATCTGTAGGAGTGGTATTTGTTATGATTTACATCTAATTTACTATAATTTGTTCAATAGCTTTTAATTTTAAAAAAAGAAAAAAAAAAGAAAACAAGGTTTTTTTGGTTTTATTTTATGTTAGGCTTATTGAGGAACCTTAGAAGCTATTTTTGATTGAAGTGATCTGCTTGTTGACATTGGAATGTAAGACTGACACTGTATTTATACGTAGAGCTAATATTTTTTTGAATTGGAAAAAAAAAATGGTTTTCAAATTGTTAAAAGATGAAATTAAATGAAAAAGTAAAAGTTTAATGCTTATTGTAGATGTTTATTTCATTCAGTATTAAGGTATTTAAAGGGTTTTCAACAGATATTTTTCAAGTAAATTAAATTCCGATCTCCAATAAATTCTAATAAAGAAGGTTTAAAGTGCATTTAATGTAATATGAAAAGGGAAAAAAATCTATAAAAATGCACAAATTGTTTCCTTTTCACGCATTGAGCCATCATCGATAGCAATCTGGGACAGCTGTTTCGTCCTTATTAGGACTCATCAGCCAGATTTAGCTTTGATGATTGAGCTCCGAATGCGTGAATACCTATGATCCCGTCTGCCGCTCTCGGAAGTGGGACTCGGTTGAAAGCAAACAACAAAAGAAAAAACGCTGTAACCACTACAGGAAAATTACCTCGGCCAGCTTTGCGCTGAGCTCGAAAGGCATTTAATAAAGGCATAAGACCTAGAAAGGCATTTAATAAAGTCGAAAACTTAATAATAAAGAAGTTTAATGTGCATTTAATATAATATGAAAAGGGAAAAAAATCTATAAAAATGCACAAATTCGTTAGAATTGTTTGCTTTTGAGCTATCGATGATGGCTCAATGAGTGAAAAGCAAACAATTCTAACGAATTTGTGCATTTTTATAGATTTTCTTCCCTTTTCAAATAAATTCTGATGTAAATTAATAGATAAATAATAATGCATGAAATTCAAAACTAAAACATTACAAAAATCTTATCATAGGGTAAGAATTGTCTCTGTAATTGAGGAAGCTGCTTATCTTAGTGGCCCTGCGTCTCCAACTTCATTTTGATATTTTCAGTTAATTTAATACTCCACTGTTTCTCTCTTTTTAATGCTGATTAACCGAAACAATCAACTTCATATTAAATCCTAACCTCATCAATCTTATGGAATTAGATTGAAATTACACCAAAGATTAAACTAAAAGATTGTTTCCAAATTATACCTATTTTAATGGGTTTAATTTTTCATAACTTTATTGAATAGTCCGGAAGAATCCCAAAATGTTTGATCAATATAAACCAATTGTCAGCAAAATTTTCTTTCAATTAACAAAATAATTAACAAAAAAAAAATGGTTTGAGTATAAGATAAATTAATAAGAGAACAAAAGAGTCGTTCTTTCATTAGTCAAGGTGCTGTCATGTGACTGATACGCCTCGAATTGGTTCGAATCCTGGCGGGGGCGATATTTTCCTCTCTTCCTTTCGATGATTTACAATTTCATACTTACAATGACATACAACTTACAATGAGATCGAAGTAAATAAAAGATTTATTTTGTTATTTTTACGTAAAATAAGAGCATTGATGATTTGATATCTGTCAGCATCGGATGAAGACTAAACAGGAACTACTTTACTTGGAAACATTGCAATTTACTTGATAGAATAAAGGTTTAGTGATTTTAATGCGATTCAGTCTAACAAGTCCAAATATATAAAAGCAAAACAAATAAATAGTAGATGGAAGAAGTGATTCTTTCTTTGAGAAAGTGAAGTCACTGAAATACATACATAATTCTTTATGCAATATTTAAACTCTTACATTAATAATTTCTAATATTTTCAGAGATTTTCACAGCTTTTTGCATTGGTATAAAAAAATAAATTCTTTGTAAATAAAATCGGCGTCCAATTTTTTAAGTCAGTCTTTCTGAAATAAAAAAAAACTATTTCTTAAATTATGAAGAAGTATAATGATAAGGAATTTATGAATTTAAATTGTGTTATAACGACATAATTATATTCTGAGTGCTTTAGAAATCAATTCCTTGAAAACGAAATTTCAGAATTTTCTAGGATGTTTTTTCTCTTCTGCCTAACGAATTCAGTGATTTCTTAACTTTAATTCCTTAAATAAAGCAGAATCACTGAATTCGAGGCAGATGAGAAAAAACATCCTAGAAAATTCTGAAAATTAAATATACTGAAGTTTAAAAAAAAAGTTTTTTAGATAAATAATAATTGACTGTGGAAAAACTGATAGAATTTGTTGGTGATGCATTTTGGTCTCAAAACTCGAAACCTATGGCGCCAAAAATACTGTCTTCGATAGCACACATTTCTGCTGGTCGGAATTTGTTATTAATAAACAGATCTAGAAGAATTTCATAATAAAACTACCCCATGACACATCTACAATACGTGACATCCATGAAAAATATCAAGCTTCCAGCGTGAGTCGGTCATTTCTAGACAAACGACCACCGGGAGCCCCTACCCCCCCCCCCCTTTTCTGATGCATTTGCTTAATCCAGAAGCCGATGATTAGCAATGGAAGATTATGTAAAAGACAAGTTTATCGTTATTTGTATGGAAATTCTATTACTAGACGCTTTTATGTTTTCTATCTTGAAAAAAGTAAGAACTGATGACAGTGGGCGGTGTCTTCAAACGCTAAGCTTTAATTGCTATCAACATTCTGTCTATTTTTAGTTGATTTATTTGTTATTTCTTTGTTATTTATTTGTTATCTTATATCTGATGCATTTGGAGCTCTTCGCACTTCTCCAGAGGATGGAGATTTCTTTGATTTCTAAATATGTATGTAAATCAGAACAGAGGCCGAAAAAAGCTTCGGATTTTGAAACGACAAAAAAAAATCCTTGTTTTATTTTTTTGAAGTAAGATGTGGTGTCCGCTGTATTTTCTTTTTAGCTCAGTTGATCAGTTTTCTTATTTTTAAACCAACCAGAATTGGGCTCGATCTTATGTTTTTCAAGATTTTTTTTCTACCTTTCTTTTCCACTTTAAACTCCCCTTAGTGTTTATGTCAGTATTTTAATATTCAAGCATTCGTTCAATCAGTCTTATTCCACTTTGTACTAAATGGTTGCTGTTTGATAGTTTGTATCCACTTTCTATTTACTAATAAAAAGAAATCTGACTTCATCTTACTTGTAACGCTTGCCAGGGATGAGGCTAGTGATATTTTTCTCAAAGAAATCCTCAATGTTCTGTCGTAATTGTAAAGTAATAAAATATAATTTGCCTGACTCCGTAGAATTTCAAGTGCATCATAAGTAATACATCATCTATTGTTGTTTCGAACTCCCCAACTCTTGGCACTTTTTTTGCAAAAGAAAGAGGCGAGAACTGTGAGCTATTTAGCCGAAAAATCGTTGCCCAAGGGATACCGCAGGAGGCAGCTCATATTATACATGCAGAAACAAAAAAAAGTTACTTCCATCCCAGCTGTGGGATTCGAACCCAGGTTCAGAAGTATCATGGCAGGCTGTCGCCTTGACCACAATGTTATGCCTGAACGGCGTAAAATATCATCTGAAAACTAATAAATAACCAATAACTTCTTTTCAAAAGAGAAAACAAAGGAATATTAGGCCTATAAAGGAAATTAATTGACTTTCCATATAACTAATCAAAAGACATGAAAATACGTATTCTACTTGATTTCCCATTACTATAAAAAGCAACAACTTACGGATTGAAACAACTAAAAGAAAAAAAATTCAGTTGGCTCAGTAATAATTTGGACAGTGGATGTCACTAGATTGATTTCAAATGCAAATCTTGTAGATCTACATAGTAATAACAAATTCCGACAAACAAATAAGAACTTCTTATTTAACAAATAAGAAGTATGTATTATCAATGACATGAAAATAGCATTTTTGATTATTTTTATTAAAAGTTATTTTGGTATCTATTAAAAGGTATTTTTATTAAAAGTTGTGGGAAGGCCGTCATTTCGCACTTAAAACATATGTTATGTAAATATGCGTTAACTTTAACATCTGATCAGACGTTCGCCTACTTCTAGAAGTCGGCCTTTATTTCGCTTAACAATCGACAACATTAGTAACGTGTTTTCATCACTGCTTCTTTTCAATGTAATTCTTCTTCTCCTTCTTCTTTTCCATTGACGCTAATGAGGGTATTGGGCAACCAGGGCTTTCCGTCGAGCACGATCCGAGGGAAGGTCTTTGGCCTCATCCCAAGTGATGTTAAGGGCTTTGAGGTCATTGATCAACGTTCGGCCCCAGGTTAACCGTGGTCGTCCACGGCCCCGTTGATCATTGAGTGGAATCCACTGAAAGGCCTGTTTCCGGATGCGAGCATTGTCCATACGAAATACATGGCCAGCCAGACGTAGGCGACGTTGTGCGATGATAGTACTAAGCCTGGGAAGCTGACTTCGTACTTTACGTCGCTGATCTATTAGAACCCAAGTCCTGTCTTGAATCCACTCTTCTTTCCACTTGCCTCTCCGTCGGCCATGCACTTCTTGTGCACAACCTGGAACCTGTCATTGTCTCCGTAAAATCTTGCCATTTGGGTTCAACTGATTCGGAATTTGCAAGCAACCCAAAGCATTTTTGAGTTGAGTGGTGAAGGTGGCTGCAACATTATGATCTAAGTTTTTCACAGGTAAATGGTCGAATGACATCTATTTTGCGTCCAGAGTGCCTCAATTTAAGCTTGATATTCACACAGACCAAGTAATGGTCAGATCCCACATCAGCAGCTCGATACACTCTAGCATCTTGCATGGCTGTTCTCCATCGTTGGTTGATGATCAATTTGATTGCAAGTGAGTCCATCTGGTGATCGCCATGTTTTCTTATGGATCATTTTATGTTGAAAGTAGGTATTCCCGATGCAGATGTCGTTGTGTTCATAGAAGGAGATCAACCTCTCCCCATTATTGGTCAACTTTTCCGATGATGCAAAAGGACCAATGATTGATTGGAAACCACTGCGCTTATTGTTGAACTGGGCATTGAAGTAACCAATGATCAACTTGAGGTCATGCCTAGGGATATCGTCCATAACTGCCTGCAGTACATTGTAAAAGTCATCTTTTGTTGTTGTATCAGCATCCTCCGTTGGTGCATAAACCTGGATAATTGTCTTCTGACATGAGCAGATGCAAATCGGACCATAATGATACGATCACTGATTGGTTTCCACCCAACCAGGGCTCGTGTTGCCCTCATTCCAAGAACAAGTCCAACGCCTCCAATCAATGTAATAGCAACACTAAATTCGCATCTTTTCGTTACGTTACACTTAGGACATTTAAGAAACAACGTCTCAGCGAAGATAGAATTTCAATATTTTTTTCAACAAGCCAAGGAAACTTTTTATACTATTTTTTTTTCTTCTTAACTTGAAAATTGAGATCTATTAGGAATCTCATCTTTCGTTTTATTTCCTTTGCCTTTTTTTTTTTTGAAATTCCTAAATTCTTGTCATCTTCAGTTGATTGATACAAAGAGAAGAGAAATCCTGAAATTTCTTTTGTCATTAATTTGTAAACAAAATAGACTTCTAATTTCTTTTGTTGTTTTATTATTTGATGGAAGCAAGAGTCACTCGCACAAAACAATGATTCAACCTAAAATTGAAATAATAAAGGATGCATCAGTTGCACGATCATTGAATGTTTAGAGAAATCTTTTTTTATTTCTTATTATTATTTTGTATTTTGATTTCGTGAATTAGGAGGTTCTGATATGTTAAATTTTGATTTCAAAATTGTGTGTTATTGTTTAGTTACTACTAGATAGAATTTTTATTCATCAAGTAATTGATTTTTTATGATGCAATGATTCTTCTGAGAACAATGTAATTCCTTGACGAATTACTAGTTAAATAGGCTTATCCTGTTATAATAGTAATGATAGTTTCAAAAGAAATGCTGAAACAGCATCAAATGTACTATCTTCCAAGAAAAGTACCATCAGAAGAAAATGATGATCTTCATCAGAAGAAAATGATGATGAATTTGTAAGTTGAATACATTTGAATCAGTAATGAAGAGATCTTCTTCTATGACTAAGTTTAGCATCTGTTAAGTTGTCATTTCGAGTAAAAAAGAATAATTTAAAAAAAAAATAATAATATGAAAAACTTAAATCTTTATAAAATGAAATAAACTTTTTATATTTTATTTATTAATTTTAATATTACTTTGTCAGTAACGATTACAGAATCTTTTGATTACGTACATAAATACGAATAGTTGCCAAAATCCCATTTAAGATTCGTTACAGCATCTTACTATGCATCGGACAAAAAAAAAGGATTAGAATATAAACAAAGAAATTGATATCTGAAACTCGTGAAAAAAATAGTATAAAGAAAAGATAAAATAGAAACAGAATTGTGCTTTGATAGTTGCTATATTGTATATTTTGTTTTTGATGGGTCATAAAAAAATAATCACACTTAAGATTCCCCTTTAAGAATGAAATTACACTGCTGGTCATTAAAAGTCATTAAAACGGCCCCGTCAGACCACTGAACGAGAGGACAGATATCTTGTGCTCATGGCTATTACGGATCGTACAGCCACAGCACAAACCCTAGCTCAAGAATTAGGGTGTGTTACACAGCAACCAGTCTCCGCACGTACGACAGAGTCAGGGAATTTTTGCAAGGCGCCCATTGCTTCGGATACCTTTTACTTTACGCTACAGGTGTCTATGGCTGCAATGGTGGCTACAACATTCGCGCATCGAGGGACGACATGACATCGTTTTTTCCGACGAATCTCGCTTCTGTCTGCAGCACTATGATGGTCGCATCCATGTCTGGCGGCACCACGGCGAAAGACTTGAGTGAGTTCTGTATTATGCATCGCCCTATCGGTCCAGCACAAGCGTTATGTTATGGGGTGCCATTAGATTCCTGTCCCGCTCGCGTCAATACGCCTTCCCGTTACTTTGAATAGCCACCGATATATCTCTGAGGTTTTGGAGCTTTTGTTGTCCTTTATCTTCAGGGCCTGCCTGGAGCCACTTACCAACAGGACAATCCACGACCGCACGTGGCCTTCAACGTCTAACAATTCCTGGGATAGCCACCATGTTCAACTTCTTCCGTGACCCGCGCGTTCACCGGATCTCTCGCCTATTGAACAAGTCTGGTTCATGATCGCACAAAGACTGACACACCAGTGGTTACCGCAGTGAACTTTGGCAACGTGTCGAAACCGCATGGACTAACCTACCCCAAACGCCTATCCAACTTCTCTTCCTCTCTATGCTGGGCCGTGTAGCGGATGTTATCGCCCATAGTGACCGCACGAGATACTGATTTCTTTACGTTCTGCAATTCGCACCGAGCCGAGATTGTGATCATTTCACCCTTGTCCCATAAGTTATCTGTACAATAAATATGACTTTGATAGCTCTTGTCTTTCGTACTGTTTCACTTTTAATGGCCGCCAGCAGTGTATATTTAAGGAAATACCAGGTATATATGTATACAAAAATGTTGAATACATTTTGTGAATTTAAAAATGTGTAATTTCATTTTTGTCACGTGATTTTCGCTTAAACTTCTAATTTTGACGTAAGATGGATGTCAGAGATGTGGCCTGTATTTAGATGGTCGTATTTTAAATATTTTTAAAGTTATTGGTAAAAGTACGATTGTTTTATAAAAAAACATTATGTAAAATAACTTTCTCAGAGAATTACTGTATTAAAAGATGTCCTTGTAGTCGACAGAGAGAAAAAAAGATGAAGAAATAAATAATTTACAAAAATAGATAGACAGGAAATTCGTTGTTGTTCAAAAAAAATTATTCGACAAAAGGTGGAGAAAAAAATCCATAAATTAATTCAAAAACGTTTCATTGGTCAGAAATTAAAAAGCAACGAAACGGGGAAAAGTCATTGCAATTGTGTCACGTAAGCAATTGACATTTCAACATATTCCGTACGGTTTACAAATCTTAAAATGTCAAAAAGGTTGGAAGTTTTATAAAAAAACTTGTGTCTCGAAATTCTGTTGATTCTATAATGTGACATTAGTGTCGCAACGAAACTTTTATATCTTTTCCGAATAAATAAACTAAGCCATCAGAAAGAGATCTTTCTTCCCAATCAGTTTCCAACTCCTCTCAATTCCTTGAAGAAGTGTTTTCCTCTCTTCCACAATTAGTATTTGGCAGGGACAGTTGCCGTTCCTATGTTAGGAAAGGAAGTCAACAAAGATGAGGAATATTCAAACGTTTCCCTGAATAAGGTTCACATGACCGAGACTAAATATTGAGAACTTATAGTGGCCAATCCCTCATCCGATCTCTAATTTTATTTATCTCTTTTCTTTTCAACATCTATTCGAAAACCATAGACACAGGAGACATAGAAATAGTGGGTTTATAAAAACCTTCAATTATTAAGACCTAATGAAGTTATTTTTTTCTTTAGGAATTTTGGTAATGAATATTTTAAAGAACATTTACAGAGACAAAAGACAATAAGAACTGAACTAAGTAAGTAGAGGATTTCTTTTTAATAATCAACAAGAAAGATTTGAGAATAAAGAAATAAAAATCGAATTCTAAAACATATTTCCAGAAAAATAAAATCAAACGCATACTCAATCAAAGAATTCTTATTTTAGAACATTTTTTCTATCATTATTTTCTCATTTTTATCTATTTTTTCTTATTTTTATTTATTTTTAGACCAAAGAATTAAAGAGCTGTCTCGACCAAAACTTACCCCTAAAGGATATCAATCAGACAGGTTAGATTTATTTCCATTGTTAGTCTTTATACGTCTAAAAAAAAAGTTACATTTAAAAAGAGACTTTCAACATAGTTTTCATAAGCTAAAAAAGACTACAAAGAATTAGGTCTAAGAAATCTAATTTATAAGTAATAGATCGATGGTTTGTAAAAGTGAAACCGTTTATAATTTCTTGTGATCAGACCGAGTGCTGTGAGTGTTGTTCCTGCGTCTGCTTTGACCTACGAACCATCCGAACGAGTTAAACGACTGAGTGAGCCTCGACGTCGTTTTACTTCCTTAGAAGAACAGAACGATTCACCCTCGAGGACCCAACGGAGGAACAGTGTGTTTCATTCCAAGAAATCCATCACCCACGCTTCTGATCAAATTAAGGAAAGGTATTTGAAAGGCCCAAGTAAGTAAAAAAGAAAAATAAATAAGTAGGCTATTTTTGTCGTATACGTTTACTTGGTTGCCTGTATTTGGTAACTTCCTGGGCCTATTCTACTACGCTTCCATATTATGTCGATTAGCTAAGAGCCAGTTCCTGTAGTTCTTCATATAAAATGCTTTATCAACATAATAGTGAAAAGAAATTCAACGAATATCTTCTTATTTTTAATCAATTGTTAAATTTTCTGAAGGTCAATGTCAGGTTCCATTAATACTTCGCGACATCTCAAAGTAGCTTAGTTACAGCAATAACTGCTTCGTTTACGTGCATGTACCGTGATAAGAGTTCTTACAATCCATTAGATAAGAAGTCAACTCTGGCGTGGTTCTGTATCACTCTTAAGCATCAGCGTTTCTTCATGATCCAAATTCAAAATATTCCACTACAACTTTTTGGCCATTTGGGAAGGCCATCCAATGACTTATCTCCAAATTAGTCGTTCTTATTTTAGAATATTTAAAACATGGAATGGGAATTCATTATTCGATGAAAACCTCCATCAAACAGAGTTCCAAAAACTCGACACCAAACGTTTTTCGAAAACTTGAATTCTAAATTATTTTGCATGATACGAATTGTATCGTTGATTCCATCACAAATAGACTAATGATATAGAAGCATCCGCAAAATTATTCTTGCTCTACAGGTCCTCTGGCGTTATTGAGATATAGTGAATCAGTCTCCGAGGAAAATTCTAAGTGCCTTTGTTTGTGCATTGAATTCATGGTCTTATCGTTACATTCTTTTTTGTATTCTGTCTGATTTGTAGAGGAATATTTAGCACACTGTATAAAAATGGTTACCGCATCAATGATTTGGAAGACGGGATGCTGTCACTGGTGCTACTCTTTCCATAAAATCACTGATATGGTCTTCCATCTGCAAATGGCGACAAAAACAACATCAGTTGAAACCAAGAAGCCGTTTACTATTATATAAAAAGCTTAATAATCTCACCCTACTTAATTTCATAACAGAGGTGATTCTAACTATTATTAATACGGTAGTTTAAATAAGCCACCTCACATAATTATATCATAATATAATAATGTGTTTTAATTGCTTATTTTTTTTTAAATAGTTCTGTGATAAAACTCTAGATTAACTCCAATAAGTAAATTTTTCTTCCAGTAAGATTTTTACACTTCCATTTCATGCCTTATCTATTATTTTGCTTTTTTGTAGGAGTAGTTGATAAAAAGCGTCTTGAGAGGTTAAGTGAACCACGTCGGTTGCTCCAAGAACCCACTCTCCCTCTTCCCAACGCAAACCGTGTAAAGAGGCCTCCTTCTGATCGTCTCCTCATTTTGGCTACTCCAAAGAAGAAAGTGAAATACGAGATCAATTCCTCGGACACTCTTCCTACAAAAGTTAAAAATTACGTCGCTTCCGAACGTCTTTTGCAATTGGCTCTTCCTAAACGTTACACAGAGGAGGTTTTACCGATTAAACCTATGAAATATCCAACAACTCGTATTCCTAGTCGTACGACTACGTTGGCTACTCCAAAAGTTTACTTAAGCCCACCTGAACCTTGGAACTTTCCCATTTTCACCATTACTCCCAAACCAAAATTCCTTTCCAAAAAACGCATTGCACAATTGGCAGAACCAAAACACACAATCATTCGTGCCACCAGTGAATGGGATTTCCTCAGAGTGGGCGTAAAACCCAAAAAAGGTAAACAAGTTTCTTCTGCCCATTCTGTTCTTAAATATCCTGTGACAAATCAGCAGCTTCCTTCTACACCGGTGAGTCACAGGAAAATCAACGAACACAGATGACGTGTTTTCAAGTGAAGGAAAAATAGCTTTGGAAATTCTAATAATAATTAGGAGAAAGTATTGTTTATTTATTTAAATAGCTTATTCCTTTGGTAAATTCAGGGATTTCTAAATAATTTTATTTGAAAGATATTTTTTTCTAACATTTTACTACAAAAATATTGCAAATATCATAGTAGAATCTAACCAATAGCACCTTGTAATTAACAAGTTAGTTGAATCTTAACAGAGCAATTCAGAGAATACTTTGAACAACACACAACTAAACAGAAGACAGAGTCAAATCAATTTAAGGAACTTTTTCATTTAAGTATTTGTGTCAACTGAGGTTGCAGATAAACTCCGTAAATATAGTAACTGAGTGATCTGTATGTTAAGTTCTTTTCAGGTTTTTAGTTTTGTAGTTGTTTAGTTTTTTTTTTAAGTTTTAAAAGGAGAAAAAGCTCCATGTGTAATTCGTTAGCTTTATTTTGTATCAAAATTGTAGGATTTTAAAACTCTTAGAATTCACAAGATTATATAATAATAGCGTTATATGTTATTTTTAACTTAAGACTCTCTCTTCAGTGAAATGTAAGAAACGAGATAGGTAGCGTAGATACGTAATGGAGTACTCTGTAACGTTGGATGACTTAACTTTGCTTTGACGCACTTCATTGCTCGTGACTTGATAAAAACTAGAAAACTAGAAAAAAAAAATTGGGAAATTTTTCATAAAGTTATTCATTCGTAAATTTTATATAAATATAATATTATCAAATTGTATGCTAATTGTAAATTATCTGATGTACAAAGAAAAGAAAAAAAAGTAAGTAAAAGTTGATTATGAAAATAAAGTATTTGAAATATTATAACGTAATAATTTATTTGATTTCAATTCTATGTTGACTATCTTTGATGTCGGTGGCATTTTCAGAAAATCCAGGAAAGAGAAAAACACCAGAAGATTGAAATACAAAAAAGTTATCAAAAAGAAATCAATAATTACTTTGAGAAATGAAGTAACAAGATCTTGCGAAATCCGCAAAGGCAAGAAAACAAAGGAGCTCCTTTGATAATAATTAAACACAAAATGATTCAAGCAGAAATCGAAGTATTTACAACGTCAACTCAATTCCCTTCACAAATATGTGTTCTCTACAAATCCGCTATTCGAGAAGTAAACAGCAAGAGAAGCAAAGTCTTAATAGGAACAGCAACGTCAATGTCAGCCATAGAATAAAACTATTCTATGATGAATGAGGAGAAACTAACTTATTTCAAAACAATACAGAATTCAATAATCGTTAAAAATAACTTTCGAAAGTAACGCCTTGGAGCCTAATTAGGAAGTAAAAGAATAAAGAAACAACTATTATCCAATGAATAGCTATAACTTTGGAAGCTAATAAAGTAAATGCTATTCTCACATTTACAAAGTAAATGAAAGATGTATACATACATACATACATACATACATACATACATACATACATACATACATACATAAAACATCGATCATTTGGGATCACGCGCATGGCTCTCTGATATTAGTGGACGGGCAGCAATTTGGATCTGCGGGAATCATTTCATCCAAGAAATTCCACAGACACAACAGCATGGATTTACTTGGGCAAAGGTGAGAGATATGTACATCTATAGTGTCTACGCTCCACCAAGTGCACCATTAGAAGAATTTGAGTTGTTGCTTGATCGCCTTATATTAGAGCTCCAAGGTCGGTGGCCTGTGGTCATCGCAGGTGATTTTAATGCGTGGGCTATTGAATGGGGAAGTCGAGTAAGCAACAGAAGAGGTGAGATACTTTTGGATGTCTTCGCCTCACTGAATGTTGTTCTCCTCAATACCGGCTCAATACCAACGTTCATTAGAAATGGTAATAGTTCCATTATCGACGTGACATTTACAAGTGATTGTTTGGTCTCTCGTGTTACGTCGTGGGAAGTGTGTAGTCACTATACTCACAGCGACCATCAAGCCATAATTTTCGAGATCTCCACTTCTGGTGTGTCAAGGTTGGGATCCACACTTCCAAGAGGATGGAACGTTAGGTCCTTTGATCGTGAATCCTTCATTGCAATGATGGAGGAGGACTTGGTGCTTTCGGGATCTGCTGATAGCAAGGCGTCACGGCTTATGCGACTTGTCGCTGATGCTTGTGAGGCATCGATGACAAGACGTGGCAGAGGAAATCGTCACCATCCAGTGTATTGGTGGAATGCTGAAATAGCGGAGCTTCGGAAGAAATGTCACCGCACAAGAAGACTAGCACAACGAGCCCATGGACGAGAAAACTATGACGAGTTGAAACAACAGCACATAGAAACCGGCCGTGCTCTCAAGAAGGCCATTAAAGTCAGTAAACAGAGTGCTTGGAAGGAACTTTGTAGTGAGGTTAATAGTGACCCATGGGGTAGACCATATAAGACGGTTATGGCTAAAATAAAAAGTAGCTCCTTATCACCTCCGACCTGCCCTGATTTGCTGCGCAGGATTGTTTCTACTCTTTTTCCACAACAACCGGGGATAGTTTTGGAAGTTCCACCTCAAGAATGTGAAGATGTGTCATCTATCTCAAAAGATGAGTTGATAAAGGCCTGCGGAAATATTGGTGACTCAAAAGCCCCTGGCCCAGACAGCGTTCCAAATATTGCTCTTAAAACCGCCATCCGGTATAGACCTGAGATCTTTCTAGACGTCTACAATGCTTGTTTACGAGAGGGTGTGTTTCCAAATCTGTGGAAGCAGCAGTTGCTCGTACTTTTGCCTAAAGGTAACAAGCCACCTAATGATCCATCGTCCTATCGGCCAATTTGCCTGTTGGATACGGCAGGTAAGGTATTGGAGAGAATCATTTACAATCGACTGGAGGCATTCAGTGAAGGAGCGCATGGTCTCTCTGAAAACCAGTACGGTTTCAGGAAATCAAGATCTACAATAGACGCTGTAAGGGTTGTTGTTGATTTGGCTCGAGAGGCCATTGAGGGCAAACGCTGGAAGGGAGGAGTAAAACAGTACTGTGCCATAATAACGTTGGATGTGAAGAATGCGTTCAATTCGGCAAGCTGGAACTGCATCTTGAACACTTTGAGTTCAATGAAGGCTCCAGCGTACATCAGGAAAATAATTGCGAGTTACTTCACTGATCGTATCCTAATGTGTAATACCGAAGTCGGACTGGTGACCTACAACATCACTGGCGGTGTTCCACAGGGATCAGTACTTGGTCCTTTGCTTTGGAATATCATGTATGATGTAGTACTCAAGCTACCAATGCCCGAGGGAGTGACTGTAGTGGGGTTCGCTGACGATGTTGCATTGGTTGTAATCGAGAAACACCTGGAAGTTGTCACCCTAACATCGAATGTGGCTGTTGCCAGGATCCGTCAGTGGCTCTCAACGGTTGGATTACAACTAGCAGATCACAAGACAGAGGCGGTTCTTGTGACCAGCAGGAGAGCGAGGGAGATCGTTACCCTCACTGTGGGTGATCATGACATTCTGTCGCAGCCTTCTCTCAGGTATCTGGGTGTTCAGATTGATGCAAGGCTTCGGTTCGATGAACATCTTCGAATCGTGAGTGAAAAGTCTGCACGAGTGGTCAACGCCTTGGCTAGGATCATGCCGAACATCGGGGGACCTCGGCAGAGCCGACGAAGACTCCTGTCCAGTGTGGCTATCTCTACCATGCTCTACGCGGCTCCGATCTGGTTACATGCCACGAAGACTAAATCATATGTATGTCAAATGACTTCGGTTCACCGGAAATGCGCTCTACGGGTCGCTTGTGCATTTCGAACAGTTTCATATGATGCAGTGTGCGTCATAGCAGGGATGCCGCCTATCGATCTCTTAGCAAGTGAGAGAAGCGCGTTATGCAGTGGTATTCGGGAACGTCGTGACGCTCCGACCCAAGATCAGGAAGGCCGTGAAAAGCAAGACAACGGAAAGATGGCAGAGACGATGGGATTCATCGACCAGTGGAAGATGGACTCATAATCTTATACCTAATATTGCAACGTGGATGGAAAGAAAGCATGGTGAGGTGGATCACTACCTGACTCAGCTATTAAGTGGCCATGGTTGTTTTCTAGCGTACCAGAGGCGCTTCGGAATTGTCGACAGTGCGTCATGTCCGACTTGCCAGTTCTTGGACGAGGATGTGGAGCATGTCTTCTTTGTCTGCCCACGCTTCCATGAAGATAGAAATGAGCTGAAGAAATTCCTTCGACAGCGTGTGACTCCAGAGAACATCGTTGGCTTGATGACTATCTCCCAGGCTAATTGGACGGCAGTGGCTGACTATGCTGCCACTATTATACGGAAACTTCGTATGGCTGAGAAAATCAGACTTGATCAGTTGCGAAATGATATGTGAGTCGGACTTTTAGTCATTCTGCCCTACGCGATGTAGTACCTGACGGTGGTTCCGTGTAGGGTGTTTTGGAAGTCGGACGTAGGGTTTTAGTGAGTAGTAGTCTTTTATGACTGAGTCTCACATTACCAATTCCTTGGTATACGTAAATGCATTTCCCCCGTCCTTAAAAAAAAAAAAAAAAAAACGTAAAACATCGAATGTAGCTGTTGCTAGGATCCGTCAGTGGCTCTCAACGGTTGGGCTACTGCTAGCAGATCACAAGACGGAGGCAGTTTTAGTGATCAGCAGGAAAAAGAGGGAGATAGTCACCCTCACTGTGGGTGACCATGATATTTTGTCACAAGCTTCTCTTAGGTATCTGGGTGTTCAGGTTGATGCTAGGCTCCGATTCGATGAACACCTTCGCATCGTGGGTGAAGTCTGCACGAGTGATCAATGCCTTAGCTAGGATTATGCCGAACATCGGGGGACCTCGGCAGAGCCGACAAAGACTCCTGTCCAGTGTGGCTATCTCTACCATGCTTTATGCTCCGATCTGGTTCCATGCTGTGGAGACCAAATCATACGTATCTCAAATGACCTCGGTTTATCGGAACTGCGCTCTACGGGTTGCTTGTGCATTCCGCACAGTTTCATACGATGCCGTGTGCGTCATAGCAGGGATGCCGCCTATCGATCTCTTGGCGAGGGAGAGATGTGCGATTTATAACGGTATGCGGTGATGCTCACCGACCTCAGATCACGAAAGCTGTGAAGAACAAGACAATGGTCAAATAGCAGAGACGATGGGATTCTTCTACCAATGGAAAATGAACCCATTACCTTATACCTAATATTGCAACATGGATGGAAAGAAAGCATGGGAAGGCGGATTACTATTTGACCCAGCTACTGAGTGGCCATGGTTGCTTTCTAGCGAACCAGAGGCGCTTTGGAATTGTCGACAGTGCGTCATGTCAGACTTGCCAGTCCTTGGACGAGGACGTGGAGCATGTCTTCTTTCTCTGCCCATGCTTTCACGAAGATAGAGATGAGCTGGAGAAATTCCTTCGACAGCGTGTGACTCCTGAGAAGAGTTGACTTGATGACTATCTCTCAGGCTAGTTGGAAGTCAGTGGCTGATTATGCTGCCATTGTTATACGGAAGCTTCGATGGCAAAGAAAATCAGACGTGATCAGTCGGGGGCTGATATCTGACTTGTAGTCATTTTGCCCTATGCGAAGTGGTACCTGACGGTGGTTCCGTATAGGGTGTTATGGGAGTCGGACATAGGGTTTTAGTGAGTAGGAGCCTTTATTGACTGAGTCTCACATTTGCAATCCCTGTCTGGGAATGGTATGCGTAAACGCATTTCCCCAGTCCTTAAAAAAATACCTACTTACAATCTCTGTGTTTTCTTGTAATCTGGATTTTTGAATCATTATCTAAAGGAATGAAATCCTTCCAAGGTTTCCAAGTTACCAGAATAAATCTTTTAAGATTTTAACCTAGATAATTTACTTCCTTTTTTTTTACTATAACTGCAATTATTGTAGTTTAGGTTAGTTTAATAAATTTTAGCAATAATAATACAATCTTTGACAAAAAACCGACGCACTCCAATTGAGACAAGATTCGGTACGTTTAATGCATATACACAGAAAACGAAATGATTACAATTTCCGAACAGTTGGATGATTTATTAGATAGAAAGAGCTACATAACATAAATAGAGCAGGTCGGTATAGCGTTGGTCCACCTCTGGCCTGGATACAAGCTGTTACCCGACGTGGTACTGATTGATACGGTTGCTGGATGGTGTTCTGCGGGATTTCTTGCCAAACGGCCTCCAAT
>JAFIDM010005346.1:12337778-12358481 GCA_023159025.1 Thereuonema tuberculata
CAGTATCTCGTCTCAGCGGCAGGAGCCGCAAAGGTCCCCAGTTGGAGTAGAGAATACGAGAACGTCGTGGGCAACCGCCCAATTAGGAAGGATTCCACTTAGGAGATCGAGTAGCGGAACGACTGCGGATAACAGCCCGGATAAAGGATCTCCGTGGAGAAGAGAACAAAGCGGAACGTCCAGGGACAACCGCTCTTACAGAGGATCTCCGTTAGGAACGGAGTATACGAGGACGAAGTGGGACAACCGCCCATTCAGAGGATCTCCATTGGAAGGAGAACAAAGCAGAACGACTTGGACTACAGACAGTGGCCCGGCAACAGAGGGTTCAACTGAAGTACATTCCTATTCGAGTTTGGACAGGAGTCCAGAAGCAAGGCAAACCTTCGGGAGCGATCGTTCGAAATCCAGACGTGGGCAGGTGCCCAGGAGAAGAAACGACCTTTCCGAAGATCGAAGCCGAATCGTCTGCGGGACGTGCAGCTCACCGAAGAATCCCAGCCGGGAGAAGGCAGCATCGTTTGGCGCCAGTCCGAGAGATGGCATCCCGTAGTGGAGAAGGTCCCGCCAGTATTCCCAACCGGGACGGAGAAGACTTCAGCTGTGAAGCCTATTATTACCGTAGCGGATCCAGTAACGTTGGACGGCAACGGAGAAAGTCAACCCCTTGCCGTGTGAAGAAATCCCTTCGCCGCAGTGTTACGAAGAGGCCAGATCATCATCCGAAGGCAACGGAAAAGTCAACCCTTGCCGTGAGGAGTCATCCCATCGCCGCAGAGTACCGAAGAGGTTCGGCGTAAGCCCTTAGATGTCGGGGATCGATTTCCGTGACCGCCCTAAAGTAGCACAGTCACCGTGGACCTATCCGGACGTCCCGTCAACAGAAGGAAGACAACGCAGTCAACATCCCAATTGGAGGAAGACAACCCTGTGGGACCGAAGATTCGATATTCTCTTTCGTATTTAACTGTATTCTACCCTAATCGTGTTAATAAAACTCTGTTATTTTAGAACCTTTTGTGTTCAAGTCGCATTCCGTTACCCCGCTACCGTCCGTTTGTGCCCGACACAAAACACGGTAGCAATATTAAGCAATTTCGTTAGTTTTTTTTAAAAAAATATGAGGTTCTGTAATTGGCAGTAAAGTGAAAAGTAGCAAATTTGGCCATGAAGGATTAAAAATTCACTTTTGTTTTCGATAACATTACAAAATGCCTACTTTTTTTAAGCCTATCTCAGGAAAACTAAAAGACTCAAACTAATTTTAATGCATTATTTATTATGATTTATATAAATACACTCAGATTACGAAAGCTTGTTTTTCCGGCTCAAGTAGTTCTTTATTTATACAGCTTTAAAAATGCTCGAAAAGTTTTTGGAAAACAGTTACAAATTGCAGACCTTACTTCTGAATGCTATTTCTCAGAAATGTTTAAGGTTAGGACAATAATATTTAGTAGGCTTTCATATAAGGAGTGAAGGTACCTTTATGCCAAATTTCATTAAAATTGGAAAGGGTCACCTGAGAAATTTCAAAATTTTTGCTGATTTGACATGGAATGACCCAAACTAATCTCAAAAATTATTGTTTACTTATAGTCTATAGCATTTTGCAAAAAAAGAGGATTTGCCATATATGGTCATTACGTAGCGATCGATTTTGTCTGGAACAAACATCAACAGTCATGTCGTCATCAACTTGAACTCCGAGCAGTCAGTCCAAGATGGCGTCGTTTTGTGATCGCATAAGCGTGACCAAGAAAGGACAAACTTTGCATAGCCAAGCAAAAGGAATAGTGTGAAACATTTGTAATTATTTCAAATTTTATTATTATGTATTCGTAACTGTAGAAAATACAAAAACCAGAATGTTGTCGTAATTTTTATAAGATTCAATTACGGATTTTAGCAATAGTTGGCGCTGTTACGTTCTGAAAACATCAATCTATAAGGAAATGGATCACTTGAGGATAGGCGGGGCTTCGTAGTTCCAAAATATCCCACCAGTCTACTTTTTGGCTTGTGGGATAAACAAAGCCATGTGCTTCGTTTTATCCCTAATAGATACAGAGGCTGAACTAAAAGAATTGATTTGGATGCAACGATTGTAAGCTTTCCAAAATTTTCAGATTGGATATAGAGTTGATTATCGCCTATTGAAGAAGGCGATATATATAAATATATTGCTGTCGTCTATTGAAGAAGACGACAGCAATATATTTTCAAAGAAAGATATAATTTAATGGATCACTTGAGGATAGGCGGGGCTTCGTAGTTACAAAATATCCCACCACGCTACTGCTTCGCATGTGGGATAAACAAAGCCACGTGCTTTGTTTTAACCGGTTTAGATACAGAAGAAATATTATATTAAAGAAGGATATTCCAAGCGTTTTTACAGAATTATTACAATAAGGATCTGCACAGTACTGAACCATCGTCTTGAAATATCAAATATCGACGATTTTTTAAGTAATTCAAACAAAGTTATATGTTTGTTTATCGCACAAGCTCTCGCCGCATGTGGGATACACGTCATACGTGACGTCGATAGGGGCGTTAACCTCAAGTGGTCCATTACGTCATCAAAAGCTTTTCTTTCATGATCTGAACTGTAGTTGTTTTTATAACTTATTGTAAATAGAATCTTGTTCTAATTTGAGTGTAATTTAATGATGAATTGAACAAAGAGATAAAAATGTTCAAATTTGAAAATTTAATAAATATTTTTTATGATTTTTTTTAAATTTATTTATTCCAATTTTCTTATTTCTAAATTAAGACCCTGACTAAAATCGTTATAAATTATTATTTCAATAATAAATTCAAACAATTCATTTTGTAGGTAAATACTTTTAAAAAGGTAATAAAAGAAGCCAGCGTTCATTCCGATAGATAATCGCTCATTCGGAATTCTAACCTGGCCTGTTGTCCTTCATTGGTATCCTTAGGACTCGCAGTTGTTCTGGTGTGCGGTCATTTCCAGTTCCATTCTCCTAACAATATTTTAAAGAGTATTCTCAACATCTTACTCTAATTCTGGGTGATTTTATTGTGTTCGTGGTCGTAGTCTTGATCTTATAATGGTTAGTACAATTCGTGTTGAGGTTTGAATAATCCACGTTCGACTCTTCATCACAGCAATTTGTTTTATCCTCTTTCTTTTTTATCTTATTTTGTTTTTGTTTTTTTGGTTTTTTTTTTTCTAATTTTTTTTAATTATATTTTTATATTTTCTTAGTGCATACTTCATTTTCTATAAATAATAATTGAGTCTTTATCGTTTCGTGTAGATTAGGAAACCAGTTTTTGCCTTGTTTGATAAATTTTTGATGGAACAATTTCACTGTGGAAGCTTACGCCCGTAAAATTAATGTAAGAATTTTGAGATTTTGCCTTTTATAAATTTTGCTTTTATACGGAATGATGACATATAAAACTGGACACATAATTCTGACGGAGAGCCTCATAACATTTGGAACACGATGAAAGATTTCCACAGTGACACCGAAAAGAATGAAATACGTCCATCATTTGAATGGATTTCAACAACTGTCCGTCATTCACTTGTCTTGCATTTATTGGTGATGAATTATTGTTTCTTTGTTGTCAATAAAATGAACGTGTTGGAAATATCAGCAGAAACAACACAAAGAAAGGTAAGGAACGGAGAGATCCCACGTGAGACTAATGCAAATCAATTAAAGAAACGAAAGAGCTAGCCCCCCCCCCCCAAAAAAAAAAAATAAGATTAAGATATTGCTCCCAAGAACTGAAGCAAATGGAGGATTATAAGACTCTACACGCAGAAAGTAGAAATGATGAGCATCTTATACAGACGAGCATCTTAACACAGTGACTTGTTAAAACCAAGGACAGAACTAATTCTGAGAGTTAAAAAAAAAAACAAAAAACAAAAAAAACACTAAAGACTTTACAGATTAAAATGGCAGCCACAACTTCGTCATGACGTCACAAAACAAAACAAAAAATGACATTAACTATAAAAGAAAGTATTTCTAAAATAGAAACTAAGAAGTAATAAAAAAGTTTCACAATTGAGCCGTCGAAAAGGAAACTGCACTGTTTCTTTCTTCACTTAAAATTCCTTTCTTCCTCCATTTGTGTTTATTAACAATTACATAAGAAATTACAACAATTATTTCTTTATTTTTACTTAAGAAAAGTCACAAAAGAAATAATAGTAATGACTGTGACGAAGAGAATGGATGAGAAAACAATAGAATGGAACAAAGTGATAATGAAGCAGTTGATAAACAGATTGGCTGTATTGCTAAGTTTGTTTGTTTATGTTTTTGTTTTTTTTTAACCATTGAATCCAAAGTTCTTAATAATGAATGTATAAAAACATACTGAAGACATTTACTGATGCCAAATGAAGTGAAATTTACTACCACTCATGAAATACTAAACTCGTTTCTTCAATGACGGAGAAAAAAGTTCATGAAATTCCTTTGGAACCAATTCCTTTGCAAGAATAGCTTTAGTTTTTTCCTTCCGTCTTCAGCTACTTAAGGTAAATATTTTTCTTTTATTTCCTGAGTATCTTCGATATTTCTCAGTTCCTTAAGAGATTTTGTGTTAATCGATGAAATTGTGTTTTTTAGAATCGAAAGTATTACAAATACAAAATAGAAAAGAACTATTAATTTCCTGTTTCTTCTTATTGTAATCATCCATTAATACGACCTAACTCAGAACAGTATCATTACAATTATCAAATCAGCACAAGGTATTTTTTTTTCTACCAACAGAGAAAGGTCCTTGAAATAAGAAATCTGAATTATTCTAGAAGTTAAGGAGAATAAAGACTGTATTAAAATATTTAAAAGTAAATCTGGATATTTTGAAATAGTCAAAACATAGAAGTAATTTATTCATTTCAAATATACAGAATTCGTCAATTTAATTAAAAGTATGAATGATCGAAGAAAAAAAAAACCTAGATAAATGTTGAATTTTCTGTAGAAAATTTTAAATTTTTGTCTTTTTAAAATCGAAATAGTTTTGTTCTGATTATATCAGGTTTTTGTTACACTTTTTGATGATGCTCCTTTTTTCGCTTATTTTTATCCAAACATTAATTATTTAATGAATTTCTTTCAAATTGCTCATCAATAATTATTATTATTTTTTTTTAATTTTTAATTTTTTTTAAAATTTTATTTCTGATTAAAATTTATTCAATTTCAATCTAAAAATTATTGCAAAACAGTTATTAAATATTTTATTAGACTTTTATATAATACTATAATTTGTTTATTGTTTAAGTAGAGCGAAGATTATCTACGGAAAAAATAAAAATTGATAACTGAATTCAACTTGTCTTAGCTTGTTTGAATTACGTAAATGACATCGCAAAACATATGACGTCATATTGAATTTCGAAGTCCGAGTTAGCAAATTGACTAGTTTCTCGTTTTGTAAAATGTACATATTAATAAAATATATTATTTTAATTTTATCGTTTATTTGCTTGTTGCAACCGTTTTATTTTTTTAAAAATTCGCCAATCATCTGCTTTGTTTGCGGAAACGGAACTGAACGAATTGTATAAATAGAAGCGTCATGAAGCGGTCGCTAAGGTTATCGTGAACAGTTTCAAGATGGCGGACATGAATGAAGCGATGCAGCAGAACGATCGCTTAAGCACGAGTTGGAGTCGGCAAAATGGAATAATACAGCCACTTCTAACAGGTACGTAAACACAGTAAGCTATAATTGCTATTCGGTACGCTTTAAACCTCACTGTAGCAAACTGACAGCTCGATTTTGCGCCAAATTTCCGAAAATATCTCCTACGAGATGTAGTCATCGGGGATATTTGACATTGTCAATGACATACGATGTTTACGGGCATAAATTAGATGGGATGGGGAAGAAAATGAGGGACAAAAGCAGAAAAATTTGCATCGGTATTTCAGAAACTACGAACCATCCCGCCAACGTCGTAGATTAGATCATCAGTAGTCAAGGCTCGTATTCAAACGATTGCCCTTCCGCTGCAAAATCTAAAGTTAACACAGTTTTAGGATATTATTTTAGTTCAGAAACAGAAACTTAAGATTAGAATTTTATTGATTGAGTAAAACACAAGATTAAAAGCTTAGTAATTAAGAAAAAAAAAATCCTAATTTTAAAAACACTCTTATCTAATATATATTTGAGAAAGTTTATCTGTCGTTCCGCGATGCATTTCAAAATATAAAATAACATCCTTTGATGCGTTACGTTGTTATAAGGAAAAACATTTTATTACGAAGTCAGTACATGGTTTCATTATATTTTGAATGACTTTGTTTTTCTGCACAGTAAGTCTTAAACTTTCCAGAATAGCATCCACAAGGAATATTATATCAGGGGAAATAAAAAGTTAAAACAGTAGCTACAAGCAAATCAAATTTGAAATCCTGAGAAACGCGTTTTTGATACTGAGGTAGCTTTTTTATAAAAAAATTCCAAATATAAATAAATTTCGTATTTAGAAAATAAAATAAATTTATATTTTGCGATATAAATTTTAAATATATATTTAGCCATGTACTTTCATTTGTAAGATCATAATATATTTCCTCTAAATTCAGTTTTACTTAAAATACCTGCTTTGTCATTTTCATTTCTTTTCCTGTAACGAATTCTTTCATGAAGGCGTTTTACAACCTAAAAAAGCTTTCTTTTCATTTCAATTTTCCTTTTCTTTTGAAATTAAAAAGTTTGGAAAATTTATACATTTTTCTCTTAAAATACATATTATAAGAGGAACACACACACACATATTTTTACTTTGCAAAAAAAAATTATATGAGAAATTTCATTTATTTATTTAAAAAAAAGAAATGATAATACGACTATTTTAAAATAATAGTTTTTCAAAACAAGCTCTTTTTATAAAATCAATTCTAATGATAAAAGAAGCAGACAAATAGTAGGGATTCAATATTAGGATTTCAATAATAGGGATTCTGTTTATTAGAGAACTTCATCTGTCTTGATTACAGAATAATGATTTTTAACTATTTTCTTTTTTTTATTCCTTTGCTAACTTCATTCTGTTTGCATTTGATAATTTTTTGTTTTTAAATTAATCATTCTTGTTTAGATCAGGAAAAAACAAAATTCTGTCTGCTCAGTTTTGTATATTAAGAGCATTCACGCTTATGTTTAAAGGTTTTTCAGTAATCTTTTATTTATTTATTTATTTACCGTATTTATTTATTTATTTATTTAGTTTTGTTATCTCGGAATTAATGTAATTTGAATTGTAATGTAATTGCTGTCACGTTCTTCAGTTAATAAATGACTACATGAATCATTGTTGTATCGATTATCATTACTTAATTGAGGGGTTTTAAGCCATAGAAGCCTAACCCCCAACAAGCAAATTATTGGGGAAATGGTTTGAAACGTTTGTTTCAATGGTCGTCCACAAAAAAACAATATATACTTTGCTGCTGTAAATTATGTAGTAAAGAAAATAAGCTATATAAATTAGCAGCAAAGTGTATATTGTTTTTTTGTACACGACCACCAAACCATTTCCCCAATAATTTGCTCTTTCAGGGTTAGGCTAGTTTGGCTTAAAACCCCTCAATTTTAAAATATGTTAATTTAAGTTTATTTGACTTCTAAGAAATTGGATTAGCATGGAATTGAATAAGTTGAATTTCGTGGTTTTTAATTTGATTACAATAATGAATAACATATACATTATATTTATTTTTCTTGTTATTTTTTTTCTACATTTTTTGGTTAAACTTCAGATTACGGTATCCCCAATGGCCGTCCCACTATTTTGAAGCCGGCGGATAATGTGAAATGAAACAATTAACTAATAAAAAGTAAATGCTTATTTCAAACGGTTTTGCACGATCTTTTATTAGAAAAACTAACCCTCATCTAGCTAACTGCGGTCTTGAGATAACAGTATGCACCAAGTCACCACGGCGGGCGGCCATTGGGGGTACCGTAATCTAAAGTTTTTTTAAATTATTTTTATTTAATTAATTGCCATTGAAAAGTAAATATTACCTTACCGAACTATGTATTAAACTGATGTATTTCATCATTTTCTGTCTTCCATGAACAATTTCTATAATTATCGCACTTATCTCGTTTGCATGCCAGTTCTAGAAATGCTACGATTCCGTCCGCAGGACCGAGAGGTCCAACGAAGAGAATTTAAGGAAAATCAAGTGAACAAATTCCAAATGATTCCTTCACTTCTAATTTAATAATAAACAATGATTTCTATTTATTATTAATACATTTCGGTCCAAAAAAATATCCCCAGTAAGCGTTTTGACTCAATTTTAGCTTATGTTAAGTTCATTAATTAATTATTGACATTTCTCGCTTCATCACTTGGACTTTGATGCAAACTGCAGTAGATTAACATATTTATGAACTTTTGAAATGGTTTTACAGATCATGGGAAAGAGAAAAGACATTTCGCCAAGGAAGCTAGGGATGATTTTGGGACTCAAAGCTGAAGGAATCTCGAATAGGAAAGTTGCTAAGAAATTATCAATTGACCACAAAACTGTAGGAAATATATTAAAGTCAAGTTTGAGGTATAAATGTGGTCGGAAGAAAATCTCCAGTCCCAGATTGTGCAGGGCAATGAAAATGATGGCAAAGCAAGACAGATAACTGAGTTCAAGGCAGATTGCTTTTTAGATTGAGCAGGAGTTTCAGAACACAATTTCCCATCAAACAGTGCTAAGACGCCTTTCTGATCTCAACCTTAAGAAGAAAAAAAACCTACCAAGAAAGCTCTCCTAACAAAAAAAAGCATGTTGAAGAAAGAAAAAGGTTTCTCGATCTGTATCAACACTGGGCATCCGAGGACTGGAAGAGAGTGATTTTCTCGGATGAAAAGAAATTTAATATGTAAAAAACTAATTAAATATTGGTGTACCAGTAGAGCAGAGTTAATTGAGAAAATTATTCATATCTGGTACCATGAAATCGAACCTGGTAAATGTGAAAACTTGTCGAGTCAATTACACATCGAGTTCAAGCCCTTAAAAAGGCACGAGGTGGACACACAAAATATTAAGGCAAGTTGATTTTGTTGTAATATGTTCTGTACATCTTAATTTCACTTAAAAAAAAAGTTCAATAAACCAATGAAATATAGCCTGTTTGTTATTGTTTTGACATACAATAAGTAAAATTGTGGGTGGGGATATTTTTTTGGACCGACCTGTATAAGAAATGTATTTACGATCCATTTTCAAATAGTATGTCATCTTTGTTGTTTTTTTCTATATCTATATACATGAAAATATAAATGTTCGTTTGTTCAAAATCTTAAATCCGAAAGTTCTTCACCGATTGCTTTGAAATTTTGACACAACGTTGCATTCGATATGCGCGTGTTTTTATATACCTATTATAAAGATGTTACACCTGTGACAGGTAAAAACATGCTTTTTTTGACAACCCCAGGTGTGAGGCGCCAACCCGCAATACACCTGAGTTAAGCGGAGAAGACTACAACGGCTGGGAAGTCGTATATTCTCCGATCTCGATATTAATTTGCTAGATAAATAAAGTTTTTGTTTTTAATGCTGTATATGCAAGGGTTCCGGAGCGAAAGCGACGGTACCCGACTAGTACAAATAATAAAATAAGCAGATCAAAAGCACTAATAGTATCTGTTGTAGAGACATTTTTGATTTATTTTTTTAAGTATGTTCAGCTTTGTATAAAAAGGACGTTTGACTGAAACAAAAAAACATGATTAAAATTAATAGTGATGAAATAACTAAAGTGACCGAATGTGTTATAATCTACTTATCTTTTAATTGTTTTCAAGGTCATCGTGAACTCGGTTAAAGGTTGACAGCAGTGTTGATAAAACCACTTATTAATTAGTACTTTTGTTTTTAAGATAACTTTACAATTTTTCGATGAAATAACAGTATCAGAAAAAATAAAGAAGTAAAAAGAGAGTTCTAATAAATTACTTATGAATCATGAATTGCATTGAAGGAATATTATTGCAATAATATCAATTGACATATAAATAGCCGAGTGCGTAAGAGCTCTTGGTTGGAGGTGGCAGGTTCGATCCCCGCCTCGGTGGAGGTCAGGGATTTTTCCACGGGATTTCCATTCGCCTCCAGACGGGTCCTAGAGTCTGTGTGTAATGGGTACCGGTTTCTTTCTCAGGGGTACGGGCGGGCGGGCGAGCGTTGAACTGACCTCATCTCAGTCCCAATGGGTCTCAGTGGATACCTCTAACGTTTTTAAAGAATTGTTAGCCTACGTAGATACGTAATATACACCTGAATTAGAAAACTTAATATGTTGAATATTAATAATATTAGTATTAAATATATTTTGTAAAATAAATCCAGATATATTTCTCACAATATTATATAGTAATAATTAAGTATACACTTATAAATTAAAAAATAATTATTTACAGTATTAATTATACTGTATTATTATATTACATAATTATAAGTATTAATTATTTACAATAAGTGAATAAATTCTGCATTCCTACTTAGAGATGAAGAGTCGAATATTGCCATGTTTGGAAGTGGCAGATAATTATTTTAAAAACAATAATATTGTATATTTATATAATATACACGAGATATATTTGTATTTTAAATAATTTATATATAATAAACAAATAAATAATATCTTGTCTTATTTCTTGTCTAATCATTTCATTAAACGTAACTTATTTTTTCCTGAAACGTAACGAATCCTTTTTTTGCCAACTCTGCAGAAATACACAGAAAGTCTGGAAAAATCTAGTAATTGATTGATTTGAATTGATTTTGTTGTTTTCCATATCTTTTGTAACTATCTGTGGATAATTTTAAAAGAGTGCTTATTTTTAATATAAAAATTATCTAACGAATGATAAAAGTATTTTGATGAAATCGAGGAAAAACTTTGAAGATAAATTAACGATATAATTCAAAACATAACATAGTAATTTGGATAAAAGAATACGAAGTGTAACAATACACTGTCAGTAGATTATTATCATTGACTGAAAATGCGAAGTCGAATGTTTCTTCTTGAATAAACATCAATGGACCAAGTGACATCCTAGAACGCTAATATGGCGATCATCAGCTACGAGTAGTCGCCAGTGACAGCGATGTTTCGATACAGAGGCTAATAGGAACAGTCGTAGGAATCACTTGTTTATCTATTTTGTGTACACATCACGCTAAAACGGCTGGACGATTTCCATAAAATTTGGTATTTATTTGTATTCTCGTCCAGTCCTCAGAATTGATCCCATTGCTCAGTCCCCATTACGCGATGAATAGGTGATCGTAACCTACATCTAGCATAATTCGCGGAAATAAATTATTTTATTATTCTTCCTTATGTTGAAAAATGAGTTCATGTAAAGCAGGAAACACACCGACGGAGGATTGTGGTGGACTAACTCCTGGCACTTTTTGTTTTCTTAATCTCGGGTGTTTCTCCATCGTTTCTGTAATTGGTTTATAACTCTGGGGTTCCTCCTCTGTCCGATCTCTTGGACATGAGGACTTGATGTCCCATCCACTGCTCTAAAGAAACAATGGAGAAGCACGCGAGTTCAGAGAGGAAGAAAAGTGTCCTCCTTCTGAGGCTGGATTTGCCTTTCATTCAAAAGATTGTTGATAAGGAATAGAAAATACATATAATAAAAGAACTGAACAATAGAGGGGGGTGCCTATCAATAAAAAGAGATATTTATACAAATTGTAATGAAAAAAAAAAAAAAAAAAAAAACCAGGCTCGGATTACTTTTCCAATTTACTTTTAAGCAACACATTCGAGAAATGAAAGACAGTGAAAATCTGATGGCATTCAATTACAAACAGAGAACTAATCCCACCCTTGAATTACTGATCTACTTCTGTCTGAAATAAGCCTATATCGAAGAGGGATGAGAGACATTAGTGTTTTATACTTCGATTTCAGATCGTAGAAGCTTCAGTGTCTCGCAAAGTGTTAGGTAAGGGTGAGCGAAACACAACAACCGGATCATTTTTACTCAAAATAACTTGATAGAAAGTTAACTGTTGTTATGTCTTTTTAATAGGATTTAGTTTTCGTGTGTTAGTGATGGTAGGAACTGTCCTGTTCTAAGAACCTACAGGAGTCAAATTTAGATCCTTCCTACAGAAGATCCGATAGAAATAATGAATTTCGATTAATCCTTGTGATCCATGACCCCAAACAAAGAAAAGTACAGAAAAAGATAAAGATTATTAAAAGATCCCAGCAACGAAGGAGTTCAAGGATTCACTGCCTTAGCATTCGCTGATTTGGTTGCTTTTTATTCGGAGTCTTATTTAATGATGTAACGAATAAGATTATTAAATATTCATTGATCGCAGACTAGAAACAGAGTTTGGGAAATTTGTGTCCAAACAAATTAAATAAATAAAAAGGTGTTTTTGTTTTTGTTGCTCGCTCTCGATAAGGTCTCATGAATTTTTGTAAATTCGATCTACCCATAAGTCCACGGTTGGAATGACGACTGTACATTTGTATCCATAAATAAATCCGTTATGAAAAAAAAAAAGCTGCTGTTTAAGTGGTCAGGTTATGTTTGTTAGTTTCTTTTTTTGATAAAAAATGAAACTAACGAACATTTGAGTTTATTTATTAATCAATTTTCTTTGTAGATTCAAAGAACTCAATTCTTTTTATTTATTTATTTTTTTTTTTTTTTTTTTACAGTTGTTAAATATTTAATTGAAATTTATCTTTATTTTCTTTATTTTGTAACGTTTATGTTCTGCGATTTTTCTTAGTAAAAAGTTAAAAGCTATTAGGAATGTTTGATTGTTTGCTTTTGTTTTGTTTTGTTTTTTCCCATGGAAGTTAAAAATAATAATAACTCCATTTTTTTTTTTTTAGAGAGAAATTCTTTGTATCACCTGTTTGAGTTAATCCTTTTTTAGGTTAGTTTTGACTTTCCTGTGGTAAAGCGAATGTTTTGAGGCTGATTGGAAAATGGAAAGTGAACGTCCTACTTAGAGAGAAATGGAAGATTCAGGTCTTCCTCCAAGTGATTAGATTGAACTAGATACTAAGGTTATTGAATCTTCCAATTGAAATGAATCTTATTTAATTACCAGTCTTAGAACATGCTTCATTTTTTGTTCTATTTTATACCTCCCTTAGAACTTTTTAATTTTTATTTCAAGTTATAATATTTAGAAACGCTTATATGGATATTTAAATGTTATTTTGAAACAAAAAATACGTCGTTGGTTGTGGATTTTTTTTAATAGCCCCTTTTTATTTGATCGGTTCTTCTCCCAGAGACAATGAAATAGAAAGGGAAAAAAAAAAAAAAAACCTTTCTTTAATTCAGTCGCGAAATAAAGATAATTCCTTCCGCTGTAGAAAGGTTAAAAAAAGAGAAGGATTGACTGAAAAGGAAAGAGCAAGTATCTGGCCTAGATATCCGATCTCAAGGAATGGTCAATAAAAATACAGAAAATATGTTATCCAAATTGAAATTCAGTGGATATGGTGCTAAGATATCAGTGAATAAGATAATAATACTGTTCGATAACTTTTTTATTTTTTAATTATTATTAACGGTCATTTGCTTTCCCCATTAACTAAGTGGAAACTTAATCTTGGTTTAATCTCCTCCATTGACCAACAGTGTCTATCTACTGTCAGATACTGGAATAGATTCTGTTGTGGAATGACTTCAGACCCGAAAAGAAAGTGAAGACCAACAGAGGAAAGGAAATAAATGGCCATTTTTATTATTCTTTCCTTCTCCATCGTAGACAATATTACTACTAATAAAATAAAACACTTCAAACGCATTTTATAGCGAAGTTTCGGGGTCTATTATCTATACCCCTTTCTCAAGCCTTTTTTACTTCCAGAAATAAATACAAGAATAACTTAAATCATGAATATAAACGACAATATGCAGTTATTGATGTTTGCATAATTCTTTATTTTGTAGAAGTCTCAGTATACGTATTGTAAAACCATCTACTGTTATTCCTTTTAATTCTGCTTCAATCTGATATATTGTTTATGAACAATGCTTCTTTTATTTTTGTTTTATTATTGTCCTTAGTTATAAAAGAAAAAGAAAACAAGCATTATTCGTAAACAATACAGTGACAGAAATAAAGGAAGAACAGTAGATGGTAGAACAATATGTCCAGTGTCTCATCTTAAAAACAAACACCAATTTACCATTCAATAAGTGCATATTGTCATTTATATTCATGATTTATGTTATTCTTGTATTTATTTCTGGAAGTAAAAAAGGCTTGAGAAAGGGGTATGGATAACAGACCCCGAAAATTCGCTATAAAATGTGTTTGAAGTGTTTTATTTAATAAACATCCACGCCGGTGCCGGGATTCGAACCCATATGCAGCCATCTGCCTCATGGATGACCACAGTGCTATGCCGGAACAGGCTCGAAACCGGTTAGGGATTGAAAATTCACAGTGACATTGTGATTCTATCAAAATAACTAACCAAATCAACTAATTTTTAAAAAAAACCTTTCTTTACTAAAGCCACCGAATTAAATATGAATCAGAAAAAAATCAGTTGAGTTGAATCAGATTAAGAGGTTTGTGGTTTAATTTTAATTAATCTTTTCCATTTAATCTCATGGGAATAAATAGAGCAAATAGAAGACTCATGGATTTCCTGAGTGGGCGTCCAATTGGTTTTATTATTTTTTTGTTGTTGTCATTATCTCGTAGATATCGTTGAGTGTAGTCTAATAATGTACTAAGTCGAACGCAAAATTTGTCAAGGAGCACCGACTCATTTGTAAACATAAAAGAAATTGGCACTTCCTCATTGACTTCGAGTCCTTGGATAAAGTTAACCAATTGCAGCGAAGTCAAATGTTATTGGCCGACAACAGTCAGTGTTTTTCCGCCTTCCCTTGAAAAATTAAATAAACACTTAAAGGTTATCGTCGTTCTATAATTGGAAACATTTAATCAGCAGTTTTAATTCCCACAGTAAACAAACCTGATCTATAAATAAACAACCCTTATAGGTTGAAATATTAAAATACAAATATCCTTTAATGCTTTTGTTTGACTTTAATAACCGTAAATAAACATATTATAAAAACAAAAGCAAAAAAATCATTTAATTTGCTTGCATTTGTTGGGTAGTCTGTATATGCAGTTTCAAAAAATAATGTTCATTTTTAAGTTTAGATAATTTATTTATTTTGTCCACAATTGATAATAAAATTAATAAGATTTGTCCTATAATTATTATTATTATTATTAATTGAGGCCGCGAAACTCTCGCCAATTTCTTTTTTGGTGAGTTTTTAAGTTTATTTAAGCTTTGCCAAAAGACTCCACATTGATTCCGACGATAATTAAAAATAATTTTTGAAATAGTCTAATGATTTGAATAGATAATATATTGATAAAACAATGCTTATATTCGAAGGATTATCTTATTGCTGTGGGTATGAATGTGAAATAGCTCTTTGGAAGCGACAGAACAGTTGCCAACCGCCAGGTTTCTCATTGTAGACGACAGACAAGCATAGTTCGATGAATCAGTAAATTGTTTTTCAATCATTCATCATTGAAATTAACCGCAGTGTACAAATTTCTCAAACTCCGCAAATTTTCAGAAAAAAAAATAAGAGAACTTTGATCCAGCTAGATGCTACGTAAGAAGCTATTAGTTTTGATTCTATATTTCGCCACCGTGGCGCTGCGCGCCATCAAACCATCCATTCAGCCATCAAAAAAACAACAACACACATTTTAAAAACTGATGGCCATCACGAATTTCCATCCTATTCCCACCCAAACCCCATCAATCGAAAGCTGGCCTGATTAAAAAGAAGGAAGTAGTTACAGCTTTGCTAGGAAACATAATGTTAGTATTTATTATTAAATTAGGGCATCCCCTTTTTCTTCTTTCCTTAGTTATTTTAGTTCTGTGATCATGATTCAGCTTTTACACAGTTCTTCAGTTCTAGATGTTCTCCGTGTCAATGAAGACTACAGGCAGTCCCCGGATTACGAACGAGATACGTTCCTGAGAACGTTCATAAGTTGGATTTGTCAGATCCCTGATGAACAGTGCATGTCCGGTTATAATAATATAATGGCTCATACGTGGTAATAAACATGTGCTTTGATCGCTGACCCATGTTGTCTTAGCTTGGAAAATCCAAGAATAGAAACGTATGTAATAATAATAATAAGTTTAAGAAACTATTGCATGGTCCTAAGAGCAAACAGAGACTCACAAAATCGAATAAAAAAGTTAAGGCAAAAGTGATGCTGTGCTTAAGTATAAACAAAGAGACTAGCAGCTAGCATAAAAATACTGTGCCAACGAATCGCTTATGTCGTGCAGGTTTGTTTACAGACGCGGAAGAAACTAGTTCCCGAATTATTAATTTAAATATTTAATTATAAATTATCCTGATGGGGTAAGTATGGATGTTCGTAAGTCGGGTCGTTCGTAACCGCCTGTATTTATTTTCTATTAGGCTCTTATACCAGGCATCGTTATGGTCGTATATTGAGATTCCTCTTTTGATTCATTGACACTACAGGAGAGTCCCGGTAATCCGAGCTTCCGTGTAATCCGAGGTGAGGCTAGTCCAAGGTCAAGCAGGGCGACGATTCCAAGAAGTCATTTGAGGGGTCAGTTTGATAGTTTTCCATTTTACTACTTAGACGATGGCGTGACATCGCTGCTAAAAAGCGTTGCTCTACTGTGAAGCAGAAGACCTTGGACAGTTTTTTAAAGTTGTAAATGCTTATGAAGAGTCTCTTCATGTAACCAGATAACATTGTTAATGTATCTGTAACTTTAATATCTATTATAAGTTAAATTTGACTCGTTTTAGTTGAAAATTCCAGATTTTTTTCTTTTTTCCTTGTAATCCGAGGTACCATTACCTCAATTACCTCGGATTATCGAGACTCTACTGTATTTCCATTTTATGAAGCTTTCCTTCAAATTTTCGTACTTATTTACGTTAGTAGCATATATTATTCATCTATGAAAAACAAATTTTGTGTATTTCTGCCAAGATTTTTGATTAAGAACGTTATTGTAGCGTTGGTCTAATACCCGTTAATACGCATCAGAGAGTGAAAAAATAAATAAAGAAATCGAATCAACACAAATGCCAGTGAGAACTAAAGAAATGGCAAATGTTCGTTTAAACTCTTTACTTTCCAATTCATTTGGATCCATGAGTTACAGTTGCATGATTTTCTTAGTTTCCAGCATAAGAAAGAAGAATTGTTAATTTGTCAAATCTCTACAAAACATCAGCGTTTTCTATTGTTATACGTTTTCGATTTTTGATAGAAGAAAAAAGACCAGTAGAAGAGACGCCGAATGTTCTTTTAAATAATAATATATCGATTTGGGGAAAAAAAAAATTGCATGTTTACTTTTCCAGTAAATAAGGTTAGCAACGCGTAAAAAAATCGAATTGATTAAAGAAAACTTTTCCTTTATAGAATAAGGTTGAAAGTATATTACAGTAGAGCCCCGATTATCCACGGAATTGGGTGGCAAGGATACCGCGGATAGTAAAAATCGCGGATAATCCGAAAAAAGACTAAAAATGAGGTGTAAACACGAAAAAAAATAATTCAGCATAAAAACTACGTTTTATTAAATAAAAAACATAATATGCAAAACTTTTAAAATATACACAGTACAGCAGAAACCTTTCTGCAGAGCAAGAGCCTGTCACTCATCCACAAATTCCGAGAAGGATCACGATGCACAATAAACCTGTCAGTAATTTTAGACCTTCGCACTGTAGGGCCTATTGTGTTTTCCCTGTTGTTGGCTTGGATTAACACTGGTTTTTTTGAGGTTCGTAATTTTAAAAAATTTTCGCGGCACTCGCGGATAATTGAGGCTCTACTGTAAATAAATATTTTCATAATTCCGATTTGATGAACTCCAGTGCAACCATAGTTATTAGTTGGCTTAGGGTATGTATCTTCATCAACACTTACATGGTTCCTCACGATTATAAACAACCGATTATAAACTTTTTATTGCTTCAGTTATTTAAAAGAAAAAGATTGATCCAATTAGTTTTTGAAATTGTTTTGTTTTGTTTTTTGCCGTTCGTTTCGTTGAACTGGTTACTTTCGAGAGGCTCGTGAGGAGTATTTTCCTAATGAAATTGACTTTCTGAAATACCTCGTACTTCATAAAATTCAGGGTATTCTATTATTCACAATAAGTTATAAATATGTTTGTTGTTTGAATACTTCTTGAACAAAACTTCATTCCTCTCGGATCGGTTTCTCTAATTTTCCATTTGAATTTCCTTCAGTTCTTATCAGTCTTTTTGTTGCTATAGTTTCCAGCAGTAAACACTGGGATTGGAGCAGAATTAATTAAGCTAACCAACCATAAAATACAAGAATTAATAATCAAAGACTTGAAAGAGTTTGTCACAGAAGCAATTAATAATATATTGAAGTTGAATTTCATTTAAGTTTAGTTCTTTTTGAAGAACATTGTTATGAAATACATGTTGGGAGCTTTTTCATCTTCCGATGTTCGTCTGTTCCAATAACAAATATTTCCATTTGCTTTCATTTGAAGCAAAGAAGACACATTTGGTTGTTTGCATGACTTTTCGTGTTTACCTCATCTGGGCAACATGTTTCTCTTATTTCATTTACTACTTAAATTACAATTCCCCTGAATTGGAGGTTGTTTTTTTTATTTTTTAATATTAATCAGTGGTTTATCTTTGAATCGTTTTATGGCTTTCGATAAAAATGTCTTGAGAGACTTTGCTCAGTTTAGATTAGAAGCAGAACATTCTCTTACGAAGGTCACAGACCATCGAGTGAAAACTGAAATTGAAACTTATAAGATTAAGAATATTCCGATGCACGGAGAAAAACATCAGAATTAATCATTGTATAGGAAGACGGAAGCCTAACTAGAGAGAGAGAAATAAGAATAAGGAAGACGGAAGCAACCCTCAACGCACATAAGAAAAGCTTCTCTGACCAGTTAAGTCACGAGACCACCTTACGACACCCACACAACCACCTAGAATTATTAAAATTAAGCAAGTAAAAGAATAAATCATTTAAAACACATTAAAACGATAATGGTACTTAGGGAATTTTGTATCTCAATCATACGATCAGTGTCCTAAGATATTCTATTGTAATTTTTCATTTGGAGGAATTATTTATTGTATTTTTTTTTTTTTTTTTTATGATAAAACCTCAATTTAACTTCTATTCTATGAAATGGAAGCTTTAACAATTCGAACTGAGAGTGGATTTATTTCTTTGATGATGTATCTCAGGAGCGTCGGTCTCCCATCCCTCCCTTCGAAATCTCAAAGTATGTAAAATGGTCCTATTGTAGTCCGAGCCGTCGCTTGGGCGGGGCGACCTGGGCGATCGCCCAGGGCGCCGCGGCAACGGCAAAAATAAAAAAAATTGGAAATTCCGTGTTTTTTTGGTTGTTAAATTGGAAATTCCGTTTTTTTTTTGGTTGTTAAATTGGAAATTCCGTTTTTTTTTTTTTTTTGGTTGTAAATTTTTGGGATGGTGGGGGAGGCGCAAATATCAAGTGTAGAGCGCCTGACGAAATCTTGCCCCGGGCGCCAACAAACCACGTGACGGCCCTGATTGTGGTCCCTCCCCCGAAACTTCTTTTGATTTTTAGAGGTCTGTCCTCCATCTCAGTGCCGGATTTGGGGGGGGGGGGGCAACTGCCCCGGGCGGCAAAATGGGATTGAAACAGTTATTTATTATTGCATTAAATAGTGAAAAACAGCTACAGGGGCGGCATGCCCCCCCCCCTCCCGATAAATTTCGTAGATCCGGCACTGCCCTATCTTAGCCCCTCCGAAATAAAATCCTATTTACGCCCCCGTTTTATCTTAACTCATAACTTACATTTATAAATAATTAAATCTTTAATTTAAATAATGTCAATCGGGTGAAGTATTTGTCCATGAACTGGATTGAAGACCTCCGATCGTTTCGTCTTGGGAGGAGAGGATTTTGAGTTAAATTTCCGTCCCTAGAATTTACTCTAAATTCGTCTAAGCTAATTGAAAATCAGGAATCTTTCCTGGGGTTTAAAGCACCAGATCGTTTTTGTAATTATATTAAATTTTGGGCCTCAAAACATGGGAATTCTATATTTGTAGCCGATTGTTAAGAAGAATCAGTTAACTTTTCTCAACAAAGTCGCTGATGAAACAGTCTGGACCACTTGCAGCATCCGATCGCTGCGAAAGTCCTATATCTAATATCGCTATATCTTTGACGTATTTATAAAAAAGTTTGATTCCAGGGAACGTTGATGTTTCGTGTACTGTCATATTTTCGTAATAGCCGAACTCAATAGTTTGCTTCAAACATATAAATTAATATACAAACATATAATTAATGCGTACTTTTTATTATTACCGCGCTTTTATTAATTCACACTGTCGGGTTTCCTTGTCAAATCTTGTAATCAATTTTTCTTCCCATCAGTCAATCATCTAGAATTTTGCACACTTGCTTATGTCTGAGGACAATGCGATAATATACTGATATATTAATATATTCCACCAAGGCAATACGTCTTTCCGTGCACCGAGATCAGCTACTAGGAGGCGGCATATATATAAGGGGCGTATATAAGGGCCCCTCCCCC
>JAFIDM010005346.1:12363584-12397323 GCA_023159025.1 Thereuonema tuberculata
AAAAAAAAAAAAAAAAAAAAAAAAAAAAAATGCTTTATAGAAATAATCCTAGAGTTTTTTTTTTGGTTTTGGTTTTTTTTAATCACTACTAGGACTATTCATTTATTTTAAATCATTAATTAAAAAAAAAGAAGCTGTTCTTAATATTAAACCCAAAAACTGCTAAAATATTCTTCTAACTTCAGTTTATTGTGTTAAACAATTATATTATTATTTATTCAAAGTCTCAGTTGTTTGTTTTAAAATATATATCCTTCTAGTCAACAAGGTCACATGGTATATTTTTATCTATATTTCCATCTCCTTTTATTTCTATTTACTATTCTCTTCTCACAAGATATCAGTGATTACACTGGAAAGGTTTATCTCTTCTTTTCTTTTTTTTTTTTTTTGGCAGTAAGTCATTATTTTCACGTCAAGGCATCCTAAATAAAATATAAAGACAAAATAGAAAAATCATAGCAGATGTTCTTAAAACTATTGTTGATGAATATTGTTTCTTTTTTTTTAATTTTTTCATCATATATTTTTTCTCTGGCATTTTTTTCCCTCTCCTTGATTCCTCATATACTGTTATTTGGTGAAAGTGGGTCACTCAATAGAGACATTTGAATGTTGCAGCTGCTGAAGTCCACTGGATGGGACTTGGTGCCAATTACAATCACTTTTGACTTAAGTCTTTCAAAACATTTTAATATTTCCTTCGTCCATTATCTGTCATTATCTGCCCCCAAGTTCTCCAAGAGACAATCAGCAAAATAATTGAGCTAACTAAATTTTTTCATCCCTTAAGTTTGAACTAACCATTTATAACAAATTCTTTAAAAAAAATGCAAATCCTTTAGTAAAAGTTAATGATAATTCATTGCTATTAACAAAAATCTGTCATTTCAAAATAATAATTAAATGAAAGATGCAAAATATATGTATATTATTTTTTATTCATTTAATCAATTTAGTCCTAGTTTGAATAAATTTATACAGGGTATCTCAGCTAAAAGTAGCATGGGATGTAAAAAATAAATAAACATTTACATTAATCATCGAGTGCTGTGTTTCATTTAGGAGACACCCAGCATTTATTAGTATTATTTCTTTATTCCGGTCATTTAAAAATTTTTTTAACTCCTATGAATCTGCTGTTTGTATAAAAGTTTTTTTGTTTTTTAAGAACAGTGAGAATTTTTATATGAAATGTTGCTGAAGTGAAAAATATTTAAATGTTAAAATAGTTCAAAACAAAGATGAGTTATTAAAAAAATATGCTTTAATTTAACCTGTTGTTTTCATATTTAAATACGAGGAAGACCAGAAAAGGAATTGTTACTTGCATTAAAACATCAAAAGTTGGTTACAAGGACAGATGAAAAAAAAAAACAAAAAAAACTTTCATAATTGGATCTACTATTTAGAATCCAAAGGTAACAGAAAGACTAAGTAGTTTAATGAAAGTCATCATATAAAATAATAACATTCATTAAATTACTTAGTCTTTATCAGAATAGAAATGTGAAGTTTTATCAGAAAAGTTACCTGACTTTTATCAGTTACAGCATTGATAGATTGTAGATATTTCACTGTTGACAACATGGATTTACATTTTCAGTAATGCAACTTCTGAGTTAAGCCAAACTACTAAAACCCTTTATTTTTCAATATTATTATCATTCATTTTTCACAAATGAAAGCATGCAAATAGTGAGCTTAATCTGTTAGTCTTGGTCTACAATTATGGAAAAAAAAAATGCTCTTCATTTTAATAAATCAAATTCTGAAGTTTCTTTTTGTTGAGAAGTAATTTCTACTCTTCATCGAATTGCTTTTTCTGTGTAGGAGGATCAGAATAGCTCATTCTTTTTTTCCCTCCCAGTCTTGCTTTTGTCTGCTTTGACTACAATACCATTACCTGCCATCATCCGAACTCTTTTCATCACATTTCATTTATTTTGGCAGAAAAGCCAGACAGCTGCTGAAGATTATTAACTGTCCGTCAGTGAATTATTGCAGTGAATCTGGAACAACTGCTGATCTCTCATTATCATTAATATCGGATGGATCAATTGATGTAATTTATAAACTTAACAAAGCAGAATATTATTATATTTTAATTTCACAAATGCTTTATATATCACTGCTCATAATTTGATCTTATTATATTGAAAAGTTCCTCTAGAAAACAATATTTTATTTTTTTAATAAATTAATCGAACATTTGAATTGAGTTGGATTTTGTAGTTATCGTTATCCAACAGTAGGAAGAAAAATGCTACTGCATTTACTTAACGAAACAATTGAGATTTTCCTATTGAATATTTACAGAAAATTTCAATAATAATGAATGACATCTTCATTATCGATTTTAATGTGGAGAGCATCGTGGTTGTTTTGAAGATTAATAATAAACATTAAATGGTTGTGATCAGCATATTAATTATGAATTTTATTATAATTTTTTATTAAACATAATCATGATTTTGCAGTTTAAATTAAATAAAAAAAAACAATTAATTCTAAAAGGGGTTCAATTGTAGTAACAAATATTTTCAAATGTTTTTTGGCTTTCTAATGATTGTTCTATTTTTTTCAGTTGCATGAGGAATTATTTGTAGCTGGTAATTCCTTGAATATTGATAATGCCTTAGATACATCAGACAAAATTCTTTTTCTTTTTCTTTTTTTTAAAGCTACTTCATAGAAGAATATTTTGTTTTTTTTCTTAATTTAAATATAATTATGCCGTTTTAAACTTCAGCTAAACTCAATAAATAAATGTTGCATTATGTAATACTGATATTTCTAATAATATTATTAATGTTTACTTCATATTAATTGTCTGTTTTATGTAGAGTGAGATTCAAACAAGCAAAGATAATGACTGTGATTTCTTTTAAAAGAATAATTAAAAATCATTGAATCAACATATTTCTTGAGGTTATATTCAGTGCGTAAACACTACTCTCACATTGTAGGCCTACTGCTTAAACATTATTCATAAATTTATTCAGTTTTATTTTATTTTTTTATTTTATTTATTGTTTTTTTTTTTTAGTTACTGTCAGCTTCAGCAGTAATGATTAAGTAACCTACACGTACTGTTTTGTGAGCTCACATTGTTAACATGAAATTATGGTCGTGAATTTTATTTGCATATCTTGTAACAAATTTCAATTTCTTAGGCCTCTATGGTTGAAAATATAATACCTTTTTTTTTTATAGATTTATACCAGATAACAATGGCCTATGCATACTGGAAGGCAGGCAAATGCCAAGATCATGCCGTCTTTGATCTTTTCTTCAGGAAGAATCCATTCCAAGGAGAATTTACAATCTTTGCTGGATTGGAAGAGTGCCTAAAGTTTCTTAATAATTTTCATTACTCAAAAAGTGGTTAGTATATATTTTTTTAATAATTTGATTTTCAAAGCTTTGTAATTTGTTTTTCTTATTTGAAAAGTGATATAAGTAAATCTTTACAATTCCAAATAATATTAAAAGTGGGCAAGCATTTACCAAGGTTCTAAGATTTTTGTATGTCACTCTACAGTTTTTATATCTTACATTATTCGACTGTCTTAATGATGAACCCTTTTATTGATATTCAAATGGAGTACAGAGATCACATACAATTAGGAATCTTTCCAGCACCCCCCAGGGGGTGTTGAATTGTGACATGCAATGAGAAATGGAATTCAACAGAGCAGTAGGTTCTGCAGCAGAAGAGAAGAACAAATGTCCAGTCGGTTTTTCATGTGCTGCTCTGAGAGGTTGTGTTGCACCCATTTATCCATCTTTTTCACTTTACCAAGTGCTTTTAAATAGTCTGCAACTGTTGATGATGATGCAGCTAGTTTGTACACAAGCTCAAGTACACTTTGGCGAATCTGCTGCAGTCAAGATCTATAACTGGTCATGGCAGGTGAGGACAACCACAGGATTGACTCAGTATTGCGTGAATGGAATTTATTAAGCCAACGTTTAACAAACAGTATTTTCCCAAATGCAGAATTAATATTTCTGGCTGCTTCTGTAGCACTTGATCTTGTAATTGCTTCTGTTCAAATTGTTTTTCTGTGTTCATACAGAAAAAGTACTCAAAGTTGCTCGCTGCCCTTGATTGAGACAATTGTAATAATCCATACATAACTAACACTGTATTTACAACACTTGTGATACATGAGAGGGTGGGCTTCACCCTTCTCTGCCATAAAAATAGATTCGTTCTACTTTACATATCACACATTTGGCAGAAAAATCAAATTCCACTGGGCAAATCTGATATTTCATTTTGGACAACCTTACAGCATTGATCTTGTAATTTCAATAGTTGATCCATTGGATGTCTCTTGCTCAAATTTCAACTAGAAACATAGTTTACTATATTTTACATTGAAGAAATAGTTTAGACAAATATTAACAGTAATAAAAAATAATCAAATAAATGTTTCTATGATTGGAAAACGAAATACTTGTTGATTATCAAAGTTTTCATTGACAGTTACAATAGTTTTATTAATTTTTGTAATTAGACAGAAAATTATGTCTATTTTTACTTTCAAATATGGATATCATTCATTTACCAAAATAAACTTCTGTAAATTATTAAAAAAAAAAAAAAAAAGATTATAATAGACAAAGCTCAAGTGTTACTTGTTAAGCTAATTACTTAGTTTTCAGTTAGGTAATGTTTTTGAATAGCTTAGAAATGTGTAAATAATATTGCATTCTTTGTTATTCTTATTATTAGTGCAAATTTGGGAAACATGTATATATTGTTCTTTTAATTGTAGGTAACATTTGAATTTATATTCCAAAAATCTAACTTTATATAAGCAGCAACAATAGATTGATAAGAATGACCCTGAAATAACAATTAAAGACTTACAGTGATAAGCAAATAAAAAAAAAACTTTAATTTAAATTAATTTTTACATGGTGATTGTAGATAATGTATTAATAGAGAAAACCAAGATCATTTTATGTTAATCAATTTTTATCTTATAAATTCTTAGAAATCCCCATTCTGTCAATATAAAATCGAAGTTTTCCTCAAAACTTTTAAACTTACTGAGTGACAAAACATCTTTGAGATGTTTTAATAATATTAAGAAAGATAATAAATATTTGTTTGTTTGTTTTTGTAAGTATTTTTGTAAAACTGAAGATTCGAAATATATTGATAGTGTTTTAAACTTAGTTCTTATTGTAAATGCTGTATTTATACAAAAGATTTTAAACTTCAATATAATAAAGCATGGCAGCCTTCAATGGTGGATTAAAGCCTAACTTAATATTCTTTTAGTTTTACTCAGTCTGCAGATAAATCATTAATGGGTTTTTATGATATTATAAGTGTATTCATTTAAGAGAAAATTATTAAAACATTAAAGAATGTCCGCTTTTGCTACCATATATATACAGGGTGATTAAAAATTCTCTGTACAAACTTTAAAGGTAGGTGAGGAATACAAAAACAAACTGTATTCATAGTGGAACGTGTGTCCGCATACACTACTCGAATGTGCTAGAAAGTACACTAAGATTCAGAAATAAAATAAAACAAATAAAGTAGACAACATGTTTATTAGATCCAATGTTTACAACATGACAGTAAAGTGTACACTTACAATAGATGCTTAAAGCTCCTTCACATAATCTCTGGTGCAAACGTTTGATGATTGAGACACTTCTGTTGGGGAACCATTCATGATACAATCGTACAGTTGTTTGTTCCTTTCCGTTTGCTGTTCCATAGGCCAGGTGTATATTTGCCCTCACAGCATTAGTGAAGCAATACATCCTACTCATACAAAGTCAGTATTTCAAATGACTACGGCTCACACAGCCGAACTAATGTGCTACCAATCAGCACCCTACAGCATATTTGGGTGGCGTTTGCAGACATATGTTCCACTATGAATACGGTTTGTTTTTATATTCCTGACCTACAAAAACAAAGTTTGTAAAGGGAATTTTGAATCGCCCTGTATTTCTTTCAATATAAATAATTAATCATTTAGAAGAATTGACGTTTGCCTATAAAGAAGTTGATCAATGCAACAACTTTTTATAATAAAATAAACTTGTGAAATGTAATTTATAGTTTCTATTTAAAAGTACCAATATATTTAGAAAAATAACTTATTTGATTATTTTGCTTATTATTTTTTTTATCTCTGAATTTATAGATATTGCATATCTACAGCGAGCAATGCCAGGCAATGTGGAACTGGAATTCTTTGAATTTCTGGCCAATTTAACGGCTAAAGATGTGGTTGTTTATGCAGTGGAAGAAGGCTCTGTGGTATTCCCACGAGTCCCTTTGATGCGGATTGAAGGCCCTCTACCTGTTGTTCAGCTGATTGAAACAACACTTCTGACCCTTGTCAATTATGCCAGGTCAGCGAAAAAAAGTTTTGTTTTGTTTTTTAATATAATTGAATTTCTTTTGCTTGATTATGTTTTGATAGCACAGGAGGAAATAAAGAAAAATGAGTAAAATTAAAACTTGTTCGAAATGCCCTCCTAGTTTTTGATGCTTATCAATGAATGTAAGAATATGAGACATTCTATTAATTTGTATTTTTTTATTTTCTTTTTGCAGAAAAGAAAATAAATAAATCAATAAAGTAAAGATTATTATTGCTGTATAACATGACTTGTACATTTTTATTGGTAAGCCACATTTTAGTGTTAGTAAATGGGCTGATTTTTGCTGCAGAGTCTCTAAAGACATTCTTTCAAAGACAAATTGAAATCCTTCCTTACAAACGGGAAGGGAGATATAAGATTTTGAGAGATGTTACTGGGATTTCCTTCTTCTGAAACATTTCCATTGCTTGAATGAAATACTAAGGTTGAAATCTATGACTTCTGCAGGACTCAAGGAACAGCTCGTTTCAAGGTATTGTGTCTTTTTAGCTTCATTGGGAGTCAGCTGAAGTTCCACAATTGGGAGGCTTTGAAAATATGAAACTTGTCCAATTTGATTAATACATGAAAATTAATTTCAGTTTGTAAAAAAAAAATATTTTATTTGTATCAAAATTGAGGTTAAATATGAAAAAGTTTCTTAAACGAATAGGTAATTATTTTTAATGGCTTTTTTTTTTCAATTTGTTGCAATGCTAAAGAAAAGTTTTTTAACAACTGTATGGAAACCTTATATTGCAGTTATACATTTTATTTAGAATTGAATACAAAGTCATATGAACTAATACTTTCTTTCCTTTTCAGTTTAATGGCAACAAATGCTGCACGATATCGTTTGGCAGCTGGACCTAATATTAAATTACTTGAATTTGGTCTGAGAAGAGCTCAAGGGCCTGATGGAGGTTTATCTGCCTCTAAGTATGCATATATTGGAGGTACAAGTTTCTTTATTTTATTTTTTATTATAATTCATAATATTTATTGTTTATTACTTCATCTTAAATCTGTCACAAAAGCAGACACTGACATACCAGAAAAACTGAGACCTCTATCTAGTAACATGGGTCATCCTTTTGATTGGATTATCACAGCAACAAGACAGGGCATGGACTCCCTGAACTCTCCGAAATATGGTGAAGATATTGTATACCATTCCTGTCAGTCCACAATTGCCTAGTATTTGCCGGTGGTGGAATCCTTGGCTCTGATGTAATGATGTTGAACCTACATGTTCTATTAGGTTCAAATCCTTAAATGACTGGATCAATTTATGATGCCAAACTCAGAGGAAGGCTCCTCCAGCCATAGTTTGGTGACTTTATGCGGAGGCGCATTGTCCTGCAGAAAGAGCCCTCTTCCATTTATACATGACATGAACGGATGCAAATGATCCACACAGATGCTTACAAACCATCTGTCAGGCAATGCTGTCTGCAGATGAACAGGGGTCCTAATGAATGCCAGCTGAAAATAACTCACACCATAACAGAGCCACTGCCATCCTGGACTGTCCTTTGTTAGCCAGTGGGGTCCATTGCCTAGTGGGCTTTTCTCCACTCTTGTAATCTACCATCAATTAGAAACAGTTGAAGATGTGACTCGTCGGACCAGGCTTCACATTGCCACTATCTTGTGTCCAATAACTTAATACATTATATCAATAGTAATAGAAACAAACATAATAACATACCCATAAAAACAGACCATTCATTAAATAACTGTATATATGAGATCCCATGTATGGAACATATCTGCAAATATATTAGGGATACCCGACATCCAGTAAAAATTCGCATTAAAGAGCACCTGTACATGCAAAGAAATGTAATTTTAATAATATACATAAAACTGGACATCCCTTCGACGTGGCTAATATAAAAGTATTCAATTATGAAAAAGATGAATATTTAAGATAATTTAATAATCTCTTTATATTTTATTAAATAAACCGTACAATGAGCGTGTTCCTATTGCTGCAGTCTATGCATATAATATTCTTCCACAAGCTAAAACAAAATAAAATACACAGCTAATCTTTGCAAAAACTAACATCCCAACCTTTAATGGTTCCACCATTGGTTGATTGGTCACATTAGAACCTGACAAATCCATATCAATGGACGCTTCTCAATCTCCTTCAGTCTGATGATAGCCACTGGAGCTAGTGGCTGAAAGTAGTCACATTTTATATTTTTAAATGTTTATCTTTTAGCCATTTTTAAAGTTTTTTAAAGTGTTTTCTATATTAAATAATTTTTAGAGTCATTAATACATTTGTTAGTTTTACTCTATAAATTCATATAATACTGTAATGTTTAAAACTGCAACATTTAGGAAATGGTGCCAAATTACATCCGGGAGATGCAATAGAAATGATAATCTTTCACTGATCAATTAAATAATATTTCAAGTCTGTAGTGACGTAGAGCCGATATCTGAAACAAACAAGTTTGTAAAAGTTTCAGTTCTATTAAAAAAAAATGAAAAATGATCCTGCTCAGTTGGTAGTCAGTTAATGGAGGTGTGGATAAACAGTAATGCTGTACTGTCAATGAAATGGAACATTTATATCAAGAATATCTACTTTTTTTTTTTTAGAATACCTTAATGGCAATGATATGATACACTTTACATCATAAAATTTAATTCCCTTTTGTGAGATGAAAGTAAATGTGAAGTATTTCAAAATAAATGTGTGTTTGGCGACCAATACTCCATGGATTTTGAGATATTTGATGTTGCTTTCATTGGATTTCTTCTAGTAGCTTAAATGTCAAAAACTACAAGAGGAGAATGTAGTTGCCAGCAATGGCTGTATTGGTAAGGGGAAAGACAGGGATCGAATCCGCTGCGTGCTTCCTTTTTTTATTTTGCTTTTTATACACTACTGTTATGAAAATTGCAGCAGCAAGAAGGAATAAGGAAATTAGCTTGAAGCTTACAGGATATATTAGATCAGATCGTGACATGCAAATGATTATAATGTCAGTGAAACTGCTCCTGCTGTTTTGGAGCAAAACCCTCTGAACTTTCCGGTTTTGGGTATAAATCGGTTGCTCAAACAAGATATTGCAATCAGTAAAGAGCTGACATTGAGTCAACATTGAGACATTGTTTCTTCTGTCTGATGCACTTTGAGTGAGGAAGGATTGTTGGGATGATAGTAGTTGGATTTTGTTTCTATGAAATTGCCACTCATATAGGATGAAACATCTGTACAATGATGCAAATGTGGCATCATTGGACAGATGAGACTTGGACACACAAAAATCCGAAAACTGAACCACAAAATACCACAACTGCTCAGGATGACAGACACCTCAGCCTGCTTTCTCCTTTCATAATTCTGACATTTAAGCTGATGTTTCAACAAACAATATCAGTATCTCAAAATCCATATAATGTTGGCCCCCAAACCAATATACTCTGAAGTACTTCATGAGTACTTTCATCTCACAAAAGGACATTACATTTTGTGATGTATTTATGGTGTGTCGTCTCCTTGTGAGTAATTAAATAACAATAAAGTAGTTTATGTAAGTTTCAGTGTACATTTAGATGATTCATAAGAACTTGAAATGAATTTCAACTTTAGCAGTGATAATTCAAATACACCATTTATTCCACACTATGAGATGACCATAAAAGCATACAAAACATTGTTCAGTCTTTGAAGAAAATGAAATGAAATGATAATCATACTATAGAATGCTTGTTGCACACATTTGCATTTTTTATTGTGGGAAAAAAAAAAAAAAGATTTATCGGGATTCTTTTTTTAAACAGTGTAAGAAACCTGCCAGGAATGAAATATTCCTAAAATATATTTCTTCATGTAAGCAGGGTAAAAATATATCAAATGTGATGTGTCACATTACATAAGACATTACATAGCATCTTCTAAATATTTAGTATGTTTAATTGATCTCTATCACTACCTTATTAACAAAGGCCACAACTACTAAATCCAGTCAGTAGTAAAGCATAGGTTCTCTAACTAGCATTCTTGTGAATGCAAGTGAATCTTTATTAAATTTTCCAATTCTCGATCATTTTCTTACCACGAAACAGCCATTTCTGAGTTATTACTTGTCCAGGTTACCTATGTGATCTAGAATTGGCAGCGGTCCTTATGTAGTTTGAAAGCAAACAAAATATTTGCCCCCAATGCAGTTCAATTGGAAAATAAAAATTCAAAAATAGAATATTGAGTTCACTTTGCTTTAGCCAAATTTTGAAATTTGAAAATGTTTTTGTGAACATCATAATACAGTAGAGCCTCATTATAACGGACTAATAGGGGCTGAAGGTTGTCCGTTTTAATGAAAGTTCGGTTTATAACAAATAATTCTTATAGGGGTGTAATGCAGCAGGGGGTACGTCAATGAAAGTACAATAGTTAGCTATAGAAAGTGTTTATACATCAAATAAAAAACAGCCTTCAACATAGTAGGTTGAATTGAAAAAGATGTGTACATATACACTGCATTAATTTTTAGAACAAGAAGGTTCTGGTTCATGTTGAATGCTTACATTCATTGGTTTGAAAAAATAATTTATTTTCTGCTGGGTTTGTTTGCTGCTTATTTTTTCAGTTAATAACTGACGGAAGTGCCATAAGTGTTCATAATATGCAACACATTTTCATTTGCCGATTATTCAACATATTGAATAACAAAATTTAAATGGTCTTCACTTCGCTCACCTTAATTGTAGGCCGCCAATTTTTTTTTAAACTGTCCGTTATAAGCGACGTCCGTTATAATAGGGTCCGTTATAATGAGGTTCTACTGTAAATATATTATTATTTAAGATGCTTCACAGAAACACTTTTCGAACACCAAGAAGTTGACTAAAGCAAAAGGAAGTGAATAATTTATTTATTTATTTTTGTGAATTTTTATTTTCTGATTGGCTCTCTGTTTCAGTGTTTATTTTCAATAAAGTTTTTTATATTCAGATGACTAATCAGATGAACTTGGATCTATCTGCACAGGGTGGATCAGATTTGAATGGTGGCTAGGGAGCACCAAGACTAACCATTTTTCATCTACGATGTCTGTCCGTTGATGAGAACCTTCGGTGCTAGGGCCTCTATTCAGCAGCACTGCAATTGGCTAAAGAGGTGAAGTGGGAATTGAGAACAGACTTGTGTTTGCCACGGTATGTGTAGATAAGACATGTAACATGGAACTTTTCATGACTGCTGAGATGACTGACAGTTATCTGGAATTGCCGCTACAACTGTTCACGAAATGTCCACGATTCCCACAAACTGTTCACAATGGGAATCTTTTAAATATACAACAATCAGTGCTTTGCTCTGTCATGCATCCATTGCTGTTGCCGACTACAACTTTGAACACCTTCTTTGAATAAATATGTTGTTCACACTTCTTTCCATTCATTCGGTTTGTCTTGGTGTTTCATATCTCCTCTCTAGCCAATTGCAGCACCACTAAATAGTGCCCTCTAACACCAAAGATTGCCATTAGAGGACATTACTTTTGTATTACTTGGGGTAAATGTGGGTGGCAGGAAAGCCAAGCACTGCGACCTGAAAGATCTATTCTACCAACCCACAGAAAGGAGGACAGACGGAGAGAATCACTGAGTACGTATAATAGGGGACTCGCAGGGGAAAATCCCGAGAAAACCAGCCCAGCGCGGATCATCCACCATCACAAAACCCACATGAGAACCGAACCTCGGAACTCAGAGGTGAGAGTCCAGTGTCTTAGCGACAACGCCAACTGTGCGGCCATTAGCGGACACACATTCATAGACAAAAAAAGATTGTGTCTTGGTGCACCCCATCTCCCATTAACATTTGTACAGAGTGTTTTGATACACCCTGTATTTTCATTCAGTACTACTACAGCATTAAAAACAGTTGCAATGTCAATTTCAAACTTCTCTCTTTTGTAAATGTCAAAAAAACATAATGAAAATTCAGAAAGGCTGCATTAGATTCTTCAGATTGATGGGAATATTTAATAATAAGATGCTCATTTTAATATATTTATATTGTTTTACTAAATAGGATTTGATGGTACAAGCAATGTTTTGGCTGGTAAACTATTTAATATTCCTGTTCGAGGAACCCATGCCCATGCTTATGTCTCATCTTTTTCAGCTCTTGATGATCTTAATGTAAGAGTAAGTTCGTTTGTATTTATTCCCTTCTTTCACAAAATAATCCCATTAAGGGCATTCCCAATTATTTTAGAATAACTTAATATAAAGTAACTTTGCCTTTATTCTTTTTTCTTTGTAATTTTTGGAATATTATACACAATACATGTACATAGTATCATTACTGTAAACATGGGTTATTTACAGTATTATGTGCATATTAATATACACAACACATCTAATGTAATAATGGGTGTCAGCTCCTAAAAGAAGCATTTCTGACCCTGTGTTATTGGACAGCTTTGCTAGTTTGTTTTTGTAGAACCTTTTACTGAGTGTTTGTTGATACCTTTAACACATTCAGTGCTGCCATTGTAGGCAATCCCCAACTGCCACTAGATTATTGTATGTTTCTATTGTATATGGTAAAATAAGAAGTCAGCTAAAATAAGCCTCACATCAACTATCACAGCTCCGTGTAGGTGACACCTCTGGTTAAATTCCTGTGCTAAGTGTCTCCTAAATACTAGATTTTTAGTAGTTTTTTATGGTTTCGTCAATGATATGGTAAGGAAATAAAATATAAATTGGATAGATTACAAAATAAGGTATATGATTAAGAAACCTCTATTTTTTCAAATTCGAATTCTATAAATCAACATAAAATCAGTAATTATCATCAAATAATGGTGTTTTTCAAGGCCCATAATAGTCACTCATTATTATGTGGAAGGGAAAAAAAAAAACACAAAAGTTCGGTGCCAACAGTTCATGACAGTTTCAGTGTCTACTGAGATGCCACACACAATACAAGTTCCTTTTACAAGCACTGGTAGCATACTGTCCAATAGAAATTGCCTAGTCACACAACAAGGCACCATGTAATCGGCATGTCTACTACTAGCACTATCTACATGGGTCCGTCTGGTCGGCAGTGAATTTGTTAAAAAACACCCTGAATATCAAAGAATGAGAATGGTAATGAATAACTAGTATTAAGTTTTGGAACCCATGTCATAAAGGAGATATGTTAAAATGAGGGACATGAAATTCTTTAATATATTTTTTAAAAAAAATCCCCATAATTTTTTCAAGCAGTTGAAATTCACATTCAAACAAAACTATCAAGCAACAATTCAACTATTAATATGATTGCATTTTTCAAATTTAAGAATGGCAAACTGAAATTATATGGAATTATTCGTTTACTTAATTCATTAAAAGAAAAGTATTTGGAATAACATGAAGTTACATAATTACTACCTGTGCCCTTTTTACCTTACTTTTAACTTTTTCATTAAGTTTCATAATGATCAGATTGTTTCTTATTTGATCTTAACATTTTTTTTTTTTTTTTGGCCTTATGTAAAACTGTAACTTTTATTTTATTTTTATTTTTTTTCAATTCAAATTGGAATTTGATTGTATGTATTTCCTAATGATTAAATGTTGATTGATTTTTTTTTTTAAGCATTTGCGGCATAAAGATGATCCCTCAAAAGAAGTGGATTTCCTGGAGTTAACTATAGAATGGCAGAAGAGGATTTCGCCCGTGCTGGGACTGTTGCCTGATCAGGCTAATAATGGAGAACTAGCCGCATTTCTCACTTATGCCATCGCCTTCCCCGAGGGTTTTTTGGCTCTTGTTGACACGTATGATATTCTCAGGTGACAGCTGCAAAGCCACTCGTCCTCTCCTGTGCACGTGTCCTTCCTGACCCCTGCCTGACCTGCGCTTGCATCATGTTGTTCTAAGGGGCAGTAATGCACATGTTTGGTGTTCCATTTCACACTAACAGCAAAATTAGTTTAACAGTCGATGAACTGTTGATCAGGTTAGTTATAGTCGCTTCCTAAAATTATGATAAATAGTCGAACTTCCATTATTCAAGTTTCTGTAATTTATGACAGATAAAACATATTTCCAGACAATAAGCTTTAATTCTTTCATTGATTTTTAATCTAAACCTTGAATTAAAAAAAATAATAACATTAGTTTCCCAAAAAACAAATCACTTATTAATAAATCTTTAGCTTGGCTTTTTATTAAAAAAAATAATGTCTCTTTAAACAAGTGCATTCAGCATCTGTTAGTGTTTTTGTTTTTTAATTAATGAGTGACGTCACTGGGATGATTTTACTGGAATTCTTACTTTTACTTCCATAATTTATTTGAGTAAAATTCTAATTACAACATTTGAAAATATGGAGGTAATCATGGATCTTAAGGATTAATAAATAACTATTAAGACATTTTTGGCATTTGGTTTGCTAATGTGGTGTTAGGTGAGGAGGGAAAAATTAATTGCTTTCTATTTTACACAGATAAAAGTTTATTTCTGCTCTCCAACCTACGAAGATGCTATTATATATTGAAACTCTTAGATTCTAAGCTTTTTTCTTCGTCCTGTTTTCCTAAGGATTTGATTAATTGAAGTTCGATTGTATTTTAATATCTCATGAATTCACTTATCAAAACAAGCTAGGGATATAAAAGAAATTTCAAAAAGTTATATCAATATATATGAAATTTTAAATATTTCAATAAATTGAAATATTTGTTGAATTATCACATTCATAGTTTGTTTTCTCTGGGCAGATAAGAATTGAAGTAATTCGTTGTTTTGAAGTACAGTTCATTGTACTTTTTAGTCTTCTGATTTAGATCAGCAGACTAATATTCCCGTTTTGTCTGTCCGTCTGAACAAGTATCGTTAAAATCTAATTAAATTGCTATGATTGTACAACAATCATAACAATCGCAACAATTGCATCTTGCATTGGCAACAATCACATTTATAGTGATTGTTGTGATTGTCAAAAGGCGCAACTGTTGCCTTTTATTGGAAATAAACACAAGGAAATTAAAGCAATATCAATGATCAGAAGATGTGAAGCATTGTGATTGGTTTACTAATCGCTTTCCCTACCTTGTTTATATACTTGAAGGTATTATTATTTGTTGAGAAAATTGATGATGTTACACTAACGCCTCATTATAAGCCAAAATAGTTTCTACATGCTTAGCAAGGAGAAACTTGCTTATTGCTGTGCTCATGTTGCACTGATGAGATTTCAAATGTTTATTATTTTTGATTAAACAGTCTGTAATCTGCCACACATTCAGATTATAATGATCTTACTTATCATGTTTGCTACCCTTAGAGTTAGCATTTAACATGAAGAATGATTTTATTCTCTGATTAAATTGGATTCAGTCTTCTTTTAGAAGAATTGTGATAAAGACTATTAGAGACACATTATTAATCTGTCGGTTTTAATCAGTGATATAGCAACATGGCAGATTTTTCACAATTTAGAAATAGTTTATTGCAGAGATGTTGTGCTTCGTGTTCAGGTCACTGTGATATCTATTCTGTTTAATCTGTTGAACATTTTCTGTAACTGTTCAGAAGAATGAAATTATTTTATTGTAAACAGTTCTTGAATGTGAACTATGCTTTTTCAATAGATCAAGTCCATCAAAATTTAAGGTTAAGGTAATTGATAAAAAAATTACCTAATAATTCCCTAGCCGAACTTTCATTTCGTATTAAGTGATTTGCACTATTTTTTTTTTTTTTTAATAAAATTTTTTCACCTTAAAATTTAAAAATTTAAAATTTTATTTGCCATAATTTTACAAACCGAAAAGTGTTTTAACCCATGACACTTACAGAAAGCAAGGATATCTACTCATAAGAAATAACTGAAATGTCATGAAATCCTTGGCTTTTTTTGATGAGTTATAAATCAAATCCTTTACATTAAGTTATAAATTTTGCTATTTACTAATCTTAATATTAACCATTAGTTCTTTTAACTGGAAGCTATAAATTTAACCACTGCATGTCACTGAAGAAAGAGAAACATTGATAGGGAAGACTTACTTTTAAAAATATAATGAGAGTCAACAATGAAATGCAAGATAAATTTTGCATGAAATTATTGTTATAGAAATCTTGTGAGATTGATAGTAAATTAGCAATTAGCATTTTTGACTCTTATTAGCTTTCTGTCCTAGTTGGAAGTCTCTTAGAAACTGAAGATTCACAAAGGATCATTAAACTTTTCTTCATTCCATATTTAACAAAAATGAATGAATCATTGTTATTATGTTGTTATTGTTAATAAGATTAAATTAAGGTGGAACTTTTTTTTAATTTTTCATTCTTATTCAGCTGCATTTCTCATTTTTCTTTGCATGTTTTGAATGCTAATTCCTCATCCTGTCTGTGATAATTCTTCTTTATGTTAGATTCGTTTTTGAAATGTTTGATTATTTAAGTCATTGCTTAATTCAGACATTTGTACTAAGCCTTTTTCATTGTCTTGGTTAATCAGTAGCACTTTCAAGTGGATTGTATTAAAGATGCTGAATGCAGAAACAGTAGGACTTAGGTTTATCAAATACAAGAAATTACGTGACATTGTTGAGGGTTTTTATTTAATAACTATTGAAGAAAGCCTGAGTAAATTCATAGCATAACTACTGTGCTCCATATAAAAAGGTTCATTATATGTGATTGTATAACACAAATATTAAGCTTAGGAACTTTGATTCGTTAGCTTGTAGATTGTTAGTAAAGGAGACAAATCGAATTAGTTATTGTTTACGTAGGATTGCTGTCTTTTTCCTAGCATTGATATTCATTAAAAATCCCATAATCCAATGATAAGCAGAGGCCAATTTTGGCAGATAATATTAGTAAAAGAGAAAATGTAAATTAAATGCTTGTTCTCAGACTTTGGCTACTACAGCCTGTATTTATTTGCATTTCCATACTTCCTGATTTCCTTTGGTTTTTTTTAGGGTTTATGGTTTTTATTTCCTTAGCTTTTTCCGATACCCTTTTTGGCTATTGCCAGAGCTTCATTTAACCGTTACAGCTTCAGTTCATGTAATCAGTTGGGCATCATCTTTAGTTTTCTTCTAAGTCTTACTTTATCCAAATCAAATTTATCCATTTCTGACCTCAGTTTATTCACTTTTTAAAAGATGGAATTTTTCTCAAATTATTTATTTTTTCTTGAATTGCTGGAATTTCTGGCTATGTTTTAAGCATAGAGATGTAGTTATTGTAGTATTGTTGATAACTCTATTGTAGTTGCCTTCAGTTTCAACTAAGGACTCATTCATATCAAAATTTGTTCCCTGTCTTCAAGCTTTACTGATTGATCAAATGACTCCAGTAGGTTTGTTTTTATCACATTCCTCAATTCTTATTTGTCTGAAGTATTGTGAGCTTGTAAAATATTTTTTCTGTATTTGTCCAATAAGTCTATTGTCTCTGAGAGGTTTAATATAGTGTTCCTTCTTCACTGCAGTGATTCTAGGCTATGCTCTAATCTTTGTACTGTTTCCATTTTCTTTTGTTGTTATCACTGCATAGAGAGAAAGAAAACTAGTTTTTAAGTTTCATTTCCTCGAAAAGAAAAGAAAGAAACTTATCTATTGGAAACAAAGAAAAGCAAAACTATTATGTTTTGTGAGCATTACTTTCTTTTATCTATAACTGAATGGAAAATTAATAATTTTATATTTAAGTAACTACAGATAGACCTAAATTGATAAATAGGCAAAATTTAATAATGTAATTGTGATAAAAGAACTGTTCAAATTTTATTCATGTTTTTAGCAGAAAAAGAATTGCATTCCAACATAGTCCTTAAATTAAAATGTGAATTTTGTTCACTTCCTTTCAACTGAATTTTGCCCATGAGTTGTAAGGAAACAAAGAAAGCCAATATTGAAAAGGTTGCCACAGAAACAACAAGAATCCTATAACTATAATATTCAATGTTATTTAAATAAAACTTCCTTCTGCCCTTTTGTCTATGAAAGAAACAGTGAACTTGTTGCAGTTGGTTATTTTTATGGTGCAGAACAAAAATTAACTTTCATTGATAGAATAATAAAGTTGTATAACAATGTCTTGTGTCGTAAATAAAACAAGAATTATAATATTTTATCAAGTTCTAGATATTGAATTAAAAAAATAAACATATTGTAATAAAATTATCAGGCCTTGTTATACTTATAAAGGTTTCTATATAAAATATATATGAAACATTTATTTGTGTTCTGAAGTGTGAAATGGAACATTTGTTTTGTTTTTGTTTTTTTGTTTTTATTTGAATAATCTTGCCAGAAAATGCTTAGTTAAGCTTTTGCTTGCATTTAGAAATTTAGTGATAATTTCATGTTATTTATTGCCTTTTTTTTTGTTTCAGTGGGAGGGAAGGGCAAGCATTAGATTGGTTTTGTTTTGTTTTTTGATTGAAGGAAGTTAATCATGTAAATATTTTAGGATATATACACTTAAAAATTGATTTTTATTATTAGTATAAGACCAATATTTTTAGAAAGAGAAGATATCTTGAATTAAGGGATTAGGAAATGCTAATGGGTAACAAATTAGATATTATTAAGCTTTCTTTTTAAGTTGATTCTATCAGAATATTAATTTTACTTGATTGTGAAAGAAGGAAACGTCATCTGAAGTTTTTGTTTTTTTATCAATATGATGTTTCTAATTATTATTGAGGTATAATTAAATTTAGAGTTTGTGTTGAAAACAGCTTCTGATAACAGAACACTTCCATTCGTAGGCTCTTGGTTTTCATGCTTTGCAAAATATTTATGAAACGGACAACTATTTTACAAGATGATGGAAAATTTGGTACATTGATTTAATTTGTAAGGATGATTTTGATTAAATAAGATTCCTTTTACGTATGGCTTTATTTTTAAGAACTTTGGCTTTTTTTTAAGGTATTTAAGCAATCTTACAGATTCATTATCTATAAATACCACTGATAGTTTTCAAATGCAAGTGAAAACTTTTACAAACTAATTTCAGCATAGTTAGGGTAACTTGGAAAATAAAAAGACAAGAAAAAAACATTACAACAGAAAAGAATCTTATGTAAGAAAAAATTATTATTTTTTTTCTTTTTAAATATAGTCATCCTAGACATTTTTGTAATCAGTTGAAATCTCATCCCATTTATCAGAAAAGAATTGCATAGCCAAGGAAAGAATTGCTATAGAATTTGTAATTGAAATATTTGCTGTTTAAACAAATCAGCACTTCAACTCATCACAAAAGTATTTAAAGGTTTATTTAAATACTGAAGACAAATTTTCGGGAATCGTACATATTCCCTTTATCAATACAAAATAATCAAACAAACAAAAATGGGTAGAATAACATAACAAAGTTCAAAGGCATGAAACGTTAATACATACAAATTGTAGTAACAAATAATATGTTATCACAATTAATATTTATTTGAGTTAACAAAATAAACGATCATTACTAATTAATCAATCAAATTATATTGTTAGTAATTTAAAATATCAAAAGTTGCTATTTTTTTTACATCAGTACTAATAAATTCTTTTATTAACATAATAATATTAGGATCTACAAATACTCCTTTGTATCTATTAAAATTTTTACTTTTAGTATTTTTAATGACACAACTTTCCAAAATTTTCCTTAATTTGAAATCAGTTTCTTTATAGAGAATTTTCACATTGGTGTCCATAACATGACCTTTTTGTCTACAATGGTTAGCTACGTCAGATATTTGTCTAACTATCTTTAGATGGAGAGAAAGAAGATTATTGAAGAATTTGGAGTATTTGCTGTATAATTTCTAGTCTAAGGTTATTTTATCAAATATATCTTAAAAAACATCAGAATTTACTGATATGTCAAATGCAGTTCCATATATGTGAGTTATTGTATTAATTTTATATCAATTTAGAATTTGTATAAAATTGTTGTGAAATTGTCAGGTCTCTGCAGATAAACAATCTTAAATAAGATTTTATCTGCTTTCAAGCTACCACGTGAACCTTATGCGTGTAATTCGGAAATTTGCATGTGGACCTGTTTTCTACTGAACACCTACATTTATGCGAATCGGCACAAATCAACATGTTTTGTCGGATTCTGTGACTGTAACCCTTAAGAATCGCTTTTATCCTTAAGTTTTGGACATGTGTACATTTAGTAACTTACAATATCATTTGAAAAAGAAATTGAGAGAAGAATCTTATTTAAGTTTCTTTTGATTTGTGAAAAGCTAAAATGATGAGGAACTGAACATTTAAATTATAACTTGCCTCCAGAAAGACAACAAAGTAAGAAAGAGAATTAGATACCCAATAGAAAATCTGGGAGTTCAGAAGACAGTTTTAAGATTTTCAAGAACTTTCAAATTACTTTGTAGGAATAAAGCTAATTTTGAAAAATATAGAATTGTACATCTGAGATGAGATTAAGCTATTTAATGAGCAATGAATAAATTTCCTTCTACACAAATAATTTTCTAATTATAAAATTGCTAGAACCGACTGGTTGCTTTTGACTTAATCAAATTTTAAATTCTGTTTGCTTGTTTAGATTACTGCATGAATCTATAACTTTTCAGTAAATTGAATGATCATGAAAATATTTTATTCACTTCTAGAAACTGAGTTTCATATAATACGCTTGTAAATCTCTTTGGGTCTGGTCTTTTCAAATCTGTTGCTGAATAATATTGCATTATAAAGTTGATATAAGTGACACTTTGAATGAGTCATTATATCTGAGATTATTGACACCTGTAACAATATTTTGGAAAGGTAATGTTTTTGTGACAGTTTGATATTTGTTTTTTCTTTCCGGAATGTACTTCTAACTACTAATATGTAACATGCTTTTTAAGTCATTGGGATTGGATGTTGATGGTTTAACTTGATTTTTTTTAATTTTCTAATAATTAATATCCTACCTCTTAAACCTAATTATTTCTTTATACTTGAAATGTGAGTGAAAATTTAGACAAGATTTAAGTAATGATATTCATAAAGAATATGATTTGGTATTGTTTGAGCCATGTTTTTTAATAGTGCCAGTGTTAATTGTCTCACTATGTCTGTATTTAGTATAAAGTTTAAGGTATCTTTAGTTTTAACTGCTCAAATCACTTGTAACAGATTAATAATTGTGTGGCATTTTACTGAGCATTAATATAAATAGTTTCAGAATTCAAGAAAAACTCTTGACTAAAGGTGGATTTGAATTTCTCACATTTCATTTAATAATTCTGGAATTTATAATAGCCAAAAAGTCTTTTCCTAAGTTCAGATTTAACAATATTAAAAAAAAATGTTAAAAAAAAAAAAAAAAACAAACTTGTTGTTGATGCAAGAATTAAAAATCAAGACACTGATAAATTTATCTGACATGAAACTTTAGAAATTAATATGGGAATATAAGAAACTTTACAAAATGCAAGCTGCAATTATTATATTATGAAATTAGAAGTGTATGAAAAAGTAGAGACAGAAAGTTGAATTTCTGTCCACTTTTTTCAAATTGTAGAGTTCATCATCCATCCACACATTAGAGAAGAAGCAGAGAAATGCCTGCTTATTCTTTCAAATAAATGGACAGGCTAAAGAATAACAACTGTTTTATATTCTAAAAAAAAAAATTATTTAATACAAAGTTAAATTATTATCATGTGCTAATGATTTGGTATATAATGTTCATAAAAATAATTTTAGAAATTATGATCATTGAAATATATTATATTGTGTTATAATTTTATTATATTGTCTTATAATTAGTTGCAACGTGTTTCTTGATATTGTGAGGAAAAAAAAATTGAATGTAGCTCCATTACTTATTAGGAGGTTATAATGATGAGATAATTACAAAAAATTTGGGAGAAAAAAAAATGAAATAAACTAAAAATGAAATAAACTAAAACTAATAAACTAAATAAAGAAGAAAATTACAGATAAATCTTCATCTTCCTGAACAAAAACAGTCTTCTATTGAACAAAAACTAATTATTTAGAAATAAACTGGAGAAAATATTACAATTGGAAAAAGTAATTATGCAAAAAATGATTAGATTTAAAGAAAAAATAAAACAAATACTCAGCGTAATATTGAAAACATAATTTTCTATAAAAAAGTTGGGATCTTGGCAGTTTCACTTCCCAGAACAAAAAATTCTGCGAAGTGTCCTGTTAAAGTTGTTGTTATTTGATTGATTTCAAGAGTTGTCTGTCTACTATATAATCTGTCTTCAGATATTTCTGTTTGACTTTGTAGCCTGACTTCTTAGGTCGGAAGAGTCAGAAAAGAATATCATGAGTATTCTTATGTTCAACCTGTGTAATGATCTACAGCATTTTTTATTTTGACTTCTGTATCTGGGAGACTGAAGAAATTCTCCATTCATTTGTTTAGATTTTTCAACATTTATAATTGTGCTGAGCTTATCACTGCTTCAGAGAATACAGCAATTGTTCATATGACTGATAGAAGAAAGAGAAGATTTCAAGTCCACCTTTAGATATTGTAGTCTGAAGTTATAAATAAAAGAAGTGCAATTTTAAAATGAACAATCAAACTTTAACATTTAAGTATTAATAATTTGGTTTCAAGCAATTTGAAATGTCATATAATAAGTGAAATCATAAAAAACTAATTTTGAGACTGGAATTTTCTTATGATATTAAATTTAACTATTCCATTTATTAAAATTAATTGTAATGAAGCTTATTCTGCTTTTATTTAATCTTATTGATTATCATTGCTTTGTTACTCCTGTAATTACACAATAGTGATAACAAAACTGAAACAAGATAGTACCGAGTTATTCTTTTTGTTCTCTATACCAATTTGTGGATCTGTTCCATTATGGTTATGTAACAGTAGTGTTATTATCATATAATGCAGTGTTTCCCAACCTTTTTTGTACTATGTCCCACCTAAGCCTTTCTAAAATTCTTATGCCCCTATTACTATTATTGCCCCCTCCCCCAATAATAATAATAATATTGCCAATCTACTTCTATTTTTAGTAAAAGTGCGAATGCCAATGGTCTTATTTTTTATATTTGTAAATGTTCTGAGGAACTTTAGGGGATTGTTTTTAAGAAGGTTTTTTTATTTTTTAGCTGTCAACAATTAATTGTTAAATAAAATATTACCATGAAGTGTATATATTTGCTACTTACTGTAATTAATATAATTTATATACAATTACGATTTTTCATAATTTAAATAAATAAGAAACAGTATAAATATAACAGTTCTTAAACGGCAAATCAGTTTTATATATTGTTATGGTTAAAATATAACACAGTTATTATTATATATAAGAAAAATAGAAATGAAATCTGTGCATTTGCACTGAAAATGGAAAAAACGACACTGATCCCTCAAATAGGTTCATAGAATTTTCGACTTACCCCCCTGCGGGGCGTGGGCCCCATGTTGGGAAACACTGATATAATGTATGAAACCAACAAAAGTTACGTTTACAAGAATGAAGTGAATCCTTTATACTTTGAAGCTTAATCCATTCAAGTTATTTCCTACATTTCTTTTATGTTTCTGAAAAGTTAATGATATCATAAATGGTATTTAGAATTAGGAGTTACTGATAAGACATGTTAGTAGAGGATAAAGGGCTACTGCATCATTATTATCCTGTAAAAGCAGACTTTAGGTTAAAATGCCTCGGTATAATTGAACTTGCTGCAAAAAAATGTTTTTGAAAAATTGCTTTTTCATTTAGCTCTAATTTTTTTTCATTCTCTAATAGTGGCATCTTTAATCAGTTCATTTAAAATTCATTTATCTTATATTTATTTATTTTAGTCAAAAACAAGAAAGTTAGAACATTTAAAATTTCCAAGAACATTTAAAATTGCCAATGGAAATTGGAATTAAAAATGTTTCACAATAGTGTTTGTTTCAAATGACTATAATTTTTCAGTTATATAACAAAGTTAATTATTTATGTATGTGTGAAGTTTTTAGTCATTGATAGCCCTTATTAGTAAAAGCAGCTGTCATTACTGTTCAGAGTTTGTGATTTTAGAATTCTTAAGGAAGGTTTATCTAAGTTTCATCTTTGGATTGTCCTTTTTTTTTTTTTTTTATTATTTAAAAATTACTGTTCATCATTCTCAGTTTTAACAGTGGTTACAAGTAAAGAAGTACTTCAGTATTGGGTAAAATGTTGATCACTTAGTTGATGATGACTCATTGCTGTATGGTGGCGTTATAAGAAGTTACTATGAATAAGAAAGGACAGAGGCAGCACAGCCAAGCCAAGGTTATAATTTGAAATTTTTTCCGCTGTTTTAAGTCAGGTTGATGGAATATGTATTACTGAATTACTAGGGAAGAATGGCTATTGCTACAAATTTGTCCCATTCGACAGTGAACAGAACTGTCAAAGAGCGAAAAACACAGGATGAGAGGCACAGTTCATTTTCCACATCGAAGCCACTTGTGGCTATGGATGATATTTATAAACAGTGTGAATAAAATAAAAATAATAATTTAACAGTATATAGGTAGGTTAAAGATGCAAAGAATATAAAAAAAATTTGAAGATTTTGTTATTTTCTACTTTAATTTGCAGAATGTAGAAAACAGATGTTGCTGAGAATTCCTGGAAATCATAATCCATCACCCACAGAAGGTCTTCTTTCACTTCACCAACTGTAAAAAGAATTCAGACTAGTTCTGTTGCTAATTTGAGCTTTCTGCAGTTGTTGCTTCAGGATCTCATTCCTAGAGTTTAAAGATTGATGCTTGGTTACATATACACTCATGGACAAAAAAATTAGCACAGCAAGAAGGAGTCGTCAAAATGAAACGAAAATTTACATACGTAATGACTACTTTGATATAAGTAAATGATAAGAAAATCAAAGAAAAAGGATAATTTATTTCAGAGAAAAAGGCAAAAGAACGGAGGAGTTAATACACCGTTGGACCCCCTCTAGCACGAATGCACGATGCGATACGATCGGGCATTGAGTCATACAAGTTCTGTATGATGTCTTGAGACATTTCGTTCCATATTTGCTGTAACCTTGCCTCTAGTTCGTTCAAACTCGTGGGATGCCCAACTCGTCGTCCCAAATGATCCCAGATATGCTCGATTGGAGACAAATCTGGGGATCGGGCAGGCCAAGGAAGGGTAGTAACAGTGCGGAGACAGTCTTGTGACACCCTTGCCGTATGAGGCCGAGCATTGTCTTGTTGAAAAATGGCTCCTGGGAGCCGTTGCATGAGTGGCAACACATGTGGTTGCTGGATTTCATGAACATACCGCTGGGCTGTTATGGTGCCACGGAACAATACTAGGGGTGACCGTGTATTGTAGGCAATGGCACCACATACCATCACACCAGCTGTGGGAGCGGTGTGTCGCTGTACAGCAAAGGCAGGATTGAAGCGTTCACCACGGGCTCTCCACACACGAACACGATTGTCATCACTGCCGAGATTGAATCTGGATTCGTCGCTAAAGACGACCTGGTTCCATTCCGCTGCAGTCCAGTTTCCTCGTGCGCGGCAAAACTACAAACGGAGGCGTCGATGGGTGGGCGTCAAGGGCAGCACACATAGTGGGCGCCGCGATACCAACTGTCCTTCAGCCAGGCGCCTTCGTATGGTTCGAGAAGATACAGCGGCCCCTACTGAAGGTGCTACCTGTGCCTGGATGGCGACCGATGAAGCAGTTGGCTGTACGCGTGCATTTCTGACTATGTGGCGGTCTTCTCGACGACTGGTCTGTCGAGGGCGTCCTGAGCCTGGTCTTCGTGTACATGACATCTCTCGGGTCCACTGGTCCCAACACCTCCTCACAACACAATCAGAGCGGCCTAATTGACGAGCTACTCGCCTAGCTGACCACCCAGCTTCCATCATCCCGACGATTCTCCCTCTCTCAAACTGCGCCAACTGCGTATACTGTCTTCGAACACGGCGTAATGGCATGTCTACCTCAGCTCTTCCTTTGTAAATGATTCAGCACACTCAAACAAGCTTTGGTTACCTGTTTTATACTCCACAGAGTACGATGTTCAACGCCCTCTACCGGCTATACGTAATGCGCAATCACGCTGCATTTCTAATCATTTGCATATCTCCCCGACATGTACCTTCATTGCAAGTTTCGTTACGATCCCGCAATTATTTCTTGGTGCGCTAATTTTTTTGTCCGTGAGTGTAGTTTAGCTATATATTTTCTAAGTAGTTGACTACTTTCTTTCCATCCATTTTCCTTTTACATATTTCCTACTCTTTATTGCATTGTTGAAATCAAAATTAGAAACTGTACACATATGAAAAAACATAAATAAATGAATAAGCTAGCACAAGTGGTAGAAGGAGATAGCTAATGAGAATAAATTAAAAAAATTATATATCGAGAGACAACAGTTGCTGTAAACAGTAATAATAATCTCTAGATTAAAAAGAAAACACTCCTTAGATGATATATATGCTGCTTAGTAGAAAGTCACTGAACACCCTCATGGTCAGGATAAACAGTGTTGCATTATATCTCATATGTCTATAATTGTATAAATGGGCTGTCAACAATGCACCCAAGGCAGTCGAATTGTATCCAGGTGAAATGACTGTGAGAATGGAACTGGCAGAGTTTTGAACTAGGTTTTGTGATAGGATGCTATGTTGCAGGCTTATCTGTGTATCAAATTGGTGAAAAATTGGGCCATCTAAAGTGAATAGTCAGTGATACCATACTGAGATGCACATGGGCTCGACTATAAATGTTCCCTGTAGTGGACAATCATCAAAATTCACCAAATAGTATGATTGGGTGGTATGGAGGGTGGAAAATTACTGTTCGTTGGCCAACAGTTGGAATGCAGAGCTCTTGTTTATTGATGGAACAAATCTGCAGCAAAACATTCAGATTCGAGGCTCATAAGCTAGGTTTCCATGAATATACAACACATTTTTCTGATTGGATGGACAGTGTACAACCTCAACTGTGAAAATTGGGTGGCAGCTGTGTTGTGGTATAGTTCTTTTTTTCTGGTTCAGCCTCGGATATTTGGTTATGTCGCTACATTGAACAGGGAGAGATATCTGAACATTCTGGACAGTGAAATCCTTCCTTTATTAGCAAGATGATGTGCCCTATCATAAGGTTGCCGCTTTAACTGCACGGGTTACGGACATGAATGTCACCAAACTTGATTGGCCTTCACAGAGCCCTGATTTGAACTGTTTTGAATTCTTTGGGATGAACTGGAGTGATGAGTGAAGTCTGGGATATCTGCCTCACAATGATCCAAGAGCTTGTAATATGGCACAAGGTGAAATGGTCCAACATTTCGGCTAACAGCTATCATTACACTTGTGGAAAGTAAATCCCATCGGATTGCTGCAGTCATCGCAGCTAAAGAAGGTTCATCAACATGTTAAAGTGACCTCCATGGCTGTTTATTTCAAACAATTTGGTGCTAATGACTTCTCTCCAAGCAGCGTATATTCCTTACATGTTGTTTTAGTTTCACGCCATCAAGTGGCTTGCCCAAGCAAACCACGATCACAGGGTAGAAAAGAGATGGGTAAAGAGGGTGAAAGGGGACTGGTCGGAAAAGGGAGGGGGCCGAGGAAATCTAGCCAAGAGGCAGGAATTCAACCGTGGCCCGCGTCTTTCAGATAAATGAATAGTGAGGACAAAAATTCAGGTAAAGATTTAAATGAAAGATTTTATTAGGTGATAAAGTCTTAGGAACGAACAGAATTAAATAAACTATATTACATAATCAGTCATAGTCAATTATATAAATCTTGGATCCGAGAGACTTGAGAGAGCCAAGTGTTGACACAGTGCATAAGCGAGCTGAGCTGCCAGGGTGATCTCTAAGAAAGTTCACTTAACTCTGAAGCTCACTCGCGAGCACCATTTTTCTATACTTCTCTGGAGAGTTCTCGTGGGTGAAATCGTCAAGCAAAAACAAAGATGAGTTCCAACCAGCAGCACAATACAGACCTGACTGGCACCGCTATCTGGCTCAAGCCCGGTTCTTCTTGAAGCTGTTTCCACATGCTGTAACTGGCTTCCTTCGGAGGCACCATCTGGCTGAAGCAAAAAGCGGATTGGGTCCTCTACAAGTGTAGTACCACACGAAATGTGAACCTCGCTTGCCTCGCCCTTTCTACGCCTTCACGCACACTGCTGAGTCATTTTCCCCAGCTTCTTTTGTGCACTACTATCAACTTTTCTCTGAGAGCTGTCTCACACACTGCCACCGACTTCTTTTCAGTGATGTCGGCAAAAGGATGAGAGGGCGATGGGGTTAGACATGGGCCAAACCACGCTCAGCTTGACCGACTTCATCTATACTGACCCTGCCCTCTTACATGCTGCTTGCCGGATTTCTTTCAGGGGTTAATATCAAGAAAGGTGAAGGCAGGCAGGGTCAACTGGCAACTGGCACCGCTGGTCACAGGATCCTTGGTCATCTTCTCTTGCCTTCTCACATGCTGCTGCTTACCCTCTCGGGGTCCATCATTATATTTGTCAGAGGGGTGTGAGGCATTTCTTTCCTCCCACCATTGCTTCTGACCCAGCTCTCTTTTGTTATGACATCAGGAGCAGCCTTTCCTTTTGTTTCCCACAGTTGAGAGAGCATTTCTGAAGCAGTTTACAGCAGGGGGAAAGATGGAAGGAAGCTTTTCGTTTCTGAAACAATAGGCTTCATGGTCAGATTGCCTTTGTGTATCTTCAATTGAAGCTTTCTTGAGCTGTTCCTGAAGTCATTAAAACATAACACAAAGCTTTGGCACCCAGTTAGTGGGGACCAGAAGTAAGAAACCCTATGATCACTGGGATAAGGTTTAGAGAGAGAAATAGAAATTGAAAATAATCGAGAGAAAAGAGGAATTTATTATAGAAATTTGATACAGGAGAAATGGAGGCGAAAAGGATACAAGTGGAGCGCCGGGGAGCGAACACATTTGTGACAATATATATACAGGGTGTTTCCGAACTTATTCTTCGGTAATAAGATGCTGGATAGAGGGTATGAAAACAAACAGTTTTCATTAAGTATTGTGTGTCTGGTCTTACAGTTGTTTCAAAGCAGAACATCAAGCGATGGCGCGACATTGTCGCAGAATGAAAATGAGGGCTGCAGAAAGATATCCTATAGAACAGGGGTGACAAGACGTTGATCGCGGTCCACCGGCATTTTCTGGTGACTGCATGTGAGATTTCAAAGTTTGGAGGTTTTTGTTTCAGTTGTCGATTTGGAGATTCCGTTTTTGTTTTTTTTTTAGTCTTAAGGTGACCGCGCCACTTGGAGTATATTTGAGGTAGCCCTTGCCTTACAAAAGTCTACCCACCCCTCATATAGAATGAATGTTTTTTGCGGGACATAAATGAAAATTTAAAATAAACATTAACATAAACATAAAAACAAAGAATTGATCATGTGTAAATTGCTTACTTATTCACTTATAAAACCTCTATGATTAATTTATTAGTAAAATGACCGCACCTGCAGAAAGTTTTTTGTCTTAGCATCAACCGTTGCAGAAAGATAAAAAACATTCTGCCTCTGGGGTGTTGCCAAGCACATCAGTACATGATTCTCTGCTGTTTACTGTATGTACAGTCATTCAAAGTGCAGTCATCAGAGAGGCAACATTCGAACAGATAAGGAGCAGTACAGTCTGACAGAACTCATAATTATATTGTGCTTTTATAGTTTAATGAGAACATAGTATTGAAGCTGCTAAGGTGATTTATCTGAAAGTAATTCATAGTCAGGACTCTTTAACATTGAAAATTGTTATGTTCTATGTAAACTATATGAAAGAATATTAACGATAATCGCTATTATTAAAGTTAGCAGCTTTAAATTATATATTCTAAAGTAAAGATTTTTATATCAATGATCAGGTCGAAACTGATTGCGATAATTTGCTTTTTACTTAAACATAGATAGGGATTATCAATTTTTGCTTGCAAAGCAAACTTTATTATTTAAATATATGTTATGTTTATGCATTTGATTACGGTGCTGCAAATCAACGGCTTGACCATTGACTTCGTGAGATGGGATCATTGAACCCAAACATGTCTGAAACAGACCAACCTCATTCTGTGACACCTGACTTAGGGCAGTCTTTGGACATTCTTGAGGAAGTGACGGAAGAACCTTCCATCAGCACATGTGTAATTGCACGTCGGGTTCGGTTAAGTCATAGCTTGGTGTGGCAGATTCTTCATGAACAACAGCTATACCCCTTTCACCCGCAACATGTTGAGGCTCTTAACCTGGAGGATTATCCAAGAAGATGCCAGTTTTGCAAATAAGAACAAGAGGGTATAACTTTGAGCATCTTCTCTAATGCACACCACTCCAAATAGGCAATGGCCCTTCCATGAATGATTGTCTACCAGCCACAACACTAATACGACTGTAGTGCTGGATACACAATACTTAATGAAAACTATTTTGTTTTCGTAGCCTCTGTCTACCATATTCTTCTGTAACATAATTTCAGAAACACCCTATATGAGAATCAATGCTCTTCTTTATATGCCGTAATGAAAAAACATTACAGAATTTCATTTGAAAATTTTTTGATATTAATGATGTTAATCTGTGTACATTGTGATATATACTGGGGAAATAAAATAGTAAAATTGGTATTATTAAAGTAACAAAGCAAATAAAGTTAAACAATCATGAATGCTTATAAATCAATTGTCCATTAGCTATTTGTTTTTGCTAATTTTTCAAATTTGCTATTAATCTTTCCGCCAATCTTTTGAATTTAGTATCAACTTCTATCCCTTCTTTTTTTATTTTTTTTTTCTTGGGTGCTGCTCATTATGTAACTTTCAATTAATTAACTTTTAAAATCATTAGGTTCTTGAATAATAATTTGTGATTTGGATTAACATGTATTTTTACGATGTATACAATATTCTGGCCAGACTGTCTTTTCATATTCTCCCTGTTTGCATTAGTCTAGATTCTCTTAGACGCTTGTTTTTTTAGAGTTAGCTAGATCTCACCAATGTAGAATTCATTAAGATCTTGACAAATGAATTTATGTACAATGCCCATTAATTGTAACATGGTGTTCTTCTATTTTTCTTGCAAAAGTGATTTAAATTTAGTACCTCCATAATGGACAATCCTAATCTGATGTTTGTTGAAAATTACTGTTTATGGTATGAAAGTGTGAATCTCTATATTTGTATCTGTTTATTTCTTTTTTGAATGAATGAAACTTTCTGGATATTTGTATAGGATGAGATGTTTCTTTATATATTCAAAGTTGTTGTTTTATTTTTATAAAAGTCTTCAGATGTTTGTAGTTACAGCACTCTTAGTAATGTAATTTTGAATGATTTTGCTTTTTGAACAACACAAGACAGGTGTTGTTTTTTAAAGTTTCTATTACCATCATTCTACATTGAACTAGGACTAATTTTTTGAAATTATCTTCCAAGCTGTCGAACAATTAACAATAAAATGTCAACAGCAATTTTGACCTATTGTTTGAAAGTAACTAAGATTGAGTGACACTATATTTTCCAGAATAGTCAGCAAACAGATGACAACATTAGCAAAATAATAGGAATTTTCTTTACTTTTGAAAACAGTATTTCAACTTTTGCAGATTGTGCCTTTGGTAAATGTAGAAAGCAATTTTATGAATAGATTGGATAGTTCATTATTTTCTTGAATAACTGGAAATAATTGTTAATAGCTTTTAAATATTCATTTCACTTCTGAATCATTCCATAGGAATTACAATAATGAAGTGATATTATTTGACTTGTAGAATAATGAAAAGCAGGCATTTTAATAATTATTGCTTTCAGTTACAATACATTTCTTTAATAATGTAAGATATAATACAGTATTGGTCAAAACAAAAAGTAGTGAAACATTCCACAACCCCATGCAATAATAGGGTGTGGCCAAATGTCAGGAACTATTTGAATATCAACTGGTGGTAAGTTTTGAATCATTTGATGCAATAGTGGTTCTGAGCACAAAAGAAAAGGTTGAATATTTCAACTGTTCATTTGGTCTAGGATGAAAAGACTGACCCAGCCTTGCCTATGTGAAGAAGCGGTTCAGCTTATGTTTCAGAAACACACCCCAAGTAACTGCGATTCTTGGCTTCATCCAAAAGTTCCAACAGACAGGTAATGTGCTGACACAGATAAAGGGTGCAAGGAATGGTCAAGAACCATACCAACAAATGAGAATCAGTCGTCTTGCAACAGGTGCTTACCTGTTATACAGCTGTGGTGTACAGGCAGTTTCTTCATGAAAACTTTCCTGGCCGTGTCATCTCAAGATAGAAAATATGCAGGAATGATATGGATTGTATATCCACCATAATGGCTAACATTTAGAACAACAATATTGAACTGGATAGATAAGGCTAAGTTAGGGTATTCCTCTGCTATGCAACTGATATTTATTTATATTTATTGCTCCTGGATTCTCACTACGGTTTGTTTTGCCCAATACTGTATAATGTACGTAAGATTCATACATTAATTAGTTTGGAATTTGTGATCTTTTTTGTATATTTTCAGAATTTGCAGGTTTATTTCAATATTCAGCCACTTAAAAAAATGCCTAATTCCATTGAAAATCCACTTGATACATTTTGATTTTCCAATTTTTCCAAAAATAAAAAAAAGTTAGAACACCTGTTAGACTTTTCTTCTAAGTTTGGCATTAAAATTTCTAAATTTTAATTTTCTAAACTAGTTTTCTGCATAGTAATTTTATATTTTAAATTTAGTAAGGTACTACTAGTAACAATCAATTGTAAACAAATCAGACTTAATCAGAATGAAAGTGATGCAATGATAAAAATTTAATCAGACTGAACCATTTCTTTTATAAATGTAGTAGTTGCATTATTGAATGATTTGTTTATCTTTAAACAAATTGTCTTTCTCTTGTTTGTAAAATTATTACAAACAACAGAAAGACAATAAAGAGTCTAATTAGCAACTGTTGGTTGGTAATCGCTTGTATTCATTCAGTTTATTCTCTGATTAGGGTTAGGCTGCAATTACAGTCTAAAGAGAAGAACTGCTAAATTATGGTGGGAGAATAAATGAGTGAATGATTTATTTGGTTTGGTAGATTAGTAACATAAAAAGACAAAATATATATAAAGTTGTGTATCAGAAGACTTGCTTTGTTCATTCAGTAAGATAAATAATAAACAAAGTCTCCTGATAATAATCTTCTTTACTCATTAAACAATATTTCAAAAGACCTTTCCGGTCTTTCTTCATCAGGTCTACAAAATAAAAAAGA
>JAFIDM010005346.1:12402323-12437890 GCA_023159025.1 Thereuonema tuberculata
CAAAGCGCAAGGAATCAGAATTGACAGTGGTGATTTGTCTTACCTCTCACAAATTGCAAGGAAAACATTTATAAAACTGGGTGACTGGTAAGTGTTTGAATTGATTTCCATAGTAGGCATTTTTTACCATCTTTTTAATTTAGAAGTAATTTTACTTTTACTGTTAGTTACTTAGCAAGATAGTTACAATCCTATAACACATGTACATTCCTTTACTATTCCTTTACTATTTTTTAAATGGAATGAACTCTGATACTTTATTTTCTTTGAAGACATCTGTTAAATATTTAGAGTTGAAATAAAGTAATTTCAATCAATCTGTTAACATTTTAGCAAGAATTGTTTCCCTAACCCTTTTATTATTATTATGTAAATGTTTCAATTCTTGGCTTTCCCCAGCAAAGACACATGACTGGTCAAAGACCAAAGCACATTTTACCAAGTGTAAATAGGGATGTGTGATTGTGTCCATAAATTTCCTAACTATGCATGTTGTGTTTGAGTACCACAGCCTTGTGGAGTTGTGAGTAAATGCTTTTATGAAGTCCTACTGTGCTGAGGCTGTGGTGCAATGCGTAAGGCACCAGACCAGTGCCGGACAGGATGATGGGTACAACATGTACTCGGTCCTGCCTCTGCAGCTTGTGTGCTAAATCAGCGTACTTACTGATCTTGTCATGTGAATTTTCTGCATGTTTTTGCTGATAGGCACTTCATTGTCAATGACATAGGTCAACAAGTGTGATGTCAGGTCTATTGTGGTGTTTGGTTTTGTCTGTTTGAAAGGGAAGGTCCCAGTACAGCTTATGTGAGGGTGACTCTAATACGCTTTGTGGTACTTGTAGTACGGGACCGTGTTCTTAATAAGTGAGTGTTTGAGTGCTAGCTGTTGATAAGCGATCGGCGCTAGCTGATTGTATCGGTGGAGGTAATCTTTTTGGGAGAGAAGGGAACAGCCTGATATTATTTGGTCGATCATCTCATGCATAGTGTGGCATTTCCTGCATGTGTCATCGTGTGTTTGCGTCATGTAGAATGTGTTTCTTGTAGTTGCGTCTGGGGATGACTTGGTGCTTTATCGGGATCATGAACTCGTCGGTCTCCCGAAACAGCTCACCACTGTTCGACACTTCCATGTCGACATGAGGCTGGCTGAGTTCATGGCGATGTATGCCATGGAGTTCCTTACAAGCCCATGATTCACGCAGCTGCTGAGTGTGGGTGTCGGAGAAGGGTTTTTGAGGTCCAGGAACATGAGGTGTGAGTCAGCCTTGACAATGGCTAAATGGAGTGAGGAGTGTTGTGCTCTTTGGTGGAAGTGTTCCATAAGTGTGTGTTCTTGTTTTTCGTGTAGGATGATGAGGTTGATGAGTCCTCGGCCTCCCTCCTTGCGGAGAAGAGTCATCCTTTCCGTGGCGGACTTGGGATGGTGTATGTTGTGTTTCATGAATGTAGTGTGTGTTGTAGTGCTTTGAGTTTGGTGTTTGTCCATAGGATTATGCTGAAGGAGTATGTTAGTGTGGGGACGGCAAAAGTGTTGATAGCTTTTAATTTTATTTCTGGCATTGAGTTGTGTTTTGAGGATGTTGTGAACACGAGCACTGTAACTGTTCTTGAGTGCAATTTTGATGTTTGCGTTGTCCAAGCCACGCGCTTGCTGGAAGCCTAGATACTTGTAGGTCTCCCCCTCTTCCATGGATTGGATAGCCAGCCCACAAGTGAATTCAAAACCCTCCAAATCGAGGTCTTTCCACGTGTTATATGTAGCTTGTAGCATTTGTCGTTTCCAAATTCCATTCCACTGTCTTTGGTGAATTGTGTTGTGACTTGTAGTAAATTAGTAGTTGTGCGTTGTTTGTGGCGTAGAGTTTAATATCATCCATATAAAATAAGTATGTGATTTTGTATGGTGTCACAGTGCCTGAGGAAAGCCTATAGCTGGGTTTTGCATTGTCTAGCATGTGGCTCAATGGATTCAAGGCGAGACAGAACCAAAGAGGACTCAAGGAGTCTCCCTGGAAAATACCTCTCCTAATGGGAATGGGGACTATAGTGATGGAGGTGCGTAGGTTTAATGTTGTGTTCCAACTCTTCATCGTGGCATCCAAGAATGCTATGGTCTTGGGGCGTATTTTGTAGAGATGAAGAGTGTGTAGAAGCCAGCAATGTGGAACCGAGTCAGATGCCTTCTTATAGTCGATGTACACAATGTGTAAATTCCTATTCTTTGCGCTTGTCTGCCGCAGGATTACTGAGTCAATAAGAAGCTGCTCTTTACAACCCTGGGAATTCCTGCCTCAGCCCTTCCGTTGTTCGGAAAGGATCTTATGCATTTCAGTTTGTGCATAGATTTTGTCTGTAAGGCAGTTGGTGAGGAGTTCATAAAGTGTAGGGAGGCAAGTGATTATACATTAGTTTGTAGGGTGCGCTGTTTTCAGTGTTCTTGCTCTGTAGGCATGTGAAACCCTGCATGAGGAAAAGAGGCATATGTCCTAGGTGTTGCATTATGTTAGTGAGTGTAAGAGTGTTCGCTTCCCATGCAGGGATGGGAACCTCTTTATCCAGAAGTTCTGGATGCCATCTGCACAGGAGCCTTCCAGTTGTGTGCATGTTTTAGTGGTGTCTGTATGTCTGCAAGAATAATGCCATGGAAGGATATGTAGTATATGTGTTTAGTGAATTATTGTTCCTGTATGATCCATGGTTCTTTATCATTATGGGGAATGGGATTGGACCACAGAGATGAACAGATTCGTGTAATGCCGTGCTGGTGAGAGTGTTTGTGTTGGGTGTATTATTATTATTATTACTAATATTATTATTATAAATTAATTTAAAATGGTTTCTTTTCCATGCTTAGCTATAATATTCCCTGGTTTAAGTCTATGAGTATTGTGGCAAGTAATGATATAAATGAAGAGACAATAGTTTCCCTGAATGAACAGGGGCATGAAATAGATTGCTTTGGTATTGGAACTCATCTAGTGACATGTCAGAAGCAACCAGCTTTAGGATGTGTCTACAAGGTATTTTGCTTATTTGTTTTCTTCTATTGTTATTTTTAAAAAGAAACATGATACTTAGAAAAATGAAATATTTTTGTAGGTAGTTTAAATAAATATATAATGATAATGTAATGATGACAAATTAAAATGTAAATGAAATTAAATATAGGATTAGATTGAGATTACACATGGATATTGAAAGAAAGTGAAACTGAAAAAAATTGAACTTTCAGTTTTAATATTCCATGGAGTGTCATCCACAGAGGGAGGGTAAGATTGAAAAATTAAGATAAATTTCTTTCTTTTCCCTTTCCATTATCATCTCAATCTAATCTTGCTTTTTAAATAAACAAAAATACTATTGTTTAAAATCGTTTATCTTGCATTTGCTTGATAACTCAGAAGATTACTTACATAATGAAACTCTGGTAACAAGAACTGTTTAGTTTCAAATAGAAATTAATGTTACAACACCAAGTCCAAGGAAAGGAAAGAAAAAATGCATATCATCAACAACAACAACAAAAATCTAATGTTCTAAAGCATCTATTTATTTTTGTTATTGCTTTGATCAGCTGTGATTTGGTGCCAATGGCTTTGCAGTTGGAGTGAAAGTCACCAACTGGTTTCTCAAGTAGCAGATCTCACAAACAAATAATTACAAGAAATCTGATTAAATTTAAAGTTAAAAGTTCCACAAAGTTCCCGGCATCATTTGAAAGTTAGCAAATGAAGACAGAAGTATAGTTTGCTTCTGTCTAATTCAGAAAGTGGATCTTTTAAATTTGTCAGATTTGAGGGGAAGTTGTGGTAAACCAAACCTAGAAAAGGAGAAATCAAATGAAGACGTCTTTTCTTTAAAAAGTGACAAGAATAATAGTTATTGTTTTCAAAACATATGACTACAAGAAATTCTGTGAGCTTCCTCAATTTTTAATTGAGATATTTAAATTTGGAAAAGTTACAAAATAGAAATTCCTAGCTACTTTTCATACAACATGGCAGTAATCATTCTTATGATAAAAATTACATTTCATCATCTTATATTATTTTTGTTAATTGTCTTAGTTTTTCTATTTTTTTTTATTATGTTTAAAGTAAATAAGTTTATTTTTCATTTAATATGCTTACATTGTGCAAATTATAAAATTTAGATTTTGTTTGTTTCTGCATAGTTATAAATATTCAATTTTTTTACCACCCTAATTCTAAGCTAAGGGGCAGTTCCTGAGTTCTTGAAAAGATTAAAAGGTTGATTTTAATGAGGTGTCGATGCTATTTGTTATCACTGCACAAACATTATCCTTGCTTTTTAAGAAACAAGACTGATTTACAATTTCTTAAAAATTCCTTCTCTTACTCAAAAGTAGAGATTTTTTTATATCTTGCAAAACCCCATTCATTTTCTGTCGTTAACCATTTTATTTTCTGAAAGATATCAATCTATTTGTTGTTTCTTTACTAGTTAGTAGAACTTAATGAACAGCCACGGATAAAATTGAGTCAAGATGTGGAAAAGGTTACAATGCCTGGAAGGAAAGAAGCCTATCGGTTATATGGGCAAGATGGTAATTGGATTAAATAATAATTTGCATCAGAATTTCCCAGCTGCTGAAATTGAATATAACTAATAAGGTTCTTACAACAACTTCTAGGTCACGCACTGCTTGATCTTCTCCAGAGGACGTGTGAATCACCTCCTGAAGTTGGGAAAAGGGTTTTATGTCGCCATCCATTTCAGGTAAATTTTGTTTTTGAAGTGGATTAAATTAAAAAAGCTAATATTTAATAGTAGAGCTGATATGATTGTTAATTGTGCTGATAAATGAGATAAAAATTAAACACTAAATAATATGAATAAATATCTATCATTTTTTTTCCTTTGAGACAAACTGAGATTTTTAGAGCTCTTTCAATGAAGATCAATAACCTTGGAAGGATTTAGAAAAGGAGCCTTATATCTTAAAAAAAAATGTTTTAAAATTAATTGATTTTTTTATATTCTGTCTCTCATTCATCTTGTGTGCCATTTACAGAATTTTCTTTACTGTAAAGTAAGTTTAAATTTATGAAGCATAATTGATATGTTATACAAGAAAGAAACAGTGGAACGCAATTACTTGGTGAACAATAATTGGCGAATTTAAACCCGGTGGTTTCAGGATGCTCCACATGTTCCATCATCAGGGAACAGAACCAACTTGCAGGATAACACAGGACAAACAACACGTGATGATCAAACAGTTAACAGCAATGAGGGCATTTTACTGAATTTATGCTATGATTCTGATTTAAGTGGTACGATTCAGCAAGTAGATGGGAGGATATTCTAATTTGGTGGGATTTAACATCTTAAAATTGGGATTCATGGAAATGTGCTACTGTACATGATAAGGTTGGGTCTTTGGCTATGAAGGCATTTTTATATTTGTGAATGTGTGTGAAAAGGGAACAGCATGTTTGTCTCACATATCCTGAAGGACATTAAGAGCACGGGATCCAGTATAGAATATTGGAGAGATCTTTTTGTTTATTGTTGTGTATGATAGGTTGTTAATGGATCTGAAAGAAGGGAGCATTCAATTCTGAGAAAACCTACACCATCCATCAAATATATCCCTTTTCCTCCCTTTGAACATTTGAAAAGAATGACAAATGAAATGTTTAGAAGAAAAGAATACTATGTAACATTACTTACATGAAATTCATGATGATTGCCAAGATGCTACAGTTTGTTGAAAACTGCATACCTTAAAAAATTTCAATTGGAACCATGGTTTTATTCATTCACAATGCCTTGCAATTGAGGTTCTATACTTATAATGCTCACAATATCTGTCACCAGATGCAAGATAAGTGAACTCAGCAACTCACAGAGGATTTGTGACATTGCCACATCTTAAAGTACACTTATTTATGGGTTTAAATGTGATCAGACAATGTTTGCAATACCACTTTTTGATAGTAATCAAAATTACTTTTGTTCAGCTATAGCTGCAGTTTGAACCAATGTGCAGTGCTTAGCTATCCAATTAAGGATAACAAGTTGAGTTTTTCTTGTTATAATCCCACATCCAAAATGGAATTCATTGGTATGTCCAAAAATAATTTGTAAAAAGAAAAAAGGAATTTAATATAAAACTAAATCTTATGAAAAATTTACTAAGTGTAAAAGAATATAATTTATAAGAAATACAATTAGCATTCTTATACTTCATCCAATGCAATTTTCCCTCCCTACAATCCTTTCCCCTGTATTTTGAAATTGTAGTATTAGAGGGACAGCCGTTATCTGATAGGATGGAATCCAAATGGCATTGTATCAGTTTTTGTCAGTAATTCACAACAGGAACAAATAGCAACTAAATTACGACTGCATCAATCTTAATGTACAAAAAACTTTGAAAATATTATTATTAAAACTAATATAGATGGCATTTTCCTTCATTGTTTTAATTGTAAATTAGAAGAAATTTTAAATGCTTTGGTATTCTTATGAGGGAAATAGTTCCCAATGGAGAGCTCAACAGTTTAGACACTCCATAAGTGAAGCTCTGCCCACATGGATCACCAAAACATTAAATAGACAAATAAAGTAATCTTGCACAAAGACAATGTGATTTCTAGCTCTAACAAGTTAATGCTATCGTCAGATGCATTGTCTGCAAAATATTTACACCATGTCATAGTATGAAATTTTAATAAACTGGTTTCTTAAACTAAGTACCTCAATTTTGGGCTTTGCTTTGGAACACTGACTGGAAATTAAGTTTCCTAAAGTAGAATATGAAGTTGTTTTTTTTGAGTATCTGTACAAGTAAGGATCAATTGAAAATAAAATGGAGTCACATGTTTTTATTTGTAATTTTTGAACTGATTCATTATAATTCTGTATAGTTTATAATCGGGGCCGGATTTAAGCGTAGGCTACCTAGGCTGCAGCCTATGGGCCGCACCACAAAGGGGGCCCGCACCACAAAGGGTCGCGCGACCACTGTCCAGGTGAAAAATTATTCTATGTCAATTTTTTAAATCAGGTTTATTTTAGTAAATAAATAGTATAAAAGTTTGATGATTGTAATCATCATTTATCATTTGCATTTGGTTTAACTTAATGTAGTATTTGGGTGATTGACCAGCCTGACAAGAATATCTCCCACTATCTGCCAGCCGGAAGTTTCTCATGAATTCATAAAATTCTAAATATTGTATAGGAATGTCGCACGTAAATTTTCTATAATTTAATAATAAACTTAAACATTTCTTTTTAAGTTTTTAATTGGATAATTGCTGAAAATGCGGTTTTTGTAGGTTAATTTTAAAAAAATATTTTGTCCGGTAGGTCCCGCGCCACAGCTTCAGACTAGGGGCCCACAGTTTCTAAATACGGCACTGTTTATAAATATTATAGTTCACTGCTTCTGCTCAGTAAGTTTTGCTTTTATGAGTTTATAACTAAATTTCTTGTTTAATCTCAATAGGAATCTAAGAGAGCTTATGTTTGTCCTGTTAAAGTGGAAAAACTTTTTAAAATAGTTTGGAAAGATGGAAAGGTCAGTTTGTTTGTTTGTTTGTTTGTTTATTCATTCATTCATTCATTTATTTATTTATTTATTTATTTATTTATTTATTTACAGCAGTTGAAAGAAATTTGATGCTTAAAAAACAATGAATAACAGAAACTCTTGATTATCTGAGCTAATGGAGGGAAGGGTTTTCATGGAGAATTGAAAAATATAGATAATTTTAATTTTAAATATTTATATTACATTTTATAAATAAATATGCTTACAAAACAATTAAAAATCAGTTTTGTTTTGTTTTTATTTCTATCATGAACAAATTTAACTTTTAAAGCCATAATCACTTGAAACTTGTTGCCCATTCTCCCATTTTGAATTTTCCATCAGCTACAACTTTTGTTTTATAACGAGCACAATTTATTTCTATTTTCAGATATTTTCTGGGGGGGGGGGGGGGGTGTTTAATCTAAAAAAATTATAAAACTAAAATTCAACATTAGTAAGTTGCTGCATTAAGAGAAAAAAAAACCTCTCCTGCTAATGCAGAGACCATAAAATAAGATGCAGTTTGTTGTGTATATTTATAATGCTTAGTTTTAAGTATTAAGAAAATGAAACAAAATTTATTTACAGGGTTCCACGAAAAACAGGTCAACATTCTGGGAGATCATAGTATCCAAAAAGATAAAAAGTTGATATGAACCTGTGCCCTATGGAGAACAGTTTCCCAAACAGCTATTTTAATGTACAAATGTTGCAAAATGAATGATAAGAAAAAGATATTATCTACTGTTTCTATTTATTGTTCAAATCATAATTTGTTGTTGGAGTATACAGTACATTTTCAAAAACTCCAACATCAACATCAAAGCATTTTGTTTTACATTGATTTATGTGATTCATTATGGCAGGAGGGAAGGACAATATTGCAAATTACTTATAATTATCAATAATAAAATTTCGGTAATAGTAAATCATAACTTCTTTGAAATCTCAAATTTATCTTTGTTACTCTGATATTTTCTTTTTCCTTTCTTTATTTACTATTGTTGTTGACACCAAAAAAAGTTATAATTTTGTTTTTATTCTTATTTAGACTATGCAGCCTCCTTTGAATTTACAACAGATTCAACAGAAAGTGAAAGAATCTCTGAAGTCATTAAGGAATGATCATAAACGCACTCTAAATCCTACACCTTATAAGGTAATACAAGTGAAAATTGGAGTAAAGTAATCATTCTTAACTTCATGAAATTTATTTTAATATTTATATGAAATGTATTTTCATTCATTTTCTCTTGTATTCATTTAGAAAATTGTATAATTTAAAGAATATATATTGTATATACACACACACACAAACCTAATAACAGTCCTCATGATTAGTATTTTGGCAAATATTCACATGTGTATTTCTTCTCCCAGTAATTCTCTATGAACTAAAGATGTAGGCTTTGAATGATTCTTATCATGAATGTTTTTCTCTTTTTCTCTCTTAAAAACCCATTGATAAGTGTGGTTCTCTGATCACGTAGGAACCTGTTGGTCTAGGGTTGTCCTGCGTCTTCCTTCTTTACTCCAAAAAATGTATGTCCCATTTTATAGGTTTATTGTCCCGTATAACCACATTTAACAAAGATGGAAAAATAAAATAATAAAAACTATGAATTTTTAAATCTAAAAATTTTATTTAATAATTTAAAATCTATTAAAGTAAATTACTTCTTATTGTACTCATTTTTCAGCACAAATTATCGTTATTAAATTAAAAACAAACAATGAATCCTGATGTGACTCAAATGTAATTACTGAAAATTTTAAAGAAACCTTGTTTAAGATGTTCAAGTTGGTGAATTCCGCTTACAAATTGTTAGAATGGGAGACTATGGATAAAAAGCGGGAGGGGGGAGCTAAAAAATAGTTTGTATTTTATAGATAGCACTAAAATGTCCTTTATTTCATTGAAGTGTGAGGTGTTTGTCAGGTGTTTTAAGAATAGGAGTAGAATCATTGCTTATTGTTCCGTTGAAGAAGATTTCCTTCTTTCTATCTTAGATTACTTTATTCTTAAATTTATTTTCATATTAAATAAAGATTCCCATTTTGTATTGAAACTACTGAACCAGTTAACCAAGAAATAAAGCTAGCTGTGTCATTGAATAAATTTGGAGCATGTGTATATCATTGTAGAAAAAATAAAAAGGATATCAATAGCTCACAATATAAATCCAAAAATATTGAATGTGGTTGTTCCTATCAAAACAAAACACAAGTGATATCAAAGCCCAGAGGGAAGGCAATTTCACATACAAATAGTGGGAAGAAAATTGGATAATTGTTGGATACTTGGTTCGTTACTAATAGAAATATCTATGCGTTATAGTAGTTTTTAACAAATGACATTCAGGCAATTGCCATTAACAAATGAACTATAAATAATAAGAATGAATACATCTTAGATAGAGAACTAATATTTTTTTTTTTAATATTTTGTAGGTCAGTGTAACAGATGAATTGTACAGCTTCATACATGATTTATGGCTACAAAATGCACCGATTGGTGAACTCTCCTAACTTTTAGAAGACTGCTTTTGTTAGAAGACGGGTTTGTTTCACATGAAAATGCAAGACTTATAACTTACAAGGAGTGAATTGTGAGGATTACAGTAAGTTACTTCAAAAAAAAAAAAAAAAGAAAAGTGGTTATTGTATTAAAGCTTAGATTCTTTTTGAATTGAAATCACATTTCTCCATCTTGGAAGTGTACTCAGAAAACCTGGAAGAAAACATTGAAGAATTGTTCACAATTAAACCTGTTCATTCCATCAGAATTTATTGGCAAATGTGAAATAGGTGCAACCAATCTAAAAAACCAATTCTGTGCACAAAAAGACTAAATTTCTGACATTTTCAGTTAGTCTCTTAGGCTTAAATTATCAGTGAATCATAATTGCACATTCTATTGTACATATCTCTGTGTGTGTGTGTATGCTTAAGTTAGCTTTCTTTATCTACTCAATTTAAATATTTTTACTAGCAGTTTTTAATAAATTTGCTCATTTTTTTTTTCCAAATGCAATTGATGTTAGATGCAAGTCAAAATCTTATTGACATTTAGTTTATAGATTTAAATCTAAAAATCACTTACGTCTTATATTTAGTAGCAAAGATTAGTCTTTTTTTTCTCTCAAATATTAAGGAATTGTGTAAATGTTTAAACTGAGGCTGAAAGAGGAGAAGAGATATGAGATTTTATCCTTCTCTTTATAAACTAACTACATTAAGGCCTCAATTATTGAAGGTGCCAGAGAAGGCTTGATTATTTAACAGACCCTTATTTATTTGTAACCTTGTCCATTTATGAAATAAAGCAATACAATACTATTGACAATGATTTATATTTTGGCCAAAAATATCCTAGATAGAGAAGAAATGTTCTTCTATAATTTCATTTTAATAAAAAAAAAGGAAAGAAGAAATGCATTAATTACGAACATGAAATATCCTTAGGTTCTGTTTGATATTTACTATATCTTTTATCAGTATCCGATTATACCAAATCATTTATATAAATAACTTAGAAATTTATTTTTACTTTATTTCAGTGCATTGCATAAAGTAATGATTAAATTGAGTCAAAAACATTTGAAATTAGATAAGAAATGTCACTGCTTCCCATAATTCTGCGTCTGTTAAGAGTTCCTTCCATTTTTAGCACTTATTTCTGGTCACTCTTTCTTTTTTTTTTTTTTTTTTTTTTTTATATATCAGGTTTGACAAAATAAAAGAAAAAAATAATTACTGTTAAAAAGATGTTCTATTTCATGCACCCTCCAAATCATACTTGATTGTAAATCTGTCATTTGATAAAATAGTATCAAGTTTTTAATTGACTCAGAATTTAATATTGCAGTAAAGTGTTTTAAATATTAAAAAAAGAAAGTGCGCATTTGGCATGAGATCTACACAGAAAAATGACCTTTTTTTATTTAGCAATCACCAAAATCTAAAAATCCTGATATATTTGGCTCAAAGATGTTGTTTCCCTGATAGGTTTCATCCTTGAAAACACATTGAATTAAACCTATATATTACATGAAATTCACATGAATTTCATGTAACATGAACTTTACATGAATTCCAAACTCTTTCTCTTCAAAACTAAAAAAAAAAAAATACTTGGTAATCAATTATGGAACTCTGAGCACAGGAAGCAGCAAGTTATGTAAGAATTTTGTGCAAGACATATGTCATGAGGAATACCCTCCCATCTGGTATCATATATTTCACAAAGGATATGTGTTTTGTCTTTTCTTTGCATTTTTCTTTTCTTAATGCAGCTTTGTATTTGATGTATTTTCACTGATCAAACAGAACAAATGTTCTTTCTTGTGCCTTGCTTTGTACTTAGTGCAACCAATTACTTATATCTTTTCTTTTTCTAAAAATGAAAAGCTTTTAGTTTCTGTGATATTTTTCACCTGTGATTTTAAATTTTTGAAATGTCAAACATACAAAAGACTTATTTGTAAACAGTGTAGTAATTATGTAAAATAGTGTAAGTAAATTTGGACTATCTCAATGTGGATTCTAGTTGAAAGTTAAACGCGATATCCCTATATATAAACATATATACATAGCTACAGTTGAACTCATTGTAAATTTATTGTATTTCTATAAATTAAAGGAATAACTTGTTTTTTGCTTTTCTTAAAAGCCAGACTCATTGGGAAGGTTTCAGTTATTATCATTTAAAGGGAAATGAAACCATTTCCTTCAGAACACACAATTTATTAAACGTGAATAATGATCAAAAAACTTAAAATTGATATTCTGGCAAAAGTATTGTCTCTTGCTGTATTTGATGGATCCCCTTTTGGAATAGATAAATCATTTCGGTCAAAAATCATTTGTTTAGTTTATTTACTTTTCTTCCCAATTGCCACCAGAACTGACATGAAAGTCCATTCACACATCGAGTTTTCTTTACTGAAGATTTTCTTGTTGAGAATAGAGAATATCTCTTTATTTTTGTTGTCTTCAGAATGATCTTTGTTATACGGATGGATTTTCTTAACAAAACAAGAAAGAACAGAACAATTTGAACCACAATAAGTCCAATGATAATGCTGCTTTGCCAGAATATAATTGTCATATGGCAAATGTATTCATAAACTCAGTTTTTCTTTGATAAATGTTTACTATTTCCAACAGTTTATTTTTATGTTCATTCAATCCAACAAAAATCTTGGAAAGGCTGATTTGATCTGAGCATCACAATCATGGAATTAAGTTTTAAGTGACGTTGGGTTCTGATGAGAAAATTACTGCTTAATTCTGATATCTGGGTTTTGTTTTTTTCTTTCAAAGCAACTCAATTACTTGAAATGAAATTAAACTGTTTTAGAAGCAAACTAACCATAAGTATGCACTAAGTTTTAGTAGTATTATGTAATTCTTAACATGGAAATGCTTTTTAAAATGCTCTAACCATATTTATACTTGTAGTATTTACCTATTTTTTTGTTTTAAGAGCAATGACATTTTTCCTGTCCATTATAAAAACCCTTGACTTTCACTCAACCAAGAAGTAACGCATTCAAACATTTATTCAAGAGTTATATAGTAATGCTGAAATCACATATTTTGGCACAGAATATAATTTAAGCTATTGTTTTCTTTTTAATAGTATTTTTTAAAGTATATTTTGAAATAGTCTTTATTAGAATCAAAGTATTGTATTTTATTTTATGTAATCTCTCATTTTTAGTTCTTATGGAAACTTATATTTCATTGTACTAATAAATTTATATATTTATTTTTAAGTAATTCTACTGTGTATTTCATTGTTTAATCTTCATAACACTCAGTATTTTTGCTAAACGAAAATAATGATTATATACTTTCAATATACATTCATTATCTATAAGAGCAGAATAGCTTTTGTTTGTCTTATTCTCTCTTTTTTTTTGGTTGAATGACTACAATTACCATCCCCTCCCATTCCAAAATCCTGAGTATGTCTATGTACAGAATGATTATTTAATGCTTTTACCCATATATCAGCATGAAAGCAATTCAATAGGACAAGAAAAACAAAAACAGATCAAGCTATATTTTACAATTATTAACATTTAAATTTTAAAATCTTCAAACATAGATACAAACACTAAATATCACCAATATTTCATTCTTTTATTCAAAGAACTTCCTCAAGGTGGATGTTTAGTGTTTGTATCTATGTTTGAAGAATTTGAGTTTTGAAACATAAAATTTTAGTTTGTGAATAATTTTTTTGTCAGGAAATCTTACAAACTACATTAAAAATGAGAAGTTCAGAGTAAGCATTTGACAAACAGCCTTTACAGTAATGACTTCTGGGTTTTCTTTAATGGAAATTGATTCAGTCATTATTTGTAGTAAGTTTCAGAATTTCTCTTTTGGATGGTAGCCATTCTATATAATAGTAGCAGTTCTTTAATTGGAGACAAGAAAAAAAAATGAGAAATAAGTTGTTACCTATTTAATCATGAGAAGGGATTCCTCCATTTTTTTTTATGATTATTATTTTAAGCATAAAGGATGTTCTTAAAGTTAAAGAACTATATATAAAACTTTTATTTGTTTTTTGAATTATTGCATTCTTACCTCCTACGCACTGTTGAAGGAACTCTACAATTCCAATGGCTAAATGGAAATTGACTAAAATCAATGTGTTTCTTAGATTCAGTCAAAAAAAATCTCTCCTTCCCACTTGTTCTTGTTCATCAGCAATGGCCATTATCACTTCGAACATTACATTTTAGAGAACTTTTTGTCTGAGAATTTAAAGAGGTCTTCTTTGGCATCTTGTATTTAAGCTATTAAATGTTAATGACAAATCATCCATTCTATATATGAGGGCGAGTCAAAAAGTAACCTTAATATGGCCATAAATATTTAAAATCTCATGGTAGAGGATTCGCATACAGATATGTTATGTCTTGCCACTTGAGGAACCTGTGGGCGCATACGCTTTGGCCTTCGCGGCATCTGTGATGTCAGCAAGCCAAAGCCAAGATGGCCGCACAGTTAGAAGGATGCTCCAAAGAGGAGCAGTGTGCAGTTATCTGGTTTTTGGGCAGTAATGGTGAAAACTGGCAGACATTCATTTTAGGATGCAAAGACAGTATGGAGATAGTTGTTTGTCGCTTCAGCAAGTTCATGAACGGCACAGGAAGTGTAAAAGTGTGGTGTCAAGTACGACTGATGCAGCTCGCTCCGGCCGGCATCGCACTGCGACTGTGTTTGACATTATTGCTGCAGTGGAACGATTGATATGGGTGAATAAAAATCAATGAGATGGTTGAAATAGTGTTCATGGCATACCAGATCATTCACGATATGCTAAAGTACAGCAAAGTCCCCTCTAGGTGGGTACCAAGACAACTTGTTCCCAAAATCAAAGAACTTTGTGTGGATGTTTGTGAAACGCTATTGCGACATTATAAAGTTGTTGGGGATGACTGTTTACGATGTATCGTCATTGGTGATGAATTCTGGGTCAAATATTACTAACCAGAGACTAAGCAAGCAAGCAAGGAGTAGCAACATTCATCATCGCTGAAACCAAAAACATTCTGCATAACTCCGTCGGCTGGCAAAGTGATGCTCATGCTCTTCTGGGCTGTAAAGGTCCAATCCTGGAACATTACATGTCCAAGGATTTACTGTGAACAGTGAATCGTATTGTGATCTGCTTCAGACCCATTTGAAACCGATAATCAAGTCAAAATGTCGCGGTTTGCTCCGTTCTGGTGTGCTGTTGCAGCAGGATAATGTTCAGCGGCATATGGTAGAAAAACTAACATATCTGCATTTCGAGTGTCTTCCACAACCTCCATATTCAACAGACCTTGCACCAAGTAAACATCTTATGTTTGGACCCCTCAAGGAGCCACTAAGTTTTGCACAGATGATGAGATGAAAGAGGTAGTGCAAACTCGGCTTCACGGTCAACCAAAAGATTTTTTCTCGCAGAATCTAGATTCTGCTAAAGTGCTGCTGCACCTGTATTGAACGTAATGGGGATATATTAAAAAGTGATAGTGGTTTTCTTTGTATGTGTGTTTATTTTGTCAATAAACAATAATTAAGGTTACTTTTTGACTCGCCCTCGTATATATATACAACAAAATTTATTCTTTAAATGAAACACAGTGAAACGGCCACACATTATGATATAAAAACTCGAATTACTGGCAGTTCTTGGCTGAGGCGAGCCTTAACCAAAGGCTTAGGCATCAGTCAAGTAACGACGAATAATTGATGCAGTTCCGAGAATTGCAGTTTTTTGCAATTCGTCTGCTGTAATAAGTAGTTGTAGTTTCAAGCACCAGAGCCCTGTATTTCTCCATTTTTTCATGTTCGTTTTCCTGGACTCGACAGTCCCCAGGGATGGCTATGTCGCTTCTTGTTGCTCAATCACAGTGATATCAGGTGTGTTGGCTGTAATGTGCTGGTCCGTTTGTATTCCGAAGTCCCAAAGAATTTTAACCTGGTCATTCTCCAGGACCTTTTCTATAGTGTTGCCAGGATTTTCCCGAAATAGGGAATCCAAATTTCCTGTGGATTTTCCTGGCCACATCGTCATGTCTCTTTTTATATTCTGTATGAGCAACTGTTGAACACTCACAAATTAGGTGGTTTACTGTTTCTTCACTTTGTTACACAGTCTACATAGGCTATTTTCACTGGTGCTTCATGACATTTGTCTGAAGGACCTGCTCCTGTGCAGCAAAGAGTAGACCCTCAGTCTCTTTGCGCAGTGTGCCATTCTTTAACCAATTCCAGGTGAGGTCCTTGTTTTGATTGTTGTCAATTCTTTTGAAAAAGGCTCCATTAAGGGGCTTATTCTTCCAGTTCTCTAGTCGGGTTTTGAAAGCATCTCTTTCGTATTCAGTTTTGCATTTGGTTGCTCGCAGAAAGTTTTCTGCTTTTAACAATTTCTCAGTGCTATTGTTGATGTACTCATGGAGACTGCAATTCTCCTCTTCTACAGTTTGTTGCACTTGTTATAGTCCACGACCTCCAATACCACAAGGTAGATAAAGCCAATCAATATCACTTTTTGGGTGTAGCGAATGATTTATGGTCAAAAGTTTTCACGTTTTCCTGTCAAGTGTCACTAGTTCAGCAGTTATCTAGTCAATTATGCCTGCTGGGTATCTCATTAAGGGCACAGCCCATGTGTTTATTTCTACCAAGAATAATCTGCTGCTTTTAACACTTTTTTTTTTTTTTAATTTCAAACTCAAAGATTTAAATTTTACTTCTGAAATATATATAAATCACAAAAAACCTCTTCTTCCTTAATTACATCCTTTTACTCTCAATATTTCGAATCCTTTAGCAGGACCCTTCTTCTTAGAGATTACAGAAAATGTCGAGATAACTAACATTATCTCTAAACATTTAAAACAGAATTCCAATCGTGAACAAACATGGTACAAACTTACGTGAATAACATTCTTACTTTCTTGAACAACAATCTTACTTTCTTTTTTGTGATTTATATATATTTCAGAAGGAAGATGAATTTTTGGACTTTCATAATTTAAATTTTATGTTTTAAGCTACAAAAATTTTATTAAAAGTTCTTAAAGATACGGATTATTGCATTCAAACTCAAAATGTCCGAAGACTACACAATTCATCCTTACAACAAATGAAGAGATAGGAGATAAATTTCATAATCAAGATCAATCAAATCAAATCTTTCAACATACCTTCCCTCCTCGTGTCGTCCTAAATGTTGTCTTTATGTCCTATATATTTGTGCCGTCCCTGATGAAAGAATATGCAAAATATTCCGAAACTGTCGGATTATTATCATGTTTATAATTCTCTCAACTTTTTGTAGGTAAGTGCATTTTATTTATTTCCATTTTTCTTTATAACACATAGCCATTGTAATGATGTCATTATTGTAGTTATTAATCGAAACATTGTGTATGATTGCTTAAAAATCACTTTAAACGTGCCATGGCTGGTAGACCGCAAGCACCAAGAGTAATAAGTCCTGAAGATTTAGAGCGGAACGCTTAAGAAGTATTTGACTGCTCATCACGAGATATTTATGGACACAAGCATGACAGTATGCAATGGTTGACATGGCTTGCCGAACATAGGTTGATCCGAAACAGCAATGACTGTGGAAACTGTCACCAGCCTATGGCAGTGCTGTGAGCAGATGCACCAGAAGGGTTTTCATGGAAGTGTCGAGACTGTCAGACCCGCACAAGTGTCCATGCTAGATCGTTTTTTTGCAAACTGTGGTTTGCGTTCGGACAATGTAGTCATGCTCATGTATTTCTGGATCTACAAAGTGCAAGAATGTGATGCTTTTTGAAAACATTGATAGTTGGGACACAATGATTAACTATAATAACTATTTTCGACGCTTTACTCATTAGTCACACATATTCGGAAATACTTAAATATGTTGAGCAAAAACTATGTGATTTGATGTGTAATAACTCTGGCTATGTGTTATTCTTCAGTCATACATACTGTTATGTCATTAAAAAGGTTTTCATAATTTGGAATTTCTGTTCGAAGTTTTGCCAAAATATTTAAGGCAAATTCACAACCATTAAAAAAAAAGCTTATTAATAGTTTATATATATATATTCTTCCAAAGCAGCACATTATAAAATTTCATTACTAAAATAAAAGGTAATGAAAGAGCACCTGAGAAATATTCGGAGCCTATTTCCTAAGGAAAGTTGGGCGTATAAATTGCTTTCTCCACCCCCTCCTCAATTTGAGTGAGTGAAGCAATCTTCTTTACATATTAGAAAACTTATCCATATGCATTCCTAAGCAGAATTTCTTTATAAATGTTCACAGAAACCTATTGTAAGTAAAGCAATTCACTCCTAATGGCATACAATAAACTTGTATAATGTATCTATTATTTTACATTTTTAAGCTATAATTTCAATAAAATTAATTAGATTGGCAGAGTCAGGGCTGTAATGAAGGAGAACGGCAGACCCACCCTATACTAATATCCACTACTGGTGAGTGTGGTCATGGGGAAAGTCTGATTATGGTTTTGGTAGATGTCCGGATATTTTTTATTACAAAGTGTATATACTAAAATAATAATAATCACAGTTTCTCTTTTTAATAATTTGAAGTTTGCCTTAAACCTTTTAATTGTTACTAATTTTTACTGATATAAAAAAAAAAAAAAATATATGAATCTATATACGAAGGCATCTTAAAATGATGATAAAGAAAAATCGAAAAACAGTGAGGACCCGATAAGTTGGCAGTATTGTGCCCAATTACATAAAGAATATCCTAAAAGTGGCCGCACAGTGCAAATACGGAACACACAGCCACAATAGCAGTGTAAAGATGACACCGCCCCTCTGGAGACTTGCACCAGCGTTCCATCATCTATTTTCTGAGTAGTGAAGGAGTGATTTGCAATTATTTGCCAATTCATCGGCGAATGAAGTTGCAATATGGTGATGCATGTCTATCACTGCAGCAAGTGTACGAGTCAAGTCCTTCCACTGTTCCTCCTCCCCTAACCCCAAAAAGTTCCACACTCAGCCATCTTTAGGAAAGGTTATGGGGGATGAATGAGGCATGCAACAGTTGCAGCCATCAAATATCTAAATGTGTGTCTTCTTCATCCCCTGTACAAGACCTCGCTCCTAATGATTAACATGTTTGGACCACTGAAAGATGTGCTGGCAGGAAAGCATTTCAAATGTGATGAAGAGGTACGACAGGCGGTGCATGAGTGGCTCCGCACACGACCAAAAGAAGTTTTTTTTTTAAAGGAATCATACTCTGTAGGCACATAATTTAAATGCAATGGAGACTATGTAGGAAAATTAAATTTATTTGTTTCACTCAATAAAATATGACAAAAAATATTTAAGGTTTTCATTTGACTCACCTTTATAAATATAATTTCATCATATTTAGCAACAATTAATAGATACTCAAATATACTTAAAATTAAACAGTAACCTTATCTATGTGTTGCTTGGATAGGAGCCTTTTAAGGATGTGATGATGAAAGGTAAGGACCCCCCCCCCCCCCCCCCCCCGAAAAAAAAAAGTCAATAAATAAATTTGACTGTCTCATCATCATCTACTGGCAAATAATTAGTAGTGGTTTCCTCTGATCAGTTAATTTTAGTAGGCTTTGTTCTTTCACAACTGAATAAAAATCTTTCAAATACAGTAAAAACCCCATTATCCGAGTTTTCTCTTTAACTGAGCTATCAAATACTTCTAGGAAATATTTTTTTTTTTGCAAATTAATCTTCGTTCGTCTAGTATATGACCCCCTACCTGGAATCGGGGAATGGTTTCGACACCAACAATCCTGGGTTATCCTTAAAAAAAATGCCGAAACATTGCTGCAGAAAAACGCCAAAGTAACGTAAAACAAAAAACAATTAAGGATTTTTTTAAGTAAAAGAACTCTTTCAATATGAATTGTATCAGTACAATAACTTATAACTTAATAATATGGTGTATCTGTATAACTTTTGTATTTGTTAAACCTGGACGATTTATTTTATTTACAATTTTTGATTTAACCGAGTTAGTCTTGGTCCACATTAACTCAGATAATCAGGACTCTACTGTAATTTCTTAATACTAAAAAAAAAAAATTAAACATTTTCTTGTCTTCTGCATCATGGCTGAAATTATCTGTTTCTAACATCACACCAAAATTAAAATGTAAAACTACATTTAATATGAAAAAAAGCAAATTTTCGAAAAGATTACACGTCCTGTCTTTTTCAAGCCTAAAATAACAATAAGTTGAAGAACAATACTCCAAATTACATTTTTAGTTAATAGATTAAAAACTCCTCACGAAAAAGTATTAACAATATTTGAAACCAATACCATTCACATGTAACCTTTGTTTCTTATTTTAGGCTTGAAAAAGAAAAGACGTGTAATCTTTTTGAAAATTTGGTTTTTTTCATATTAAATGAAATTATCTGTGTCCAAAGTTAAAAGAATGCCTGATCTTTCACAAACAAGAAACCTAACTTTTTCTTTTTTTCAGTTTCAATTTATTAACAAGTATTTTCATCAAAAATATAATAAAAGCCAAATTACATGAGAAATTTCATCCCGAGAAAGGAAAACCATCTTTCAGGTATAGATCTACTTTAATCTTCTTTTACAGTTTCGTGTCTTTTCCTATGAGAATTCAATGTACTCTTTTGAGTGAATGCTTTCCCACATAGTTCACAGACAAAAGGCTTTTCTTTTGTGTGGACCCTGTAATGAGCTTTGAGGTGCTGTGACCGTGAAAATGGTCGAGAACAAATATCACAAATGTAGGGTTTTTCTCCAGTGTGGATTCTCTGGTGTATTCTGTAATCACCACTGCGAAGGAACTGCTTTGAACACACTTCACACTGATAGTGTTTAATCCCCAAGTGAATCTGAATGTGTTTATCTAAAGAGCTGTGATGCACAAACTCTTTTTGGCATATATGGCAACAAAATGCTTTAACACCAGAGTGGCTTTGGATGTGGCAATGTAGTCCTGTCCTTGTGCCAAATGCTTTCCCACATTCTAAGCATACAAATGGTTTTTCTCCCGAATGGACTCTGCGATGAGCATTTAAAGTAGTCTTGCTGTGAAATACTTTGGGACAGGCTTCGCACAGGAAACGCTTGGAATTTGGTTTCTTGCTTACTCTTTCTGTTTTTTCCATATGTTTGTGGAAATTGTGTCGTCGGAGGGCTGCTTGTCCCATAAACTGTCTGGAACAGATCTTACACTCTACCTTTTCTGTTTGAAAAGCAGTTTTCACACCTCGACACCTGCGCTTGTGAACTGCAAGGCCGTCGGATCGCTTGAATGGCTGTAAGCACACATCACAGGAAAACGGTCTTTCTTCAGTGTGAGAACGGAGGTGGCAATCAAATTTAGTGGTTGGAGCCAAAAATTTTAAACAAATAGGGCACCGAACACGCTTCACTACGAGAGGAATATCTTGATTATCTCCTGTTTCCTTTCGGTAATTCTCGGTTCTCTCACAATATCGGCAATGAGGCTTACTTGTTTCTTGCTCCTCCTCTTCATTTGGATGGGAATTTTTTTCATTTATCTTAAGAAGTTCAGCTTCATTTTTCTTATTACTGTCATGATTTGTTTCATTCTGAATAGACAACTCATGTCCTTGGTTAGTTTTATGTTCCAAAGTGTCCTTATTAGGAGTAAAGGTCTCCAATTTTTCATTTTCTACAATTTCATTTTGATGAGCAGAAGAATTAATGTCTTGAACAATGAGGAAAATATTACCAGATGTTTCTTTCTGTTGTAATTCAGAATTAGAATTTGGAAGGATTTGAATGGTTTGGTTTTCATTAGAGCTGTTGATCACTTCTGAGGGAATATCAACCGTCTGCTGAAGGCCAATGTCATTACTTTCCACTGCAATGCATATTATGTCTTCCATTTTTAATAATTCTGTAAAAATAAATAAATAGCATTTAGAATTTTTAAAAATGCAAAACTGTATCAGTGTATCCTAATATCTACTAAAATTGGTATTTCTTTTTTTCTGTGCTCATTCGAACATAAAAACTTAAAAAATTGCTCTTTATTTTTTATGGAAGTCTAAAGCCATCTTAAAGTTCCATTTACTTAGTGAAGCCATTTTTATAATTACCACAATAACGAATTAACCAATGGTAGACATTTTACAAAAAAATGATTTGTTAAGATTAATTCTAATCAAAAATAGAAATGACGGCAGCCAATGAATAAATAAATGTCTTTCTGGTTCAATTATGAGAGGGAATGGGGAACGGTCGTTTCGTCCTCTCGTAATTGAACCAGAAAGACATTTATTTATTCACTTGTTTCTATTTTTCATTTTAATTAAACCTTCTGCTCATTAATTTATTCTTTAGGTACAATTAATTCTCTTGTTCACTTCTTTTTCCTGACTTACTATAAGTTGTATATTTTTAAACCTTCCTGGTTTAATTATTTTAAAATCAAGAAAGCTTAATTTTCATGGGTCAAAGAAGGAACTGACAGCAATTGCCTCAGAACCCAGTTGCAAAAGTCTAAATCTTAATCATCATTTTAAGTATTCCATAAAGGAAAATGTCTTTAGATTCAATAATGTTTAAAATTCATGTTCAAGAGAATAAAATTTTAAATATTTTGGGATTTTTAATAGCGACTACTAAACAATATCTTTTATCGTGCTGCAAATTGTTTATTACAAAAAAATAATGAATTAATAGCAAAACACAGACATCAAATAAAAGGTAGATGTCATACATGTTTTATAAATAACTAAATAAAATAAGTAAACTTAGAAAATAATATCACCATCTCATTCCAATTTATATATATATATTGAAAAACATAAAATCTAAGCTAACTTTGAACAAAAATATGCATTAATGTGCGTATATTTAAATAAAGAGAAAAATGAAAGTAAAATGCACATACTTATGCAAAATAAATGAATAAGCGTGATTAAAAGGATGATAGAAAACCGACAGTTTCGGAATACTGTGTGTATTCAATCTTCAGGGACGGCATAAAACACTTATGGCAACACGAGGTGAGAATAAATAATGACAGTGTGGGAAGTAAAGGAATTAAGAAGGATTTAGTAATAATGATGGGCGTTTTGCCCACCAGTGATAAGAGTTGTAGGCCTTAAGGCTGAACATGAAAATGCTCTGAAACTGTTGGTTTACTAAACCATCCTTTTAATAGTGTTTATTCATTTATTTTACAAGTAAGTGCATTTAATTTCATTTTTTATTTATTTGATATTTGAAACAATTTAGTTTGTCAGTTGAATGATGCCAACAGATATCTGCCTGGAAAAAAGAATTGAAATTATTAATTAAATCCAGTGTTCAAAAAAGTTCCATTAAAAGAAGAATAAATTCTTGTTCTCTTTCCTTACTCAATATATGATATAGGAAAAATTCCTTTAAAAAGCAACTAAAATATTTGGTTTCCTCAGGTGCTCTTCAGAGGGTTATCTCTTACAGAACTATTTTTCAGCATTTATAAATTACTTACATGAATTTTTATTAGAACTACAAATACAAAAATACATCAGGAAGATAAGAAACTATACAAATTCGTTTGTATTCATGCAAACGCATTCATTTAAAAAAAGTTCCTGTAAAAATAATGTATTCCTTTCTAGCACTGATTAAATTACAAATACTACTTACAAAAAATGAATATGTTTGTAAATTACGATAACTTTTCTAAACATTAGACAGTAATACAGGTAAATATATAACAGCACGCCTTTTTAATTTGTAAAATTAGATAAATATTTCCAGGCTCTGATTTATATGGAGAGAGATCGATGAACACAACCTCCTCCTCCTCCGAAATATAAATACTATATTAATTTTCTTTTTTTGGTTGGAGGGTGGGCTGAAGAGATCTCAAGGAAATAAAATCCTTTAGATCCAAATATTTTAGATGACATAAAAGGATGAACATTTTCAATTATACGTTATAATTTTTAAAAATAAGGAATGAACTGTTCGTAAAAGCTATATTAATGAATTTCATTTAAATTTAATAATTAGCAAACTTTTTAACTCCATTCTCTCAAATTAAAGGATTTGGAATATCTTTTAATCTAAACTCCATTAATGTTTTCTACTCAATTTTATTGCTACGATTGAAGTCAATGTTTGAGTTTAAAATATTTGTTTATTTTTATTTCTATCAGATTTAAATAAATTTGAAGCAATCATTTTATACCAATCAATAATACTGCAACATTTGTATAAAAGATTTTAGAGAAATTTCGATTATATATAATAACACTCGTAACAAAATCGACCATTATTTCGAAGCAAACGATTAGAATCGAAATTGTTTACCAAGAACTCAAAGGAAAATAAATAAAATAACAAGAGTAAGGGAATAAGGCGATTCGAACCACGAAATAGAACGTGAAAATTAAGTTTAAAAGCAGAGGAATTAACTTAATAATAAAATCACCTGTATTCTCTTATGTTTCGTGCATTTTACAAATTAAATGAGAATCCCATTTTAACCATCCTGATTTACATAATGTACCTTCTGTCATTTTATTAATAAAGCAACTCTGTTTTATTCCATTTCAATTCACCACCATAAACAGTTACTAGACGGTATCAATTCTGAGCATCGTAGGATTTTCCCCAACATTTGTTTCCGACGGGTAAAACAAACCCGTCGCCTTATTTCACCTTATTTTAGATAAAGAATCAGTTAATTTTTAAAATTTTAATTTTAAAGTTTACTAATTTCTTTATCTAACTTAAATGTAAAATATGAATTTTGGCCAGTTTAAATATGCAGAAAAATTGGGAATCAGTCCGTGAGAAATGATCCGAAAATTGTGTCAAGGGGAGATGACATTTCATAGGACACCTTTGTTTGTATTTGGAAATGGCCTGTTTTGGATGAAAATGCGGCGGATGTAAAAGTACACTAGGGATTGGTGTCGGACATCTGTGTTGCTTTCTTTAAAAAGCAATTCCTTTGTCTTCAAAGGTAATACGATTAATATTTTAAAGTTAATTCAATTGGAAAATACTCTTATATTTTCAAAAGCTATGCTTACAACTGTTTAATGGTTATTTCTTCTATTTGTAACTATTTAACTATAAATTCGCGCTTTTTAAGTCCATCCTTTTTATTACATAATCCCGCTTTATACATTTTATTTTTCTATTTTAACTTTGTTACTACAGTCAACAATTGGAAGTGATGTTATATAGTTAACCTTTACTTTATCGTAATTATTAAATTTCTTTTCTTCTATTTCTTTTGTTAAGAGAATTATCTGTTTAATTATTTAATGTTGATGAATTTTAGGGCTTGATTTCTTTCTTAAGTACAGTAACAGGATAACTTTTCCTCTTTACTTCAGGGACCTGAAACTTAGATTCAGCAACAAGTGAATCGATAATGAAGACCAGTCTCAAAATAACCTCCAAGTTGTTGGTGCGATTGTGTAAGTTTCCTCCACGTTTCTTCTCCTATTTACTCCAAAAATAGAAAATCTGATTGAAGTTTTAATTTTGACAAACAATTACTGAACAAGAATTCTGATTTGATATGTTGAAAATGTGGGTATTTCTAGTTCTTTTTATTTTGGTGCTGTGATAAACTTTTAGTGTTGCATCCGAAAATTTATTATCCCTCCATAAAGTTAGTGCAAATAATATGGACACTTTAGAAATGTCGAATTCTTTATCATTTCCATTATGTTAAGAAGGAATGTTTTTATCCATTCAGATATCTGTTGGAATGTCACTTCTAGAGCCAGTTTCTCGAAATGAAGCACTTTTTGTTCACTACCTGTTCCCAGTTTTCAACAAATAATTAATAATTGATGTAAACGTTTAAAAATAAAAAAAGACATAATTGTTAGAAAATAGCACTTCCTTCCTTCGCTTTGTTGCCTAAATTTTATTGTTTTGCTTTGTTTATTAATGATAACGAAATAGCATGTGACGGAGGTGAGATAGTTGCAATTTCAGCCCGTTCTCATTCAACAACCTCCAGCTCTATTTTGCATCATTTTCAAAAATTGGCTGTTTACCTTTTGCGCTTTTGAAAGCCAGTTATTTATGGGTTCAAGTTAAAATGCAGGCACAGTTGGTTAGTTATGACATCGTTTGCATTATACAACCATACTTCATTGCTAGGTTTTGTAAGCAACTGGGATTTCAAATTCTAATGGTAAAGATCTTCAGAAATACGGTGTCTGCAGTAAAATAAAATAAATTAAAAGATTGACACCAGATGTCCCTTATATTAATAAGACCGTTAACATTTATAGATTTTTTTTCTTACAAATGTTTTGTCAAATTACATTTAAACTTTTCTTATATAGAATGAGCGCATTTATATATTCCTCATGAGTAATAGGTTGAATCGCAGATATTCAAAAGCATTCTCTTTCTGTTTATGACTGTTGTGAGCTTGTTTCAGAAAGTTATTATTTTCAAATGTAATGAGAAGCTTCTGTAAATTTTATGATTGCTACCAATCAAAATAATTATTTCGAATTTGATTTATCAATATAAAAAATTCTATTGGTAAAAAGAAAAACAAACAAACAAACTTGTAGTAATGAATTCCTTCCATAATATTTGCCATTATCTCAAGTTTATGTAACTAAGTAAAACATTATATTGTTTTTTTGTAATTTAATTTTTATTGTTTTTACTTCTTTAAAGTTAATATAAATTGACTTATGATTTCTCTTCCATTCTTTCTATTTTACTTAAATTCCAAACAATTAGTACAGAATCATTAAATAGGATTGTTATCCTAAACTTCTGTTTAATCGTTCCTTTTATTCATGTTTTGAGTTTTCATTTTATTTTTCTGTTTTCTTTTATTATTTTTCTTGAATCCATTTTTTTTTTGGTAGCAGAAGCTTGTTCATGTTATATACGATTACTGTAGTTCAGGAAAGTTAATGGATATCGTAATTCCTCTTGTTCTGTGAATTGCGGAAATATTTTAGCTCAGTAATGCTTTGACTGTTACGCTTCGTTATAATGCAAATTAAAGCTTGTACTTTTTTTCTTGTTTTATGAAGTGTTGTGATAATAAACACATCAAAGAAATTATCATCCATCAGAAACATCTTATCAGGAGAGCATGGGAAATGAGATAAATAACTTCAGATGCTAAAGTAGAAGCCATAAGAAGTCCAATGTAAAAGGATAAAGTAGGAGTAAAACTACATCATTTAGTTTACTTCTAATAATATATCATGTTAATTATTCTTTCTCTGCCATTTTCTACTTCATCCTTTTCTTATCATCTCCAAACTGTCAAGCGATAGATTTCATATTTTTCCGTCAAAAACCTTATTTTAATTGTTGTTGGGTCTCCCTAAATCTCGTTCTATTTATCTCATCATGTAACTCCATACATTTATTTTCTTTGCATATTGTGTGCTCCCAGGACACCTTTATTTTCTATCTCATTTCTGATAGGATGTTTTCTTATTTCTCAGCATCCTTTTGATATTTATTTTGTTTCTTTTTTCTTGTTTTTTTAATGGACAAACTTAATGAAGATATTATAGTTCAAGTATGGGCATAGAAGAGGTCAACGAGAGCCATATTCTGGATTTTCATATATGTAAAGAGCCACACCATAGTCACGTTCCATAGTATTAAATATACAAATTCAAATTTAGTTACATTTCTACACACATCTTAATTGCTATATAAAGTATAAAAAATACATTCAGTATATACGAAAATAAAAAATGAGAAAAAAAAAACCCCCACAAAATAATTAGTTCAAAATTTAATAATTTTTTTTTTATTTAAATTCTATATTTTTATCAAGAGATATTGGAAGCCGCACTTAACCCAACGAAGAGCCGCATTTGCCCACATCTGGTATAGTTCATCAGAATCTCCAATTTAATGTGATACATTGGAATGACAGTTATTGGGACCCATAGAAATTTTTTAGATTGGGGGGGGGGGGGAAAATTGTTACTGGCAGATCTATTAGTAAGGTACAAAAAACTAAAAATAAATGGTTACAGTTTTGAAATAAAATTAACCATAAAAATAAATTATATTAAGAAAATTACATCTCCCACCCTTTGACTCTTGCTGTTGTTGTCCATGATGTTTCATGTTGTTTGGTAACAAGAAAAAAAATATGTAGTGTTTGATAGATTTCCAAAGTCTGTTGATAGTTCTGAACAAAACTGTCTTTTGTAATTCTCATATCCATGTTTTTGATGGTGATTTATTGAGATACTTTCAGTATTCTTTAAATTTAGAAGTTTTCATTTAAAAATGTTTTCGAAGTTTGTTTGTTTGTTTTTATTTATTTATTTATCTGAAACAGGAATGATATAATCTTATTAAAAGCACTAGAAAATTGAGCTTAGCTGGAGATTTGCTTTAGGGAAGATTTTTTTTTATATGGATATAAATTAAACACAATAATAGTTGAAATAATTAATAAAATCTCCCAGAGATTCAGGTTTGTTTGTTTTTTTAATTTTTAAGACTGAATTTCAAGGCTTCCCTTGAACACTTAATCTGATTGAAAAATACAGAATTATGAATGATCTCAAATGTAAAGATATTTTGAATTGCAGATGTGTAATTTTCATGTAAAATATTGATAAAAAAAAAAGTGATAAGTTGGTATTTAAATGCAGCTGTATTTTCAGATGTAATTAAACAAATTAAGTAAATGAATTAAACAAACAAATTAAATCAGATGTAATTAAACAAATTAATTAAATTCACTTGTGACCTACTTATGATTAATGCAACAAAACAACAGGTATATTCAGGGAAAGAAATTAAAGAAATTCAGGTTATTTTATATATACATACATTTTATTGATTATTTCTTTTTTTACTTGGAAACTTTTTTTCTTTTTTCCCCTAGGGCAGCGAAATATTCTAGACCACAGTTGAATAATGACACAGAATCCTTCATCATGTTCTTATTTTGGATATTTCGCTCCAAAAAAAGTAATTGTAATCAATATCTTTATTTTCTAGTGTAAAAAAATAATTTTTCTTTATGCTATAAATGCTTTGTATACTTAATTTTTGAATCATATCTGAAACTATCAGAAATATTAATCTTCATTCTAATTTTTTTAAATAATTTTTCATTTTGCGAATTTTCTTATAGATTCCTTGCAATATTATAAATTGAATTGAAGTTAAACTTATGCAGATTTTCTTTTTTCAAGAAAATATCACTCATGGTATAATTTAAAATAATCTTGAATCACAGGAAAATGTATCACAATGCAAAGTGAATCATCCTTAAAACTACTACATATTCCTGCCAGAATGATCAAAGTCAATGTATACTCCGAGCAGACATAAGGTGGCATTGTGAGCACTACAAATGCCACTCAGCACTAGATGGGTCATCATCAAATAATGGCAGAGCTGCAGGATAGAGCATATGTTGCATTGTTCTTACATGTGACAGCTTATTTTTGTGACTTACATATGGTTCAGTGAACCTATTGATGATACTATATGTGACAAAATAGGATGATTCAAAGCTATCAAACCCAGATGGCAGTGTCCCAGAAACTCCATGTCCGACAGTCGTTTCTGGAATCTAGCAAAACTTGCAACAGGATGTCATTCAACTTCATCACAGGACATCCAAGGATTACAAGGACAAAACAAGATCTTCACTTACTGCCAGACAACACAGACAGAGTACAGCATGAGACTGCCAGGAATGTTTCAGAAGCAACACAGTGGACTGTTTCCAGGCATACCTTGATTGCAGGAACAGTGGTTGTTTTTCCAAAGATGAATCCTATTGACTGCTAACTTAGAAGATCCGGTTTAGCCTGGAGTAGAAAGTGTTGTACTTGAACATATGACCAGTAGGACCAAATCTACAAAGTTATCCCTGCTGTGTCTTCATCTGGAGAAAAACTTAATATCACTCCTCCAATTTCCTTGAATAGGATCATTACGGCAGAGATAGTATCTCATGGTGTAGGGCAACATCATATTGGATTCACATACTTCCATGTATGTGTCTGAACAGGAACCCTAATAGGCCACATATAATGTGATTCATTCTGCAGCAATATGTCCGACCATTAACGCCTGACTTCTCGTTATGGATGACAACTCATGCTCTGATAAAGCTGACCTGATGGATGACTAACTGGAAACAGAAGATATCGGTTGCTTAGAGTGACCAACTCAACCTCCCGATTTAAATCTGATAAATATGCATGGGGCACATTGAGGAGATAGGTTTTGAACGATGTTGAATATTGTTAGAACTCTTCAGGAGCTCAGAAAAGTATTAGTACAAGTGGGACTCCAGTCCACAGCAACATATTCTTATGCTAGATACACCAATGCACTGTACTGCATGTGTCACTGTGGCTGGTACCATACAGCATATTGAACATTTTCTACACCATGTCTGGTATGACACAGGATATGCTTTGTTTAGCTTCAGGGAGTTCGTTTTCTTTATTTTGACCAAGTGTCAGAGTCACTAGTGGTTTTTTTCCCCTGAGGTATTGTTTTGCTCAATGTGCTTTGTATCTAGTACAAATTGGTTGCAGTCCTTCAGCTGATAGAATTGCAAATGATATTATCCATAATTTTTGAGCATGAGTGTATGTCATCATCATAATCGATCCACTGCAGGATGTAGGTCTCCAAGTTTTTCCATTTCTTTCAGTCGAAACCTTATCTCTTCCAATTGAATCCAACAAAACTTTTAATTTCATTCACATCCTCTCCCTTTTGTTCCATTTCGTCATTTTGTCTTGCTACATGTCCAGCCCAATTCCATTTGAGCTTCTTTTTAGTTATAAACAAGAAGGCTTAATGTGCATGTATTAAAAATAAAGAGAAAAATAAAAATAAAACTCACTCACTTGTAAAAAAAAAAAAATAAACAGGATTAAAATGATGATAATAAACTAACAGTTTCGAATACTGAGCGTATCGCATCTTCAGGGACGGCACAAACATATAGGACATCACAAAACACTTAGGACAACATGAGGTGAAAATTCATAGTGCGAGTTAGGGGAGTAAAAGCCTTTTTTTCTCTCCCATCACTCCCACTATGTATTCTCATATCGTATTGTCCTAAAGTGTTTTGTTATGTCCTATATGTTTGTGTCGTCCTGAAGATGGGATATACTCAGTATTCTGAAACTGTCCATTTATTACTGGTCATCATTTTAATCCTGTTTATTCTTTTTTACAAGTGCATTTTATATTCATTTTTCTCTTTATTTTTTATAGTTATATGTCCCTTCAACAATGATGAGAGGACAATGTGACAGCTTTTAGTTGAGATAGAGTATTTTAAGTAGAAGTTTTTTCTGTGTTTAAATATTATTTTTAATTTCTTCATTTGTGTCAAGAAATATCTCTAATGACTCTACAATTCGTCGCTGAGAGCAAGCTTCTGCATCCATATTACTTTGTTGTACATAGCTGCTAACTTCCTCTAATTCAGGAATTATAATTCTCTAATTTGTTGCCTATTAATAAATCCATTAAAAATAATCTTTTGAGTTTAGTCAAGAAATTCACAACAGACTTCAGTGTGCATATGGAGATGTGTGCATAGGAGCCAGCAATGTGAGACGATGGGTAAAGCATTTTAAAGATGGCAACACAAGCATCAAATATAAGCCTCGTAGCGGCTGTCCGCATACTGCCTCTAACGAATGCAACAAGGAATGAGTGGATGACATCATTCAGGAAGACCGACGTGTTACTGTGGATGACATTGCAGCTCAGCTTGAAATTGGGCACTGTGCAGTCCAGAAGATGATCAAGAGTTTAGGCTATCGGAAAGTGTGAACCTGCTGGGTTCCCCGGTTTGCAAGAGGAATATTATGAATGATTACTTGGCATTCTAAATATTGGAGAAACATCTTTCTCGAAAACTGTGTAGCCAAGGCGATTTTGGGCTAGGCCATCAGTCTCCTTCAGTCTGACCTAATATAGCAACTTACTGCTCACTTATGAGAGATTACCACAACAATTCACAAAAATGCACAGAAGCAAAATTTAAGATGACCCAGAACAAGAATGATCAGTAACTAGATTCTAGAAATATGCTACTATTCTGTGATGGCCAACTCGCCATCCCTATCAGAACACTACAGGCTCTGTCCAGGTTCAAACCACCAGCCACTGTTGATTTTGTTCCAACACTGCTTGCACGATCTCAATACCAATCGCTGAAATAGAAGAGAGAAAGTGATGATTACGTGGACATGATAGATTGTTTTCATGCAAACTTTTCTCACAACAAAGAACTGAGAAAAATAAAATTTTAGCTCGAAATCCCAGTATTGATAAATAATTAAAATAAAATGAAGCACATTAATATATATAGCAGATGATGAACAGGATTTGAACTGTCAGAACAAATTGAAGGTGAAATGCCAACGAATACAGTTTACTTAACTTAATTAAATAATTTCTTTTATTACATGAAAGAAATGATATACATTTATATGATGAAAACACTTAAAGGCTAAGTAAATGAATAATGAAGTAGTCTGATTAAAAAAGGATAAAATGTGAGTTTGGGAGCTAAAAAGTGTTGTAGAGTAAACAAAGTAAGAACTAAAAAAACTGCCCCTTCTATGCCACGGCTTATTTGCGTCAACCGATGACAGATTCATTCATTTTCATACAAAATCTTACCTCTGCGTTATTTTTCATATCATATATCCAAGTTTCATGAATTTCCAACTCAGTTTTACTATTAAATCACAATTTTCTAGGTTTTATTTTTCTGAATTAATAGAAACCTGTGGATTAAACATTAAATAAAAATGATATACTTGTTTAGTTTTTATTACCAAAAAAGAGGAGCTGTCTAAAGTATGTGTGGATAAACTAAAAGAGCTTTTATTTTTTTATGAAAGAATTTTTATTAACACACATCAGTCTAATGATTGAAAACCAAAAGGAATCCTATTATTAATGTTTTAGTAAAGAATTAGTGATTGTAATATGAAGAGGTCTATTAATGAGAACAGCAGTATTTTTTTTTTTCTCTTTCTCTTCAGAATAGATTGTAGAGTTTGATACAATAAATATCTTCCTTGCTCAGAACTAAAAGAAGAAATCAAGCATGTTAAAAAACTCATCTTCTGATCCACTACCTATAAAGTTTTTCGAAAAATTATTTCATCATATCATTGAAAGAATAAATTGGAGTCTCTTGCATAAAATAGATATTCAATTTCTTCCGAAATGTCAGTAGCCACGTATGATTTCATTATATTTATTGCAACATATATGAGACTTTATAATAAATATAATGAGTCAAGCAGTTGAATTGTAGATCCTGCATACCATCATCGTCTTAATATAATTACTATCTTTTCAACTTATTTGTCAAGATTATATTTTTACCAGTGTCAACTGTAATAGTTTGTAAATCTTCCTTTGTCTGAAACTGCCTCATCAGTCCTTAGTCAGTTTTTAGTTGTGGTCAATGGGTTATGTTAAGATAGCACAATCTCAAAAGTATTTTTGTCAGATTCTTCCATGAGTCTGTCCGTAGCTGAAATGTTATCCTATGATATCTTTATTTTAAACTGGAACTAAGAAAATATATTGAAATAATAATAGGATTCGGGGTTAATTTGAATAAAGAATTATGAATTATAGGTATTAAATATATACATAAATACATATTTATATATATATTTTTTTCTATTTCAGATTCCCCCCTTCCATGCTGTTGCACCAATTTTTGTCATCTGCGACCACTGATATGCATGTTGTTGTTGGTGCATCTAATAATATTTGCAGTTTATTTCTCATCCCTTTCAACTAATAATTATAAAAGTTATCCTACTTTTAATATAAGTGTAGTGCATTTACATGATTCCAGTATCAGTTATTTTGAAATGAGAAAGGGTCAGAATTGCTTTATTTCTGGTGCTGATTCTAATAGTGAGAAATGCAAATGCCAATCCCAGTGGTTTGGTAGTGACTGCGGTATTCCTGTGTCTGTTTGGCAAACACCTGGCCTCAATCTAACCCAACGTACAACACCGAAAAGACTCATTCTTATTATTCAACTTAATAAATCAATTGAAGTTCTAAGTGCTCATTTGAAAGACCTTAAAGACACTGCCAATATCTTTGTTATAGGAGAAGTCGTCCCTGTCAATAGCTCATCCGAATTAGTACAACTTCTATTGAACAACTGGATGGAAGAAATTCAGGATCAGATTCTGTATGAAGAGCTGGATCCTGCTTATCCTGTTAGTTCCTTAATTTCTAAAACACTTCTTCGCATTTCAGATGTTCGCCCAGATGATTTGATTATGTTGATCCACTCGGAAGAATTTCCTTCTTCACACGTTCTCAGGTGCCTTCAGCTTTACGATGGATTTCCTGATCCATTAGGTCTGTACTATCGCTCTATTTTACATGGATATAAAGATCTTCCTGTCAAAAACGACACCCGCGCAATCATTCCTAGTGTTTTCTCCATTACTTACCTTTTGCAAAAATGCCACATTGACAGTCAGTGCTTCCTTCATGAATCACTTCCAACAAGAAGCATTATTGGTTCTTCCATCCATCCAGCAGGCTGGAGATGTATTTCATGCGACAGTTACAATAATACAAAACAAAATACTTCATTTCCTCCAACATTATTTGAAAGACTTGAGGATGAAGAGCCTCTTAACATTTCAAGATAATTATGTAACCATGTAAAAATTTAAAATTAATCAAGAAATTATGATATAAATTTTATTTATTAGAATTTTTATTATTATAATTAATAATATAGAAAATTTTATTTAATATATGGAAAATAAAGAGAAATATTTTTGGTCTAGAATATTGTCATTGACTGCATTTCAGCATATCACTTGATTACTCCAGGCCCCACTCCAGTGAAGTTTTGCAGACCATACAATACCTTGTTTTTATTTTTATCACACTCCTCTCTGTTATTGAAGCAGGTGTTTTGGTTTCATTGGATAACAGAAACAAATAAATACTTAACTACCAATTTTGATCAACCTTTTTCCTTAACGTGTTTCACATTACAACTTCAGTAGCTGTCCTATCGATCAGAAAAATTCAGTTTTGAATATATTAGAAATGATGTGTTTTAGAATTTAAAAAGCATAATTATAAGATAAGAATTCCTCAAATGACTTAATAACATTTATATCATCATGATTTAATCTCTAATTATGGAAGGCAGGGAGTTTAGAGAAATTGGCAGTTAATAACTTATTCCATTTTCATAACTTGACATTTGAATTACCTCCAGGAGTCAAACTTACAAAATCTTAATTTAAAAAAAAATGGCTTTGAAAAGAGGCTACTTAAACAAAACAAAAAGAATTTAAAAAGTCAAAGTATAAAGAAAGCAAGAAGAAATAATGTTGAGAAATATTAAAAAATATGAAGCATACAGAAATGACACAGAAAT
>JAFIDM010005346.1:12442890-12489961 GCA_023159025.1 Thereuonema tuberculata
GAGTAGATCTTATTAAACACTGCAAAAATGTTTTTTCATGATTATTTTGGACATTGCATCATTTTCTCTAAATCATCAAAGGAAACATTTCCCCTGTAGCTACTATAGCAGATTAATAAAACTACTACTTTAAATGAATGTCAAGAAGATATTCTACATCTATTCAATAATTATAGGAAATAATTACCAGTAATACAGTGAAACTTATTTGGGATTTCATACAAAATTCAAGACTGAATTTATTATTTTTTTAAGCCTTTCCCTTAACAGAAAAAAAAAAAAAGATAAAAGCAACAGCAGCAGAACCATTAAAATAAAGAAAAGTCAGAATTCCATTGCAAGAGAATATCTAAGAAGAGACGTATAAATTACAAGGAAATGAAAATACAAGAGGACTTTATTTAATCTACAACAAGCCTTACCAAGCTTTAGATAATCTGGACATTTTTCATTCTAAAATTAGTAAAGTGTGAATGCATGTCAGAATGCCTGTGCTGATGAAAACAGGAAATGAAAATGGCAAAGAAATAGCTGAGGATTTTAAAACATAACTATTAAGATGGAACATAAATCTTTCTTAGACCATTCTGAATGACAGATTTTTGCAAATACAGTAAAACCTCGTTAAGTCGTCACCCGGATAGGTCGTCGTATTCTTTTGGTCCCGACAAGGTCTCGTGCACAATATTGTAAAATAACCCTCTTTTACCCGTCACCAAAGTTAATTCTACTCCGGTTAACTCGTCACCCTCAAAATGGCAAAAATCATCTTTCTTCTCCATTTTGCATGCCGTCGTGCTGTCTTTTCAACCCCGTCCCTTCACTTTAAGAAAGCCAAGCCTTTACTGGGAATTTTCGACCATGCTTGTCGCTTCATTCGTTTCCTACTCCTTCAGAGGATTTGGGTTCTTGGAATCTCGCTGCTAATCATTCAAAGCAAATTTCTTACTGCGACTCTGTCGAGTGTAGAAGTTTTTCTTGACTGCTCCTGAGTGTGACTTCATTTCATAGCGAGTAAGTCCCCGCTATAAGGGCTATTTTTTTCTCTTGCAATTTCGTGGTTCGATTACGTTTTTAACATGCCAAGGAAATAAAAACTTACCTCGTTATCTTTTAAAGAAAAAAAAAGACTTAATTGCACGTTTTGAAAAATCAAATGTTTCGAAAACAGCTCTTGCCAAAGAACACCATATTCCCACATTAAACGATATTCTTTCAGCGAAACAAAGTAATTGAAAAAGCTGACTGGAAAGACAAAAGAAAGAGAATGAGGAAATCGAAGTTTGACGAGATCGAGGAGGTTTTTGGTTCGATGACTAAAACATGCCAGATCGCAAACTATGCCGATTTCTGCCGTGATTCTCAAAGAAAAAGCCATGGGAATTGCTAAAGAGTTAAACATTGAAGATTTCGGCGGCAGCAATGGTTGGCTGGAACTTTTCAAAGACAGACATTGCCTTTCTTTTAAAACGATTAAAATGTGGTAACTGTAAAGTGTTTTTTTTTTTTTTTTTTTTATTATCCACTCATTCATTTGCATGTATTGATTTCTGAAAATCTTGTTTTTCTCACCGAATCCTACAGCAATTCATGAAAATACTGTATTTCAGTGTTTTTTTTAAAAAATGTCCACTCCGCCTAAGTCGTCACTCCGCTTAAGTCATCAAAAATGTTTGGTCCCTTGAGTGACGACTTAACGAGGTTTTACTGTATTGAAAAAGAACCAGATCATTATGATGTAAACATAATATTACTTAACATTGAAGTTTACATAACTCTTTTGAGATTCATAAGACTCTTGGAATCAAAAATAGGAAGCTAATATGTTACAGCTTAAGAGGATAAAATTCTGTAGTCTGAATTCAACGAGATTCTCTTGGAAGCATGCTCATGAAATGTTTTTCTAAATGAAGGATTGATAGCTAATTATAATAATGAATTTGACATTGCCTGCCCATTCTGCATGATAACTGGATTTGAATGAATAAAGAAATAACACTAAAATGAAAAATATCTGAGCTTTTATCAGTGAGAGTCTGGGAAGGCCGTTTCATCCTTTTTGAGGACTTGGTTTTTTTATTAACCAAGCTTTTGGGTTAAGCTTTAATTGTTTTCGTCTATAAGACGTCGCCAACCAGTACCCTCTGAAACCTACAATGCCTTAAAATGACATTGCCAGTGTGAACCATTCAACATAATGCAAGTTTGAAATCTGACAGCCACTTGTTTCCTGATCATCCGAAAACATTTGGAACATGCCCTTTTCAATGCCATTCAGTTAAGCAAAAGTGAACTGTTGCAATTTGAAAACAACCTTGCTGGCAACAAATGGAAATATGAAGTAACCTTGGATAGTGTCAATTTATCTCAGTGATTGTGGTACAAGCCATAACTTACCAGCTGAGAAAAGGCAGTGCAAGGAGAGTTTCCCAAAAGGCTTCATGGTCATCACTGGATATTGTTATAAACTGTAGATACAAAGGGTGGCACGAAATATGAAAATAAATGCTGCCTATTAGTAGGTGAACACAACATGTCTGATCTAGACCAGGGAAATTCTGGCCCTCTTCGAAAATGACATATCTTGTCCATTAAGAATGCCAGCAATATCACCAAAACGTGCTTAGCCTTTAATGAACGCATCAAGCTAGAAACTGAAATCTAGACAAGCGATTCCCAACCGGTGGGTCGCGGAAGGGTTACAGATGGGTCGCAACTTGATCCTAAAACTATCAGAAACCATCAGAAAAAACAAAAATCGATCATATATAAGGAAGGGATACGATACAAATATGGTTTTATTCTATATTCTTCTATTCCTATATATGTGGAGGTATTCCGATAAGGAAAGGTGGGTCACCAGCTAAAAAAGGTTGGGAACCGCTGATCTAGACTACCATAATACCATATCCCTTCAAGTCGCTGGATGCAAGTTCAATGAATTTTATGGGTCTGCTAAAACATGCCCTGGGAAACTGGCGTTGCCAGTCCTTTACATGCCCTTTACAGCCTTTAGAAAACTATAAAGATCCTGTATTCCTATAACAGTCTTCTACAGAGGAAACTACACTGCAGACCTGTACAAACGGAGCATGTTATTGTGATGTCTTGTATGTTTATACCGTCCCTGATGAAGAAATACGTGGAGTATTCCGAAACTGTCGGTTATTGCCATTGTTTTTAATTCTCTCTCCTACATGTTTGTAAGTAAGTGTGTTTTATTTATTTTCACTTTATTTACACGCATGTTAAGCCTCTTCATTATTGGATATAAGATTTTGGCTCATCAGCCTTATTCACCGGACTTTTGGCCAACAGATTTTCACCTATTCAGATATATGGACAACTTTCTGAAGGGCAGGAGATACCTCCAAGATTGTGATCTTAAGAAGGACATCAAAGGATTTCTGCAACGCCTAACATGTGCAAGAAAGAAATTTATAGCTTAAGATGGCATTGGAAAGATTGTATAGATGCCGAAGGAGCCTATTTTGAATAATAAAAACTACACATGCCACTGAAGAAGTTTTTGAATTTGTTCACTTCAAACTGACATTTTAGGGTTTCCAACCTGATAAATATTTTGAATTTCCAATTGAATCATCACTTCTTAGCCCCCTCCCCACTGGACAAAATATCTGTTATTTCAACTAAATTTGTAAATGCTGATTATTCTGATTTCTATTTTTATATTATTTTTATCAGTATCTTTTACAATACTTATTTTAGAAGTACAGTGAAAACTCGATTAACCGTCACTGTGTTATCTGTCATCGTTCGCAAAACCTATTTTGCGATTCTGTGAAGTGCCAGTATTATTGGAAGTGACTATATTCGCCAATACAGTGGAATTTGCGTGCCAATCCAATATATATTTTTATTTGTGACATAGATTTTTCTATGTATTAATTTATTGTTTGCTTTTCGTCCCAAACCAGCATTGACATTTCGTTACTGTACATGTTTATTGCGAAATTTCCGTTATCCGTCACAGTCCCGACGGTGATGGTTAATCGAGTTTTCACTGTATGTCAAAGAAGAGAGATTGTATACTGTCATATCAACAAGCATTGAAGATAAGCTTTTATTAATATCTAATTAAAATTTCTTTTTCTCATTCTTGGTATATAAAAAAAATTGAAGTGCTCTCTTGACTTTTATTCAATCCCATCTTCATGTAATAACTTTCCACTTATTTCTTAATGTATAATACTTGTAAGCTTTGCATAATTAGCTCAATTCTCTTAATATTTTTTTTTTGAAAATAGAATTATAAAGTCTTCATAATTAATATATAAATATTTTAATAAAATGAAATATTATCTTGTAGTTATAACAATTAAAAAAAAATAAAGACAATTAGTATTTTTTTGCAGCTTTGCACTCATTACTTTTTTGTTATGAAAGTAATCATGCAAATAACATTCAAATACAGTTTTTTTTCCTAATCGTTTTAAATCTTTACAATTTATAAAATAGGTCCTTAATTTTACTAAATATCAATGTCCCAATTTTAACAGAATTTCATGCCATTTACTCCCTAGAACAAATTCTCCCTGTTTTTTGAGAGATGCATGTGTGTGCGTGTCTGAGAATTTCGTAAATACAATAACTCAAAAATACTTAAATGTAGTTCAGATAACTATATTAGATTTGAGTTTAACTACAATTGTTGTTAAGAGTGCTTTTCTTTTGGGGGAGGGTCAAAACTTAGTAAATGAATAAAACATTTTATTTCTGAAAATATTACAGTTCTTAATACGGAGAGTCTTGCAACTGTCCCATTGTTATTTATTTCACATATGATTTGTAATTAAGTTCTTGATGTATCAATTAAAAATATGACATTTTTTTCAGTTTTTGATTAATATGTTTGTTACACTTTTGTCGATTAATTTATTTTATATAAAACATTCCATTTAAATCGTGAATCCATACCAATCTGTTTGGCAGTCTTGTGATTCTCATCAGCTAGAGTGGAAAGTCCTACTGCCAATTTCCTATTTGAATAGCTTAGAATCTCAATAGCTAACAACATTTTTTTTTTCTTCAAATAAACAACATAAATAAATAATTTTATTATAACACTTTTTTTTTCCTTATCTGATTTCATCAGCCTGCAATAATTTTAGAGAAATCTTAATAAGAATTGGCCTTCTTTCTAGAAATTGTTGTAAATATTTATAATCTCATATATAAATTCATTCAAGTAGTAAAATAAGTCGTGATAAATTATAATTGTCCTACAATATAAAGTAAATTTATTCATCAAGTTTTATTAAACAAAGAGTACCAACATTTTTCTTGTTACATTTCTTTACCTTTAAAAATGACTTAAAATTTAATATAATTTTGCATCATAATTTAAATATTAGCTGAAATACAAGTTTCGAAACTAAAAAAGAATGTCCCTGATATTTTATGAATTAACTTGCGAAAAGATTGAAAGATAAACAAGGACACTGACCTTTAATAAAAAAAATTAATAAAATTTACCATTTTTAAAATATCTGTTAATCCCCTTTTTAAATTTGAAAACCCCATGGGGGAAGGGGTTCAAGTTCCCTCTTTGCCCTTATGTGTGGATACCCAGGATTAATGAGGACAGTTTTGAACTATTTGTAACTCCTGCTTTCACTTAAAATAAATTGCAGCTTTTCTTGATATTTTTCATGTAATGGCCTATTCTTTTATAATTATTATTGATATATTAAATATAGGTATTGTTTTTGTTTGTTTTCATGGAGATCAAAATTTTGTTTTTGTGAGGTCTCTCATTTAACTAAGTTATATAAAAGTGAAAAATCCCAACTATAAAAGTTTATACAAAAGTACAAAGGCATTGATTTGACCTCAGCAGTCAAACACATCTCCACGTGAGATCTTAGGCAAATGCTTTAAACTACCTCTCCCCGAAACTTTAATTAGTCAATGTCCCTTCCAAGACATTGAAAAAAGGCATTTAAATCAAAATATATAATAGATAAATGAAGTGAACGGCCACAAATAATCTATTAATACTGAATTAAACACACTGCTTAGCTTTCATCTTTTCAGCAAATCAATTATAGCACCAAATACATAACCTTTATCAGTACAATTTGATAGGTTTTGGAAACAACTTAAGGCTTCTAATATGAATGATAGCAGTAATTTGTCATTTCAGTGTTGATACCACTGATGAAGAGACATTGCTATCAAACTAACAAACACACAAAAATAAATTAAGCAATGCACCATAAATAAATGGCTACAACTCATTAATAATGTTTATTCAAATAAATATCTTTTTTTTTTTTGATTAAGCATGTAAGATGACATAGGATTTATATGTTTATAAACAGAAGTTATCCCAAAATTTAAAAAATAAGAAAATAACAGCATATTAAATTTTAATCTACAGGCTTTATAACAATAAACCTTGAAAGAATAAACGCTACAATACAAGTACCTAAGGTGAAACAAGTTGCAAACAAATAAAAGGATTCTTCATCAAATACATCAGTGAAGGCAGGCACTTGTTCATATAATTTATTGATTACATTTAGCGCTGCTTTCCCAGATTTTGTCATTATTAAATTTGGCCTAATATTCTATAGCTGATAAATTGAAGAAAAAAAATCAGCTTAATATTAAAACGGTCAGGCTGCTGCTACTTTTTCAGTAGTCTTGGTAGTTAGTCCTTCTGCTAGGTTATCTAGAGAGTTGTAGACTTTTTTAAGTTGTTTGTGGAGGTTTATCGTGGATTCCAACTAACTGATTATAGATTTGAAACAGTTCCAATGTTGTTAAGTTACCAGTCTTCAATAGCACTTTCTCACCTGAATCTAGGGAAAAGAAGGACGGAGATTAGTTTTTTTTTTTTTTTTTTAGATGAATTCTTTATTTAAGTTCATACAAATGTTTGGTACATCTACAACATTTTATTTATCTCATCTCTTAATCTGTATCTTATTTTGAATGCTATAGATCTGTGGTAATTTTAATTCTCAACCACAAATCGTAATAGATGGAAGTACTTTGGAACAAATACTCAAAAAGAAACAAAAATTATTAAAGGACAATAATAAAATGTATTCCTTTATCTGCATAGACAAGAAAAATCGTACGGTATCTATGCACTAGATAGCAAAATGGGCTATTGAGCTGGTCTGGATAAGCTTACTTACATAAATTACCTAAATGATATACTTTTGGTCAGATAATAAGAACTAGGAAGACAAAAGCCTTGCATTCACAAAGACACTGCTGAGAATTAAGGACTAAACTAAATCTTCCCACTTAGATGAGAAAACATGTAAAAATTACAGATCATAATTAATATCAATTGGCCTAGAAATTAAATCTTTCAAAATGTGTCAATTTTATATTAAAAAAAAAATATACAAGATATCAGAAGAACTCTTAACTTAGGACTGATGAAAAATGTCTTAGTAAAAAAAAAAGTACCAAATCTACTTACATGCTGGAACTCTAAATTACAACATTTCTTAAATAAAAACATTAAAATACAACACAGTTAAATTCACTTGTCCTTGAAAATCAATCAGGAAGAAATAATCTTTGACAATCGTTACAAATTACTACGACAGTACTGAAAAGCAAAACATTAATGGAAACAGGATTCTTATCTATGCAGTTGAAATTGTGGTCCAGATAAGTGTTCCCTTCCCTTTTGGGTTTCTTTTGTAATTTAGGAAATGACGAAGACTTTGATGACAGATTCTAAAGAAAATCATGTGTTTCTCTTCCTACAAGTTTTGTTTGGGTTAGCCTATGTTATGAAATGTTGAAGCATGGAAATCAAGCTAAACCATTTCCCAGTAGGAAATGTCAGGAAAGTTCACAAATTATTCTGTGTACTTTCTGTTAATGGATAATAAAAAAGTACCTCCCATGTTGGCCAACAGCAGCTATTGAATGCCAGGATGGCTTCCTATCCAGTAAATGAACTTGTGGACATGATCCTATGTTATGGTGCTTGCCAGCAAAACACGCAATTGGCAGTCAGGGTGTAAATATCCTGACAGAAGGCATCCATTGACAAGCAAAGATGTGAATTAACCTAAGATTCCGGGAGACTGGAAGTGTTATCCCAAGATCATGAGCAGTGAGGCCAGCACTTGCAACAGATGAGGAAACTGTTACCTTGATCACGTGCTGCAAGTCCACAGACAAGCAGCAGGGCAATCGGACATACAGTAAATTAGGAATATCTCACCAATCAGTCCTGTGTGTTTTCAGAGCTCACCAGTTTCACAGGATTATCCAGCCCATTTTAGACTTTTGAAATTGGATATTAGCAACATACGATGAAGATCCAGAAATAATACTGCATATTCTGTGGACTGATTAAGTCCAGTTCAAAAGAGTTGGTGTGGTGAATCACAAAGTTTATTACTGGAGAGAGGAAAAGCCATAGTGGCTTGGAGAGACAAATCATCAGAGGCATTTGTGCTCCAATATGTGGTGTGGGATTATTAGAACCCAAACTGTCGGACCTTGTTCTATGATGGTATGCTGAACGGCAGAGTTATGTGGATCTACTCTTGTGGTCCAGTAGATCAGTACGTAACAAGGTGAATTTGGCAACATATCGAGAAATCTGGTTCAACATGATGGAGTGCTCACTATCCTTTGTATAGTTGAAAATGATGATTACTTTCGAAACCGATGGATAGGTTGCCAAGGGCCCATACAACCCTTATCCTGCAAGATCACCAGATCTCACACCTTTGGACTTTTTTTATGGGAATATGTGAAAGATCATGTGTATACCACACCAATTACTACACCACAAGATTTGCACAACGTATAATATTATGCTGTAATGGAATCAGCTAAACTGTGCTAACATCAGTTCATAGATCCATTATAACAAGTTGTGCATTGGCATGAACAGGCAATTCTGTTGAATTTTGTTTATTTTAGACCTTAAGCTAAATGTTGAAACTCTTTTGTTTTTCCTGGGGAAAAATTCATTTCTGTGATTGTTTTTATAATAATTAAAAGGGCCATTTATTTGATAACAATTCAAAAAATCATTAGCACACATGGTTTCATTTAGAATCTGTCACCAAAGTCTTCATCATTTCTAAAGAGCGTAAAATCTAGGGGCCACACTGTATAAGCAATCAGTCGCAAGTAGAAGAAGTCAGCAAGATAAACTACAACTCAACCTTTCAAAGTGATTTATTGAACATTCTTAGTTGAAAGAATCCACACTGAATCAAAGCTACTCATGGAATTACCTTGAACTAGTCAATGGGATTGGTTTTCATAGTAATTACCATTTTAGATGAAAGTGTTATTTTTGACAATCTTATTTTTCAAAAACAAATTTCCAATAATAGATTAAAAGTTGGAAATCAATGATCATTGATATAATGGGATCTTATCATTCGTATAATGATATCTTCCTTAACAAAAAGTACAAAATTACAGTCATTCATGTGCCTTCTACATGCCAAGCAACAAATAAATGTATAAAGCAGATTTAAAAAACAAAAAAGCATATCTATGCTTTAATAAAATCCATAAAAATGACTATGTTTAATAAGTGAGATTTTAAAAAAAAAAATACTTACTTAAAACAATACTGATTGTAGGATCTTGACGATCATTTACCACTTCTGCTTTAATTGAACATCGAGGATTTGTCTGCTGAACTCTCAAAGATGAAGCATGAAATAAAAAGTTCCTGAAACAAAAAAATTCAAGGAGAATGATGTTTAAAAAAAAGAAAAAGGAAAATTAGGAAGGGTAAATATATTTTTAGAAAAACACAGGAATTAAATATACAGGGTGGCCCAAAGATACACGTCCAAAATGAAAAGCTGAATTCAGGGCCTCAAGACCTATCACAATCGCTCCCATGTATGTTCTCCGATTGTGTACTCTGCCGCGCTTACGATAAACGCACTAACTAGGTTTTGACACTTTTCAAGAAAAACATGTTTAAAGTTTTTATTTTTATTTTGCTTGAATCTCCGGAACTACAAGAGATATCAACATGAAAGTTGTTCATGACAAAATCATGCAATTTCACTTTGAGAAAGTTGTAGATCTCGTTTTCCTGATTTCAAATACAGTAGAGTCCCGATTATCCGAGTTAATGTGGACCAAGACAAACTCGGTTAAAGCGAAAATTGTAAATAAAATAAATACTATAGGTTTAAATGCATATTTTCACAAATACAAAAGTTGTACAGATACACCACATGCAATTCATATTGTTACAATAATTAAAAGAGTTCTTTTACTTAAAAAAGTCCTTAATTGTTTTTGTTTTACGTTACATTGCATTTTTCTGCAACAATGTTTTGCCATTTTTTTAAGGATAACAGGATTGCTGGTGTCGCTTCTTCTTGTTGCATATGTTCAATAGCACTTTCGATAGTTCATCTATATGGGAGCTACATCACACCGACACCGAGATCTTCCGCTACTTTCTTCATTGATTCACCATTATCTATTCTTTGGATTGCTTCTAATTTTGTTTCTATAGAAACAACAACTAGCTTTCTCTTATTGCTACTCATTTCGAATCTGTAGAATTGACTGAATGTACCACTGTACTTTTCAAATACACTGGACAATGTGACCAGCCGAAACCATTTCTCGATTCCATGCAGGGGGTCATATGACTAGACGAACGAAGATTAATTGCGACCAATATTCTGCGAATTCTCTTTCATTTTCCTGAGTGTTTGTGAGATCCAAGTTCAGAATTTTTTTCGGTAGTTTTAAAACTGAAAAATGTAGAACTAAAAAAAAAAAAATCCTAGAAATATTTGATAGCTCGGTTAAAGCGGAAACTCTGATAATCGGGGTTTTACTGTATATATATATAACTCGATTTCGCCAAAAACCTTAGTCGATGCGTTTTTCGTAAGTGAGGCAGTACTGTTGTCGAGATATTAATGATTTTGTGATTTTTGCTGTAGCCCCTACTTTATTCCAGTAAAAGTAGTTTTTTTTTTTTTTTATTTCTGTTACGTAGTTGTGATGACTTTTTGTTAGTTTAGTTGTGTTCTTTGAGAAATAAATTATTAATTACAAAAGAAAAAAAATGGATGAACAATCTTGTGAAAATCAAGTTCAAAGCATGAAGTTGTGATTTGTCTTGAAGTGTCAAAATCATTGATGGCGATTTGCTTGATGCAATGAGCCATTCACAGGGCGTGGCTGTCTGTGCTTACTGCTGCTAATGTGTTACGTTCTGTTAGTTTGTTCTCTCTCGACTTAAACTTTTCTATAAGGGAGTTTTGAACTACTTTTGGAATTGGATTGTAATCTACCAGGCATAAGGACTGACATATGTATTGGACATCTGTAGTGCTTTGAAACTTGGATTTTCATGACAATCAGGATTTTTGTTAATGCTAGGAATTACTCACATCATGAATATGCAGAAATGCATTATTTCTATGCTCAAAGAAATGCCCATCTGGCTTAAAGGTTGTACAGAGAATATGTGGAGTGCCGAGGTGGACCGCAACCACAAAGATTCCCTGAGCATCGTGTTTTCATCAATACACACTATGTCATAATGGAAGGTCGCTATGCTGGACAATGAGGATCTCGTGAAGGGATTGCAAGAGTCGAGCAGGATAAAGCTGCAGCAGTAATTGAAGAAATAAAAAGAGATCCTTCCACAAGTACTAGGGTGATTAGTCAATGAACACATCTTAAGATCCAGTGTTCAATGTATATTGAAAGCACAAGGATATCATCTGCATCGTATTCACAGTGTTCAAGCTCTGATGCCTACTGACTACAAAAAAAAATAGCGAGTTAGATTTTTTGAAATCATGCTGCAGAGAGAAAATCCCGATTTTTTTTTTTTTAAAAACACATTGTGAACAGATGAATCTAAATTCGACAGAACTGTTTTGTTCAACATTCATAACTATCATAGCTGGTCAATAGAGAACCTGCGACTTTCACAAGTGTCTCATTTCCAACATCGCTTTGGAGTTAATATCTGGACAGGAGTTTTAAAAGGACAACTGATCGGTCTGTTTGAATTACCAGACCACTTAAATGGAGAAACATACCTATATTTCCTTCAGATGACCTGCGAATTCTTCTGCAAGATGTCGCCTTGGAAACCCACCAGAGAATGTGGTTGCTAAACGATGGAGCCCCTTGTCACTATGGACTCAAGTCTCGCAACATCTGGATGAAACATTTCGGCACAAAGTAATCGGATGAGGCAGCCATATTCAATGACCTCCATGCTCATCTGACCTTAACCCAAATGACTTCTTTGTGTGGGGTTGTTACAAAGAAATTGTTAAAACTAAAGAATGTGAAAGCAAAGAAGAACTAAGACAAAACATCACAGAAGATCAAATCGTCAGGCTTTTTGGGAACTCAAAAACAACTTCCTTAGAAGATGCAAAGAAGTTGGCGTTAGAACCTTAGAACATCTTTTGTAATGGATCAGTAATTCATGTTTTCCAATTCCAATGTGTGGTTACTGAATAATCTACCCGTAAGAACCTTTGGTAGATAACCTTGTTTCTTGTAGATCAGTTCAGACTGATATAGGAACATTTTTGTTGCTACAAACGAAACTGCACAAGCACTAAATCTTTTTTTGTCACTGCAACATAGATTTGTTTTTCAGGCTTTGACTTAATTAGTTATTTTGGGAATGAGTTTATTGATCTTTATCCACTGAAACAAAACACATTAATTTTTTTCAATTAATTGAAATTTAATTTTATTAAGTAAAAAATTGTAATTAATTAAATTAATTTCAGTAGTATTATTACTAAGTAAATATTATCAACTAGCTTAAAGTACCCTGCATTGCCAGAGGAGCAGGTTCTCCCCTTCTCCACAATCCTATCATGTGAAACCTTCCCCAATTGTTGCAGAACAATATTTGTGTAGTTCTCATTGTTGCCACCAGGTCCATATGTGGTGACATTTCAGAGATTTCACCCCCTTGAGGTTGGTTAACCGGGTTCCAAGGTAGCCTATATTTCCCACAGGGTAATAGAGTATCGATGCAAAATTTGGGTTCTGATCAGTCAAACAGTGTAAAATTGTATATAGAACATGTAAACGTTCACATTTATATATATATGAATAGATATCTACATTTTTAAGATTAGATTTACATTCGGTTTGAAACATATTTTGATAATTCACCTGAAATATACATACTTAAATATATCCCGAATTTTAATAATGTGATAATGTATTTATTATTATGATCTGCAGAAACAAAATTTTGGGGGAAACATACTATAAATTGATTATTACTGTGGTGTAATGAGATATCTGCTGCTTTTGTGGATGGGTCGTTTTTACAGGCTACAACAATCACATAAAAGAAAAAAGAATTAAAAAGAAGGAGATGCTGAGGGATATGTTTCATGAATCATATCTAAATCGCCTTCAGAAGCGAGAAAATATAAAGGAACTAAGTAGAATATTTCAATATCTTTTAGATATATATTTACTGAGTCAAATACATCAAAGTTGTTGCTAATTGTTAATTTGACTCTTGATAAAGTTCTGATTGACGAAACTAAAAGCAATCATTCTTCAAACAGAGTTGGCGATTCCCTTCAAAATCTCGAAATCCTTACCAATCTTTAATTTTTAAATTGTTCATTATTGATGTGCAAGCTGGTTTTGTTTGTTTTTTTTTAAAAAACTTCTCGTCCATCCTCTTGCATAGAGTTTACTTCTCTCTTCTTCATTCAAATTGAAAAACTTTCTAATGCATTTTGCTAGCAGTTCTTCCCTCGATGCCATCGTGAACACTTTGGGAAAACAGAGTTTTATCCCAGACACAGATTCTTTGGTGTAAATACTTTCGTCGGATGTGAATCCCACAAAAATGACTAAAATCTCTAAACGCACAAAATCGAATTTGATCTGCATTCGATTCCTTGGCTTTATCGTAGGCCTATACTTTATTATTATTAGTAACATGGAATTCTATTGACATCAATTCATTCTTTTTGAATTATCGTGCTCTCAAACACCTTTTCAAAATTTAACAAACTATGAAATATGCATTTTCTGTTTACTTTTCTTTCCCTTATGTGATAGGGGATAAAATACAGAGCAGCCAAGTATCACATGCCAAAAGTACGCTTTTACTTACCGGGAGGAAAGAGTGTTATTAGTAAAAGGATCGAAGGTAATTTTAATTTTTTTAACAGGTCTCAAGTTAAAAGATCGTAATTGTTTCCATATTCCACTATTAATGCCACCAGATCTTTTAAAAGTGATTCTGGCTGCAGTAGAGGGGACGGACATAATGCTTCGCAACCAAAAGAAACAAGATCTCCGTTGATTGGCTGACGTCCTGCGCAGTATGGCAATACAAACAAGACACTATGTTTTAATCAAAAGCGGGATTGTGATTAAAAATATATCTACGAAAGGCAAGGCTACGATTTGAAATTAATATTATGATAACATTTAAGGGGAAACTTAAATTTTATCAATATTAATTTAAATATTTACGCTCAAATTACTATTAATCGTAAAAAGACATTTTATCAGATCGCCAGAAATTTCCGCGAACAGTTTAATAAGTATCGTATCAAAAATCACATTGTTTTCATATTAAAATATGATATTAATTAGTTGGAAGCCGTCGGGAAGCCGTAACTAAATAACCAGCCAATGAAAATTAGTTTAACATCGTTTGTAGTGACGTACAGTGTTGTTCATCGAGCGGTGGTTGTTATTATACTAGATTGCCAAAAGGTTCCATCGACCTTGAAGTCACATTCCACTTCTAGTAGTATCACTGCGCAGACGCTAAATATGATAGTGTTTTCCTATTGGTTCATTTGAAGAGCAAGGCAAAGGAAGCGCCATCCATTGCTTCAATTTGGTTTTGCTTGTAGTCATTTTGCTGCATCTACATTGCTATCACAAGGCACGTGAAGAGAGAGGAGTTAGGCCGCAGGCAGCCGATTTTGGATCATCCACGGTGGATTTTTTGTGGGAAAAACTAAACGAAATCAGATCCAGAAATGTAAGTACGGCCGATCAGAGAATTAGAAATTAACAATAAGTTTTCCGTAGGTTTTTATGTATGAAAATAAAGGTTGGGTCTTCAATTTGAGAACAATGCAAAGTGCGAACGCGTCAATCCTTTTGATGGTACAATCGTGGTTAAACATGGCCGTCGTCGTTTTTAATATTAAGAATGGCGAAGGCATTTCCCAGCAGTTGTATTACAAGTCGGAGAAAAAAAAAACCAGGGACATGAAATACTTTGTTGAAGGATTTGAAATGAAATAAAGCTAGGCCTTAATTGTTATTTGAAATAGAGAATCAAGATCTTAAGTAACCGCAAGTGCAAATATGCCGCCAGTCTGTTTGCTTTATTCCGATTGTTTTTCACGTGAATATTGTAAAATAATTAAAGAAATTCAAATATAAATAAATTACGGCGTTCAGATTTGTCATAATCATATTTGCAACTTAATGCAAACAACATTAAATATGAATTACTATAAACAGGTAAACCATAAAATGTTTTGTATACCAGGATGAAGATCTCTATTAAAATTGATGATGTTAGCAGAAATTACACAAGTTTTAAATTTAATTTTTTTAAAGAAATTAAAATTTTAAATTAAGCGTTGTAAAAAAAAAAAAAAAAAAGCATCTTATTCATTTTTATTATTTGTCCATTTTTTTGGACACAATTTTTTTAATTTTAGAAAAAAAAAAAAAAAAAAAAATTAAAGTTCCTTTATATAACGAGGATTAGAAATTACTAACTTTATAATTAATATTGGTGCTGTTTCTTGTTAATCAAGAGTCTAAAATTACCAATAGTTTGTTGTTTCCTTTGGTTGAATTTTCTGTTTTTCCTTTGAATAAGTTTTTATGGTTATGGAAGATTGTTATCCTGTTTCAAATCCCATCTTCCATTTTGAATAGGAAGATGGAGATGTAATTGGTATTCTTAAAAGATCTTCATCCACAGTTACAAGATTGGAACAGTGAATTATACAAACTCTCTTCTTCCTTCTCCTCTCAACAACATAAAGTGAGAAATGCAATTTTACTACTGTTTATAAATTTAAAAACCTAGGATAGAAATGGTGATGCTATATATTATGAATAGTTTAGGGAATTGATAGTATAAAAAATAAAGAAAATGTATTATACTTAATCAGAACTAAATTGTTCTGCTGTAAAATAGTGAAGCCATTTTCTGATCATATCAATATTTTCCGAATCTGTTATCATTTAATACGACTCCCCCCCCCCCCCTTTGATTAATTTTTGAGGTATATAATATCAACGAAAGAATTTGAGTTAATCAGTGGAATAAGGATATACAGTCTAAATTACTTTTATTTTTTTTCCTGGTAACCCCAAGATCAGAATATTTGATCTTTTGCATTATATTTGGATTAGTGATTATGATCGTGAGAGCTAACAAAAACTGTTTCAAAGGATACAAACCCACTGTTGTAAATATTTGTATACACATTTGGTGTAGTGGAAACAACCTGAATGCTTCTGATCTCTTTAAGTTTTTACTAAACATTATGTTTTGCGTCTTTAATACTGAGTGTCTTTACTATGGCAAATGATGTTAAAGAACATAATGCCCTTATATAAGAAATATGTAAATTAATAACATAATAACCAACAATGTAGTATAATAAGATGACAGGTTTGTGATTATGTATCCTATAACTTTTTCTATATTTTTATCAATCTCTTAATTGAAACTGTTGAGATAGGAAAGGGAAAAACTAAAAACAAAGATAGTGATTATTTTCAAAATAAATAAATGAAATGTAAAGTTTAGGAACTGATAAGATATTATTCTGTAGTAAATAATAACTATGCTTTGAATTGTTCCTTTTACATTCAAATTATTTGCTTTCTTCCTTAAAAGTAATATTAAAAGTTATTCAATTGAAATAGGCAATTGTTTCAGAAAGAATAATTTAGAAGTTGATTTATCAAAGAAGTATTGTAGGAATTAAATTACGATTGTTATAATAAACCTCAGAAATAAATATTTTCCCTTTGAGGCAGGGAGGGATAAAAATCAGAACTTGGATTAACTAATCAATAGGATTTATGAGATTGACTGAACCATTGGGACATTCAGGATGATTGAAATAATATACTTTCCAAGTGTAGTATTTCGATTATAAATTCTCTGGTTTTGAAATATTTAGATCAGTTTTCAAATAATCAGAAGTTAATGGTTTGATGTACGATTTGTAAATAGTTTTAAAAGATAAAACACAAATCTGAAATATCAAATAGTTCATAAATTTTACAATGCTTAAGACAAACATGTTTTTTTTTACCATCTTTTTATATCTACCTAAATTTGTTCACAACGCAAAAAGAATAATTTCCAATAAATATGTAATTGACTTTGTGTTACTAATTTGGGATTTAGCTTGAAGGATTTCAATCTACAAGGGTGTCATCCAACAAGAAATGAAATATGGACTACACTTTTTTTCTTTCTTTTTTTAAGTACCATCACTTTAGAATTAACATGTCTTACATACAGAGACAAATTGTTTTTGTGCTGGAATGCCGAGTTCACAATTATTCAGTTTGTGTTGTGAAGCTTACAAAATATGAGTAGATAAAAATCAAAGATATTTTTATTTGAAAATCAAGTGAACATCCTGACCTAGCATATTTATTGCAGCTTTTGTATTCTCCATTTAGTTTAAATATACATGAAAGTAGAGATCATATTCTATGATATTATTGTAACTTATAATAATAGAAAGCAAGGAAATAGCAAATAAAAATACAAGTTTGAGAATTTTTTTATGAATGTTTCCCAGGCAGTTTCAGAATATTAGTGTATTCTACATCAATATGGAACAAAGTAATTAGGACATCCCAAAAACACAATTATTTTGAATTCTTCTATATTTCCTCCAAATGCTTTTGTACTGTCCTGATAGGTTTGTTTCCTCTGCGCTTTTGATGTGGAACACACACACATTCTGAAACGACCATGGAAATATCTACCAATCATCTGTCTTCACTTTTTATCTACAATTTCCATACTTTTTTTTTTTTATCTGCAAATAAACATTAGACCTAATCATTATATTTTTCCCTTATTTTATTTATTTCTGTTTATTTATTTATTATTTTTGCGACTTTGGAAGTTAACAAGCCAGAATCCAGTTTTGATTTTCTAAACGGTGAATTCCAGAGGAGAGATTATACCCATCATCCCTTGGGAAAGGATAAAGAAACTCCTGCTGCTTTGCAACAAGGTTGGCATTTCTGTAACCTAATTGGCATTCATTTTCTGTTTCCAATCTCAATTGAAAATAGTTTTAAGTAAATGCCAGTTTCCCAGTAAGATAGAATTTTTGGTTAAGTTACTAAAGAAAAAAAAAAGAAAGATATATTTGAAAATTATTTACCAAGCTGCATTTATGTCTCGCCTAAGTTAAAAGCTTTCAGAATATTTGTGTTACCTGTTAATTCACTCATTGGAGACATTGTCTGTCTTCTCAGTTGTGCATTAATAAAAGGAAATCTTAGGAAAGTTTTTCTTTTTTGTAAACAACTTCTGAATCATTTTTGATCAATTATTTGTTTGAAAGCACAGAAAGTGAATATTTTGCAAAAAGTATAGAATGGAAGTATTTCAATTAACTTTCATTTGAATAGCAAAAGTCTTTAGTTCTGTGCTGATAGTTAAAAAGAAGGGGGAGAAAATCAAAGAAAGCTCAACAGCTCTTTTTTAAGTCCAATCCAAGAAAGCTTGGACAAAAATAATACAAAAAGGGAAGAATAAAATGTTTAACACGCGTTGCAACTAGACAAAAGTAGGCATCCATTAAACCAAGATATTTATTCATTCTGATAAATTATATTTTCTCACTAGCTATTGTGAATCTCTTGAACTGTGTTTGCTTTCATGTAAGTCTTTTTTTTTTCAGCTGGATTCTACAAAACTTCAAAAATGTAAATTACGATCGTTATGCAAACTGATTTATGATTTGTGGAATTTGGTGAAAGCTTTATTTTTTTTCAAAAGATACTTTTAGATAACTAAGATAATAGAGATCCTCTTTTATTTGAAAATATAATCCTGCGATTTTCAAGTTGTTAGCAGACAACAACACTCATATTTGATATAGTGCGTCTAAGTCAGCTAGGCAGTCAGCTTCAGGCGTTGGGACTGAGAACTTGAAAAAATAGGGGAGAAAGGGTATAAGATAAGTGGGGATAGGTAGGAAAGATTACAACAGTGTTGGCAGAGCTTGACCTCGTTATTATCGGCTTTAAATAACTATATTTCCGAAGAGCTGAATTCTCAAAATACTAAAAAAAGGATCACATAAGGCCTTTTTTTAATTCCGTAACAATACCCTGATACCCTTTCACCCCTATTTTTTTCAAGTTCTCAGTCCCAACGTCTGAAGGGACTGCCTAGCTGACTTAGACGCACTATTCATATTCATCTGTAAAATAGTGAAACCAAGTCTGATCACTATTTCTCTTGCAGACAAAATAGTTAGGCTACTATTAAGTAGTCGTCGTCTTTAATTTTTATTTACTGAAATAAATCCTTTTTTAAAATATATAAATTGTTGAGTGAATTGCAGGTAACGATTAAAAAATAAATAAATAAATCATTGTTTTCAAGTGGTAGGCTTCCTAATTCATGTTTATTATCTGCTGTTAATTTTAAGTATTATAATCTTCCAAGAAACTAGATTTTTCTTTCCTTCTTGTCCTGTCGGTTTATTTAAGTGTTTTAGTGATGTAAAAATTTTGACTTTTTTTAGCCTTTAAAAAGTGAACCAATCGTAAAAATTGACAAAGACATAAACAGGGTTCCATTCTTTTCTCCTTTAAACTGCTTCTTGAAAAACAAATTACCAAAATTTGTTTAGCTGCATTTTCTCAAATTAAAGTTTTCATTTTCAAAAAAAAAAAAAAAAAAACTTTATATTCCTAAAAAAAAATAATTAACAATTTCATCTTTCCATTAATGTCTGTCTCTCTCCATTATTAGATATAATATTATGCAGAGCAGACAGAAATTATTTGTATTTGTTGATTGAAAAGTATTAATTCAAATTTATCTTTTGTTGAATTGCATCTTTCTCATCAAAATCCTTAGGTTATATATAAATACATACTCCCCTGTTTTTCCTATGGAATGTATCACTTCAACCTCTGTAGGCGTATTACTCACTGATTAAAAAGAGAGGTGATTAATGCTTGTTTGAAACTACCAACATTGGAAGCACTGATTGATTGGATTATAAAGTTTCGTGGAGTTGAAAAGTATTTATTAGTAGTATATGGATAACAAAACTATTGTTGTTTTTTTATAGATTTGATGCCAGTTGTTTACTGTCAGAAAATCCATGTAGATGACATTAAATCTGATTTGAAATAAAGGAGTTTCATCAGATGTTTATTTTTATGAAATTTTAACATATTTTGAGATTAATGTAACAAGTTAATTATTTAAATGAATTTTTCCATACTGAATTGCGGAACCAGAATATTATAACAGAAGGAAAGCGGGAAAAAAAATAAGGGTTAACTTTTCATCCTTAGAATTAGACCATTTATATAAATTTTATGAAATCAACAGATTTGCAAAATTCAGAAATTTCTGCTGATTGAATTGGGATTTAAAAAGTAGAAAACAGAAACCAAAAAATTTTACTAACTTAGAAAAATAGGACAAGGAACTTAACTATAATAGTAAATGAAAATTATACAGTTTATATTATATTGGGGACATGTCTGTAGAAAGGACTATTTTTAAACAGAAAAAAAAAAAAACCACCTTTGGCTCATTAAGTAAATCGTGTTTTAAAATTAATTTTGAAAACCACTGTGAAAAGAATATTTTAATTGCTATTTTTCTTTAAGTCAGTCTTCACAAAAAGAGTTTTCTTTTTCTATAGAGAAAGTAATGTGGCTTTTAGTTGCGGGAATTTCTCCAATTTTTGTTTCTTTAACAGCTCTCTTGTTTGATTAACTAATCACATGACTTTATAGAGTTTTTAAAAGTTTTCTCCTTCAAGACTTATTTGAACCCCTTCGTTTACTATTAACTAGTAAAGAGAATGTGATACTAGTTATCTTTTTTTATATTCATTCTCACATTTTGAGTAGTCTTCATTTCTTAAGAAATACACATTTTGCTTCTAAGGAGTTTTTTGATTTAACATCAAAATTGATGGCTCATATCATGTTTGTTACTGAAAAATCATGAATGAATTGGATTTTTTTTTTTTTTTTCCCTTTAAATCTGAATCGTCCACAAATTTCAATTTGACCTTGAATATAAAAAAACTAGCCATGTACCATCGCTTCGCTCTGGAACCCTTGCATATATAGCATTCACAAAACAAACTTATTTATTTAGCAAATTAATATTGAGATCGTCGGAGAATATACGACTTCCCATCCCATTGTGGCTTCTCCAGATAACTCAGATGTATTGCGGATTGGCGCCACACACCAAAAATTTAAAGCAAAAATATCGATTTTTGCATGTATCTTGCAAATGCAGAAACGTTTGTGAATGTGTGATACATTGTTCGATAGAACTTTCAAAAACCAACATTTTCTCAATATAATGTTCTTTTCCAACTTTTATACTTTTTGTTTAAATTGAGAAAAAGTCAAAATTTGACCCTTTAAAAGGCGCCATCTTGGAAACCAAAAACTTTTTTCGAAAGGTTTTTGTAACATTTTGTTTGTCTTAAAAAGCTCTACATTTTATCCATTTTCATGACCAATCTATCTCGTATAGTTTGATCACAAAATTGGAAAAACTGAAAGTCTTATGACAAACAGAATAACGTTTTTATAATATCTAACAAGAAGAACATTTTAAAGCTGGATCATGTACTTGTGATGGAGATCAGTTGCCTTTAAAAAAATACAAGAACTTGTAATTCTGTAATTTATTAACAACAAGTAGAACCTGTAGAATTTCTATGGTTGGAAATAGATTTCTCCTAATCATATTTAAGTGGGGAAAAAATGACTTAATTACATCAAAGTCTACAGATTCAACCACTTTCTAGTTGTAGGGGGTTGCAATAACGGGGATCCAGAAGGAGTCAATTTTTTATGAATTTTTTTTATTAAAATGACTTATTAAAACCCTACATGCTCATTAACTCCTCCACACCAGGACCTTTAATTTGATTCCCCATTTATCCCATTTGTATCTCTGGTGAAAAAAAAATGGTTTAGGTACTCTTCCTTTTATATATATTAACATTTCTTCTGAATTATTGCTGATCTAATAGGGATTCGGGAAATAATAAAACAAACAATTGTCAACATTAATTAACACCTCTTGTGTTGTGATAAAAATCTTAATAGTTGGTCTTAGTTATATCATTATTTTAGTTTATTAACGTAGAAAGCTTTACAAGCTGTTTTGAAAGCATTGTTGTTGTTGTTTTTTAACATACTTGTGTGCTAATGACATCAGTAAGTGTTCATTTCTGAAATGTTGTCTATATATTGAGCTCCATTTTGACAGCTTTTCTCCCTAAGCAGATCTTGCCTATCATGGTTTTTTGTTTTTAATGCTTTAATGTCCATTCTTGTTGCAGCTGTAAATCCTGTTTAAGCAATGGAAGTTCCTCCTCTCTCACTTTTTGTTTGTTACTTTCCATTCTGTTCTAATTGAATGATCATTCTTCAGCACATTCAGTCATTTGTTTGGCTTCCAAATATAAAAGAAGGAAAAGAGGTGGATAGATTAGAGGCAAAGTGAAAATCAAATTGGAATTGTTCCTCATCAAATCATTTTTTGACATTGAATTTCAGAAGGCCAAAAGGAGTGCTAAGTCAGGTGAATACTATCCAATTTTTGTCAAGAATTTCTAACAATTTAGTTCCCTGGAATTAGTGACTGAGAAAGTCTGTTTGACAAAGGCTCAAACAATTTCACTTAATCTCCTAATGTAAGAGGCAATTAAGTTTATTAATTACATTACTTTATAAGCATAAGTTTTTGAAAATGAAAAAATATGGTAAGACTCGGACTGTTTCTTCATATTTCCTCTCATTGAATTTTCGTTTGTTAAATTTGTAAATATTATTTACTCTTAGTAAGTTCTTAAAAGAGTGTGGGACTCATAAAAAACTTTATACCATGTTTTGGGAGAGTTTAAATTGCAGTTATGATCCATTTCATTGGGATAAAGGTCAAATAAGACCAAAATCAGAACAAGTAATTATGGATGATGCATAACATCCTTTCTGTAATCTTTTTAAGAAGCAATTTACCAATCGAAGTAGACTTGAAAAGTGTTGCTGTTCTAACTCATTGAAGTTTTTATTATCATCCATCAGTTACATTAAGCTCAACTTAATGTGCAACTTGGATTTTCTCATAGGGTCAGTTACATAAATATCCCCTTTTTTAATATTCAGGATGTCTTAGATACAAATCTTTACATAATCTATTCTTCTTGCTTATCTCATCAAATTTAGCTTTTGTTATTCAATTCAGAAGACTTCTGAAATATGAGTATGCCATCCTTTGTATCATCAAGCCTCAGTTTCTCTTTATTAGAATAAGTTTATTCTTCTCTCCATAAAATTCTGCATTGCAAATTGTTCTGACTAATGATCTAATTCTCATGTTATCTATTCTAGCAAACACGCCACTGTTAGTTCAGAATTTGTTAATATTTTATTTTCCTTAGATTCAGTTGCATATCCTGTTGTTTAATTTCAGAATGACAGTCTCGTTTTAAATTGCTTCACTGTGATATTGGATCTGTATTTCATAGTTGTTGTTTTTTTTCTGTGTTCCAGTTGGGTTTGTCCATCATTTAGTCATTTACCTTTAGGATAAGGATTAGTGAAGTCTTTCCCATATCAGTAGGTCTAAAATGATTTGGTTTTTAGTTTATTGGATTTTGACTTTTGCTAAATCTTAATGATAAAGCAAGAACATTTTACTAACAAGAAAACTCCGTTGTTGTCATATCTTCCAAGTACTGAAACTGTAAGTTTTAGTTAAAGATTAAGTGAAGATGTGATTATCCTGAAAGATCAACTTTATTTTCAGGGTGTAGTAGCAAGTGTTTTATTAGATGAACTAGCCAGGTACCATCGCTTAGCTCCAGAACCCTTGCATACATAGCTTAAAAAATAAAAATAAAAACCTATTTATTTAGCAAATTGTGGCCTTCTCCAAATAACTCAGATGTATTGCAGGTCGGTGCCACACACCTATATATCGATAAGGCAACTTTAAAGCGAAAATAGAAATCCTCTTTATTCCGTATCCCATGGGAATTTCGAAAAAATTCGGTCTTATTCCTTGTCTATATCATAAAGGGAACCTCTGTGCAACATTTCAGTTTTCTAGGTCCAAGGGTGTTGATGAGTCTGTCAGTGAGTGAATCAGGACTTTTCTTTTTTATATAGGTAGATTTTTCTCTGAAAATTTAAAAAAAAAATGAATCCTTGCAATTATATTAACAAATTAAAATATATATAAATTCAGGAATTGCCACAACAAAATTAATGGTCAATAGTGAATAGAAAGAAAAGTATATCTAAAAAGGATAAGGAATGGTTCAAGCATCATTTACCCCATTGAGATGGACAGAACAAAGCCACAGGCTTGTTAATGTAGTTTTGAAATTCTTCTGAAGAAGACTGAAGGAACCAAGCCGAAATATTGAGCATCATTATATGTCCTCATTTTCTTATTATATTTTAATTAGAATTGAAATTTAATTAATTATTTGCGATGATTTTTTGTGAAATGACTTGACTTTTTATTACAGTTATGAATAAAATTTCCTTCAGTATTCTTTTTATATAGTTTTCTTTGCATATTAGTTTTGTACAGTTTTAATCAGCTTTTGTTTCTAAAAATAGGCATTACACAATTAATTTCTTTCTGCTTATATTTTGAAATTATTAATGTTGTCATGGAATCTTTAGTTTTAAAGTAAGAAGAGTAGTCATATTTACAATTCTCTTTCTTGATAGGAATAAAAAAGGAGGATTTTCTGAGTGTTAAAATAGTAATTTCCATAAGTTGATAATGGAACTTATAGTTTTGATTAGTTTAAGTAGAATGGTGACCATAGTCATATCTTTTTTTTTGCTAAGACTTCAAGCTCAATCCTTTGTTGTTCCACTTTTCTGCACCAATTGATTTTAAGTCTTCCAAAGCACGTTCACTTCCAAATGGGTATTTGTTGAGGATTTGTTTTTTAGCTGCATTCTGCTTAATAGATACACTATCTATTTCTACTTCCTATGTTTCATTTAACATAATAGGAACAAAAGAAATTATTCACAATTTTCTGATTCATGTAAAGATCTAAAAACATTTGATGTACGTATTAGAACACTTACAGCAAAGTCGAGGCTTCAGGTGAAGTAATTGATAGTCGATAAATTGAAGCTTGTTTGATGCTGTGTTGTGCTTTTTGTTTGTATTTCTAATTAAATTTCACCCTTTTATTACTTATTCAAAATCATAGATTTCATCTGTAAATAAGAACACAAAATATTTTTCTTTGTTCTGATAGTAAATAAATTGTTTTGTTATAGATGCCACGTTCACGAAGACGACGGAGGTCAAGATCGGAGAGTAGATATTCCTCCCACAGTGACAGTTATCACAGACATAAAAGAAGAAGAATTTCTGATGACAGCAATAACACTTACTCCAGATCACGACATTCCAGAAGGTTAGTAATAAAGTCAGTATCACAATTAAAGATATCTTAATATATCTATGTATCCTGTTTCGTAAAGCAGATTATTTGTATTTTTTTAATTCCTTTTAATAAAATACGAATGGTTTATAAATATGGCAGGAAAATTAGTTTATTAATTAACTACAACATTACTCATCTCTAAAAAGTTAGCTCATCTCTATGTCACATGCACTAGATTGATTTAATTTGCTGATATAAAAGAAAAGTTTTCTGTCGGGAAACAAAGTCAGTTAATGAAAGTGGTTTCTTAGTTATAAACTCAACTGTAGAAAGTTACAAATTGAAAAATAGAGGATTCAAATGAAATCAAACACCTGCAGATTCGTTTCAGGGAAGTTCCTAGAATATAGTGAAATGCACACTAATTTTTCTGCAAAAAAAGTAAAATTTGGAGGGGGGGGGGGAAGATTCCTCCACAGACACAGTCAGATTTCTTCTTTAAGCAAACAAAATATCAAGTGGAATAAAAGTCATACAAAAGTTTGAGTTTAAAGTATTAAAAATATTTAATGACCATGAAGTTGCAAATAGTTTTATTATTAAAAATAGATGAAGAGTGTATTACAAATTAACAATCGCATTAACTACGGCCACTAATAGATGCTAGTTTTGCCTGAAACCAATAGGCTGCTAGAAACTACATCAGAACAAAATTATTTTTGACCTGTGATGAGTAAGAGATTGTCAGTATCGATTCTCTTATTGATAATGTGGCAAAGTAAATTTTGCATCCAGTTAATAGGAAATTTAAAATGAAACAGAAAATATAAGTAGGCATGGAAATGGCACCCCAGAAAAACTAAACTAAAAACAAAATACACATTAAAAATAAAATAAATAAAATTCTTGTGCTGCCCTCCGGCAGCCTCTAAGAATTTTTTATGCACAATTAAAATAAGAAAAGTGCCTAAAAAAGTGGATAAACACATTAAAAGGGTGAGATCGTGTTTACAAAATATCACCTCTATATGAGATCTAGTGTGTTTACAATGACTACTCCCAACTGATGATCGCCAATCAAGCGAGAAACAGCTGTTTTGGGATGTCATTTGTAAACACGATCTCACCCTTTTAATGAAACAGAAAATGTTTGCTTAATTTAAAGTTATAATGAAAAAAAAAATGGTTTTATTTATTGATTTATTTTTATGTTGCCGTAAATTTGTTGAGAAATATAAGGATAGCTTTAAATAAAGTAGAAATACTCATCATTATGTGTTGAAATCACATCCTTGTGTTTTAAATGAATACACTACTGTAATCAGTCTTTGAAATTTCTCATAATGATAGATAAAATGTTTCCATTCGATATAAAATAAATCATCCATTACCTACCTTTTTTATGGAAGTTCCCAAGTACAGTTTATTTAGATAGATTATGTCCGATTGATCTATGAAATGTATTCCTATTGTCTTCCTTTGTTGGTGAATAAAGGATTGGTTCCTAAAATTTCTTTATCTACTCAAGACTCTCAATATAAATAGTTAGGCAGCATGTTATAGTTAATGATGAAACCTGTTTTGCACCAATTGTTCTGTTTTAGGTTCTTTTTATAATACACTGTCTTAAGCCCCGCGAACACCATGCAATTTTTCAGCAACTTAGTCTTCCGATTTTGATGTCACGAGTTAAACTGATAATGATATAAACTTTTTTCAACCCCGAACACCATGCAACTTGGCCGACCAACCGATCCATGACAACGCAGATTTTAAATATGTCACATGTGACGTCAAGCAAAATTTGGTTATGTCATTTCAAACATTTCCTATCATTCATTCTGTTCGCTTACTTTATTTCTTATTCACTTACCTTCAAAAAAATCAATTAGCAAAGTTTCTTTTTCCACAGTCCACTTGTAAGTTTCGTTGGCATTCATTTTGCTGTTTGAATTGCTACTCCGCACATATACACCCCTTCTCTGTGATTGGTGATGTATTGCATCATAACTTTTGCATTACCGCGTCAGCAGCAATCCCATAACGCAATGCGTTTCCCAAACCCAATGTGGAAAATCCGAAAAAATCGAGGTTTTAAAACCTCTCTGATAAATTCTGCCGCATACAATTACTGCATTTAAGTATAAACTTTATTTATGCATGAAAGAAACTCGCAATACTCTTGATATTCATTGAGTATGAGCATGTCTTCAAATCCAATTGGCAAATATCATTTTCGACGCCATTTCTTTCATGGGCGTGGCGTCACAACAGACGTGTTCCAACGCTGCCCTGTGATTGGGTAATTCCCAGTGACTTCGATGCAATTTTTCGAGTTGCAGCTGTAGGAACAACTCGAATCGGAGGACAAAAGTTGCAGTTAAGTCGCATATAAACGGGCTCAAAACTGTCTATCAACTCATGACGCCAAAATCGGAAGTTGCTGAAAAATTGCATGGTGTTCGCGGGGCTTTACCTTCTTCAGTGTTATCTCATCTTGGGAATGTTGCTATAAAGGATATAGTGATGTTAGGCTGATATTAATAGAAAGAATAGGTTGTAATTGATTGGGAAGACTAGGTAACGAGAAAACAAACCATTCTGGTATTAATAAATATGGCAGTAAATAGTAACAATGACAAAAAGAAAGAAAAGAAATCTTATTCAATATCATCACTTACAACTTAACAACGAGATCTAAATTAAGCAATGGAAACAAGTGAGTTAGAGTGTAGTTGTAGGTTATTGCTGATTTCTAAGCTTCAGCTTTTTTGGAGAAATTGTAATGATTTTCTGTCTGCCATTTTACCTATTTAGTGAAATACTATAGAATGGAAAAGATAGTATTGGTGTAATAGGTCTAATTGTTTTTATAATGAAAAATTGAAAAATCAAACAACAATTTAATGACATTCTTTTGATTTAGAACTTAAAAATGGATAATTTAATTGTAAAGTTGAAAAATAAATAATTTTTAATTAATTATAATAAATAAATAATTATAAGAAAAAAACTCCAAAAGCTCACAAATGAAAGGAAGTGTTCCACTGTGATTTTGTCTTGTGGGTGTTTTTGTTTAGGGAGCCATTCCTGGATGCGAGAATGGCATCCTTAACTTTTTCAGGCACTCCGAGCCTATCGTCAAGGGTAACTCTGGCTGAAGATGCCTATAATGCTGAAACAGCTGTCCCAGATTCCCAAGATGATGACTCAGGAAACCTATTTTTCTTTCCTTTGTGCATTTTGAGTTTTCTCTTACATTTATTTGGCGCTCGTTAAACTTTATTTTTAATTACTATTCTAAGCTTTTTGAGCAGGCAACCTCTTTGCCATGGAATTAGGAATAAAATCTTGGCAAACTATGTATTAATACAACTTACATTTTTTTTTATGGCTTTAACAGCTATTGCATGAAGTACAATATGATTATCAAGTCTTAAGCATAGCAAATTCCATGAAGCAAAAGAAAAAGAAACATAATCTAAATGAAAGTTTAAATAAAATCTTTGTGCGTCTGTCCATAGATTTATCTAATGGTATTCATTTAATTGACTTTAATATATTGCAGAAAAAAATAAAATACATGGAATTACGAGGGGAGCAGTTTATTAGATAGTTGCAAGAAACTGTGTTTTCAGAAAGAAAAGAAAAAAAAAAAGAGTAAACGATTTAAATCTACTGTTTAACAACATCTTACATTAATAATCAACTCTCGGCAATATTCCGTCTTGTTTTTATCTCAAGACTTTTTCACGCTGAGTACAAAAATTTCTAAGGAAAAAAGAACATGTCCCTCTTTCCTAAACTCCAAAATAAATAATAATACAACTCAAGAATTCCTACATGCCATATTACTAACAAACTAAAGAAGAGGAGAATAAGGTAAAAAACTTAAGGCATGTGACATTTATCTTCGCGCCTGCAAAGATAGAAAGAATGTAGGGAAGTATGAAAAAGATCAGAAGAAAGTTACGGCAAGTGTTTAAAAATAAGAAGATGGATTGACAATTTTGAATTTAATAGTCAAGATATCTGAATTTGATAAAATTTTCAAACAATGATAATGAACTTATGAAGTGAACATAGTTGTAGCACATTCTTTGTTTGTTAGTAATATGGCATTCTTGAGTTGTATTATTGTTTATTTTGGAGTTTAGGAAAGAGGGACATGTTCTCTTTTCCTTAGAATTTTTGTACTCAGCTTGAAAAAGTCTTGAGATAAAAACAAGACAAAATATTGCCGGGAGTTGATTATTAATGTAAGATGTTGTTAACCAGTAGATTAAATATTTACGGTATTTTAAAGATGTTTAAAGAGTAAATGACTTTTTCTGGTTCTACCATTCAAGTTCAGTAGCTGAACGTTAGTCAAACTAGAAGAAAAAGTCTTAAAACCTATTGCACCAACAATATTGTTCAAAAGCATCGTCAAATTCAACTGTTGATCGTGATGAACTCAAGTTCAGCATTATCATCGCTAATGTGTAGGAGTTGAGATTCCTTTTAACAAAACAGTGGGAAGATTCATTCGCCAATAAATAACATTATATACAAGAAGCCTGAATGGATGAAAATTTATAATTTAATTTCATATAACTGTAATATTAATTTAATTATTTGAATGAGATAGGTGTGAATCACACAGCAATAACAACCAATTGGGCTATTTTGTGAGGTAATCTAATGAATTGACAGCAATTTACAAAAAAATACTAAAAAAACTTATTTTTTAATAGTGCTTTTTAATAAAATAGTTATACATAGATTATATATTTTTTGTTAAAAAAATAATAGAAATTTTGCCATGACAATAATAAGAAGGGGAAAAAAGTTCTTAAAAATGAAAATAAATTTATAAAATGAAAAATTTTTTCTTGGTTTTATTAATTTTCATTGAAAATACTTACCACTTGTGCTGATCCAATCGCCAGTTGAGCTCTGTGCTCAAGAAAAGCTGTTTGCTGTGAGGTATTGGCTTACAATGTACGACGTCCTTCCCTTTCTGCAAATGTAGATCACAGAAACCAGCATTCAATTTACCACGTTCTGGTTGGTGCTGTATAGAAAGAGGAAAATTGTGAGTTTTAGCTGAACATAGTTTTTGGAAACTGATCGCAGCCAGTTTGGTGCAGCAGGGCCTTAATCATTGAAATTCAACAAAATTTAAACTGAAAAATCCTTCTTCATTAGATGTATGGGAACAATATACAATAGACTAGTCTGTTACGGCGACTAGTTCTATTAAAAGTCAATGGTCTAGTAAATCCAGTGTCCAAGCAGTCAAATAAGCCTTAGCTATACCAATAATATGTTTATGCCTTAGACTGAAATCTATAGAAATACCCTGAGAAAATACATCCCAAATAACATTTTAATATTCATAATTATCTATAAGCAAAACTACTCAACATGTGAATAAAATTACTTTTGTGAACAAGTTTAATATTTAGGCCTAGCTTTAATCAACATTGACATGACAAAACCACATCAGCTATTCTTCAAAGGCTTAAATATTATGGCGTATCTGTTTCCTGCCACTTAAAAAAATAAAAAAAAAATCTTACCTGCCACTATTGAATTTTTTATTTATGTTGCCTACATTCCAATATAAACAAAAAATTTAAACATTCCAACAAAAAAAATTATGCATTTTTAAAGCCCCCCCCCCCCCCCCCAAAAAAAAAAAGTTAACACTTTTGGGTCTTTGCCAGTAGGTTCTATGGGCATCTATAGATTCCCTAAATTTACATTGCTTGGCAATTCTCCTAGCGTGACTTTCCCATTTGAAGGTGTTTATGCGAGCAGCGACCCAGTACGAATGTATGTATATTATTGTAGTTAAAAAAATCCGCCAATAGCTGGCATTTGCTTTCAGTAATATCTTGCGAAATCCCGACGGAAATCAAGGAACCTTGTACGTGTCATCATGTATTTTGAAGCCTATGCATACTGTTTTCAAAGCATTTGGAAATGGCTGGGTTTTTTTTATATTATTTTTGATATAATTTTATGTTGTATAGCAATATTTTTTGTTTTGTTATATCCTATAATTTTTTCCTAATAGAGATATAGTATAAAACTTTTTTTCCATCTCAATTCACCCTTCTTTGTAACTAAATTTCTTTATTAATCTAATACATCATTTTGAAGACTAAGATTAACTCTGTACTGATCCAAAGTCCTTTTCCAATTGTACTTGTGTTTGTGATGCATGCACTTTGAAAATGTGCGAAAAATGGCACAGAATGGCACAATCTGTGCGGGGAAAGGCAGGGGGGCCAAGGGTACAACCCCAGTGTGTTAATTACACAAAAACACTTAGGATAGGCTAAAAAAAAAGTTATCAGCTTAGAATTGCGCAGAATGTAAAATTGGACATTACAACTTAGATATTAATTGCAGATCTAATCATCTGCATTCTCAAGAAATTAAAAAAAAAAGAAAATTTGAAAAATATTAACATATAAAAAATATTATTAATAATAATTAGAACAATTAGGCTCTTAAACTAGGTTTCGAGAACTGATGGTATAAATTATATTAAAATTTTATGTTCTGCATTTTTATATCCTATTTGTTTACAAACAGTTATTCAGCTCTTTGTAACCTACGATTTTCATAATCTATAACAACTACTATTATTTTCATGCAGTGATTATTCTCATCGAACTCGAGAAAGCAGTCGGAGCTACCGTGAATATTCACCAGAACGTGAGGTACATTATCGCAGTAAACATAGGGATCACCATCGTCGCCATGGAGATTCTAGTGAATCCAGGTACCGTTCACATAGTAGCAGACGTCATAAGAGGCATAAAGTTCGAAGGCCTCGTCGTCATTATTCTCCCAGTTACAGTTCTGAGGTGAGTGAAGATCTGGGTATTCGGACATTGGCTGAAATTACTTTTTGATGGGGTTGGTCGACTGATTTTATTTAGAGGGTTGGGGTTTAACAGGCCTCTAATCTCATAGTTGAGGATTCCATCTTATATAATTAATTTTCTCGTAAAGACTAAAGTGAAGAAAGATGACTCTTTTGACCTCTTTAGATATCTTATAAATTTAATTTAATTTCAGTTTTTATTAATTTACAATGTCGTTATTGAAAAACCACTTGTGATGAAAGAATGTATTTGGAATCTCTTGCTGTATGGTCAGATTGACACGTATTGACATCTTTCATTTTTGTCTTTATGATACAATAAAGTCAAATATTAATATTGTAAACTTATAAATTGTGGGGGTAACCTTAATTTTTTTTTTTTTTTTTAAGTTTTTATGTTTATTTATTTTGAATGCCAATTTCATTACATTTTTAAATTAGTGTTTTAATATCTAAACTATGAGCAGAGGCCTCATTCCACTGCAGATATCTTTGGCCATATTTTATAAATTCACAGAAAAAAATGATTTTTGATTTCACATTACTTTACAATACCTCCAGCCACAACATTTGATATTTTTTTTAAATGGAAACAAGAAATGCAATCAGTTGCTTCCTAACTTTTAGAATTTAAGTGAAATTTAGTTATTTAGGTTTTATTATTTAGAAGCTTATTGTTTAGATTTTATTATTTAAGTTCTTCCAACATGAGAGAGTAAGTATTTTTTTTTAATCATTAATTTTTATCCCTTGTTTTCCTTTCCTACAAGATTGATTGTAAGTAAATGATATCATCAGTTCATTGAATCAAAACTTTTAAGATTTGTCTCTTTTTTTATGAAAATAAAAAATTTTCAAATTATGTTAAAAAAAGAAATGGGATTATTTGTGAATTTGTCTCCTTAATGGTTGCAGTTAGTGTAATGGATTAAAAGTTATAAAGTGAAAGTTATTTAAATTTTCTTATTTTCGGTTTTTATATGATACGTTTATTGTAAAGTAATATTATATAACAATTGATAATAAATGAAATGATTGACAAATACTGGATACTTTGCTTCCTGATCTAGTTCGTATGTGATAAGTAGAAATCTTATTCGAAACACGGAGATAGTTTATTTTTCAATTTTAGTAGCAGTATTAAAAATTTAGGCAGAAATCAATTAATCCAAATCTGGATAATGGATTTTTTTTTATTACCTTATTGTTGAGGCAGATTAAATATATAGAAAGAAAATGAAGCAATATGTTTGTTTCTTTATTAGCTGCTTCTTTCTTTTTTGCCTTTTTCATGCTGTTTTCAGTTAACTGGCCTAAGATTTAAGGTAAGTTCAGCTACGCTCTGTAACCTGTTTGAAGATTCAGATGGTTAAAGGTTTTTTTTTTTTTTTTTTTTTTTTAATAGTAATATAGAAATTGCAAGAAGAATATGAACAATTGAGAAGAAATTGTAAACATTACTAACAATTTGAAAATTGTGAAATTATTTAATAATGGAGATTTGAATTTTTGAAGCTGAATAAAAAGTTCTATTTTTTTAATTACTAAAGGTGAACTCTCAACAGTGAATAATAAGTTGCAACGCTATCATTTTCCTAAGATTTCAAAACTATCTAAAAAAATTTTTTATCTTAGATAATCAAATAATGAAATTAACAAAAAGTTGGAGAATTTATAGGATTGATTTACATCACTGTTGCTTTTGTTTTCACTTCATAGATAAAAAGTTAATTGTGATTTGTTTGCTTTTCTTTGTATTAGCTTTGAAAATCTACTCTTCTAAACTTTTATTGTGGCATTTTGAGGATTATTTATTATTTATTCAATTCATAATTGTTGAGTGGTGAAAGAGAATTCCCTGTAGGCAGTTATAAATCCATGTGTAGGTATTGATCTCCATTTCTGAGAAAATTAAATGTAAACGGAGCAAATAAATTTTCCAAAATATAGTTTTTAGAATTTGAGAAAAATTGTTGTGAGAGTGACAGGAAATTTATTAGACATTTAATAAAAGATGATTGAAGGGATTTTTACAGTTTTAGAAAAGATAAATAAAAATGATTCACAATTCCTAAAAATAAAGATAAAAAAAATGTCAACAGGAGTTTTAAGTGCATCACACTGTAAAGTAGAATAAGAATGACCAAATATCCATGGGAAATGGTCAAGATTTGAAACATCAGTCAAGATGAACAAAATATAGACAAATAGAACATTTTCGCTGTAGGTGTAGAGTTGTAGACTTATAAAAATGTTGAAACATTTACAGAATTTGTTAATGAGAGAATTGGGTGGGGGGGGTGGAGATAAAACAAATGCTACATCACAAGGTTTTCGTTGTTGTTTTGCTTCCTTGAAATAATCATTGTTTTCAATGATAATGTTTTTGTCATTTGATTTATTCGCCCAATTCAAATGGTCATTGGAACATGAATTAATGCTTTATCTGATTGGCTCTGTTTTTTAAAACCTTTTAAAAAGGAGCCACGAACTGTGAACGACAAGATCTAAAACTTTCGACTTTCAGTTTTTATTGTGTTAAAAACACCTTTTGGCAACTCAATGCCCATAGAATATTACATGACTTTCAACAAGTTGTCAATCTGTTTGAAACTAATTGTATTTTAGCATCTCTATTAGTTAAGTGGAATAGAGATGTATTTTGACTTCAAAGTTTTCAGTTTTCGATCAGCAACAAATACTTCCACAGTCCTTTGCAAACACGATGAAACTTCAATAAGAAATGGAAAAAATCTCTAAAAAAAATGACATTACACATTGTGATGCATAGAATGAATTTATTTCAGTAAAAATATAGTTTATTTTTGAACCCTAATCTAATTGAAATACTAATTCATAATAACCTTGGTTTCAATCGAATCAGTGGCCAAAATGGTTTCAACTGGTTCATTGCCACCTCGACTATGTTGGGTCGTTCCTTTATTGAGTGATCTGTCACATCTTCGCTTGTACTCATAGATACTCACTAATCCCTGTTGATTGAAATTCCCTAAGTATTGCAGAAAGTTCTAAAGCCATTCCAATGACAAAACGTGATGAAAATGATGACAACAAATCGCACAATTTGATAATGTCAGTGTTCAGAACTATGATGAAAAATAGGACCATGTGATTTGGCAGTAAGAAGGATAACAATTAATAAAATAATAGTAAAAATTGCTAGGAAATGATTGAAAGGATAAAAATAGATAGTGTTGAAATTATCTGAAATGAAATGTTACACTATCATGTAAGAACTTCTTTAAAACATACTACGATTTTGGACAGGGCTATTCAATTGATGATTTTATGATTAAAATCAGATCTAACTGCATTTGGAATCTTAAAAATTTGTTTAAAATCCATTATCGTTTATGATTGCTTCATAGATATATTAGTAATTTAATTCATTATTAATATTAAACATATAAAACAAATTTTCTTCCTTACAGGACTGCACAATAAATACTGTATTTAATGGCCTGTTTTGTATTTTTACTTCCAAACAGTGGCCCTTTGAAGATTATTCAAATTGCCTGATTTTAGGAAACCCAAAAACACACACACACACATATATAAAATATCAAAAATTATGGAGATATTAATATTTCATTTTTGGTTTCTTTGGAATTTTTTTTTTATTAAATCATACAGAAAATAGGATGAACTAGGAGAACAAGGCATGGAAAGTTGGCTTTTTTTGAAGCAAGACAAATTAGTGCAAAAATTATAGTCATAACTTATTGTTTTTTATAATAAAGTTTTTAGTAATATTAAAATTGTAGAAAAGAAAGTGAAATAAAAAATAAAGCTTATCATAACTTACATAGTACAGTAAATGAGAATGTGTGTGTGAAGTTTATATTTTGTAAATAGCAACTTAGGAAAAGAACGAATATAAATATGAAATGAAAGAATTAATATCCAAATTAATAGAGATGATTTGAGCCATGTAGATTATATGTTATTGTGGGAATGAGCAAGGACTAAAAAAGAGCAGATATATTTAGTTTGAGCATATTTAACTGTTTGTGTATTTGTTGAACTTGTGAAGTAATAGTAAATATAGATTCTGAAGAAATTGGATAATTCATATTTTTGGGAAACTTCATAACATGACGAGAATGTAAAAAGAAGGATGTAATATTTTGGATTAGGAATTTTAGAATTTTCTATCATAAGGTATGGGAGAATAAGGAAGTTGTAGATATTTCAAAACACATTAGCTGAATATTATTTTATTCTTCATAAAATAGGTCTAAACTAAAAAGTTTTTCAGTGTGGATACATGATGAGGGGACCATCCATGGAAGGGTTGGTTTTCTCTTCCTTGGGTTAGCTTCCAAATGTCCTGAACTCACCAGTGTGTTTGCTGCACTTGAGACCTATTTCTTAGGAAAGGATCCTGATAGTTGTGGAACTCCTGCTCATCTTGCTTGCAATTGCGACGCAATGCTTTGGCCTCTATTTCTGGTAAGCTGGATGTATTGAGACTGCCCCCGAACATCAGTCAACTGGATGCTTCCTGCTACTTTGGCAGGACTTTAACTACCAGACTGGACTACATAGTCTGGAAGGGTATGGGATTATCTTAATCCACTATCTTCCTTTCTATTTAGATATAGTTTTCTGTATCCTTGGCATTGCCATAAAAAAAAAATTTTTAGTAATCGTGATGTCCATTACTGGGTTCTGGTTGGATGGTGAGTGGGAATTCCAAATTTTTACAGAGATGTCATCATTGAAGCCCAGCAACTTTGTTGCAATCTTTGCATTTTCAAGTCGGGGGGTCATCCAAACAGTTTGTCTTTAGTCAATTTCTTTTCCAACAGTTGACATACCCCTATTTTTTCTTGGAAGTTATTAACAATCTTGTAAATAGTGACCGTTTTCGTGTCATCCTTCATGAATTTCCTCAATCTCAAAGTATTTTACTTCTGCTCCTCCTTATTGGAAATTTGTTGTAGCAGATTGGCCAATCTTCACTTTCAAGCCATTGATCTACCTGATGATATTAAGAATGTAAATAATATGATCATATCTAGTATTCATGTTAACATTCACAGATGTCTTCATGTTTTCTATTTACACCCTAAATCTTGGTGGAATTCTAGTTGTATCATAGCACAGAAAAAACCTTGGAATATCTTCCATTGTTATCCTATTATTACCAATAATGGTGACATTTAAAAAAGGCCCGAACTTACCCAATAGATCCTACAGACAGTCCAGGACTCCTGGCATTCTTTCATATTTAGTTAGATTTCCTCAAAAACTCTTTGGAATAGAATAAGGAATGTATGGATGCTACTCCCACAAGGATTTAACAATTCTGAAGGAAACTGTACTGAAATCCTTCAATATCTGTGATCAATTTGACATATTTGGTAGGAACTTTCACTTGAAACTTCAGTTTATCTAGTTTTATGAACATCTTTTCAAACCTCCAAATAACAAACTAGGCCATTCCGTTTAGATTCAGTTTTTCCAACAGAGAGGCCTATGCAGTATTCTTTAGATGAATTATTGTTTTCCTTAAATCACTCCCAAGATACTGTCTGTGGTCCCATTGGAATACGTTACGAAATGTTGCACCATTTCTTTAGAAGTCCATCTTTGAAGTTTTAACAAAATTTGTTTAGAACATTTATTAACTGATTATTAACATACAGCAATTATTATACCTTTTGCTGAACCTTGTAAAGACAACAGGGATCCTAACAATTACCATCCTTATTGCACTTACCAACTGTTTGTGTAAAAGAATGGACCATTTTGGCAATTAGTCTGGTATCTTGAAAAGAATAACTTTTTTACTCCTACACAATGGGGTTTTCGTAGATATCAATCCATTGTTGATCATTTTATTCACTTGGATGACACAATTCAAACTTCATTTATCAGCAGAGAACATCTGCTTTATACTTTCATGGATTTGGGAAAAGCTTACGGTCAAACTTGGAAATTTGAAATATCTATACAGTTGTATATTACGTTGAATATATCTACATTTATTTTGAATTTTCTTGTAAACTGCACTTTCCAAGTCTAACTTGGCTCAACAATGTCAATATTTTTATCCTCAAAAATTAGGAGTTCTTCAGGGCTGTGTATTAAGTGTCAGACTTTTCGCTATCAAGATAAATGGAATCACTGCTTGTTTACCTACTTCTATTCAGATGCTTAATGAGTTACATATTTCATTTCATTCTGATGTGTTACTGAAAGGCAGTTACAGCCTGCTTTGAATCTACTCACAATTGGACTGTTTTAAATAGCTTCATTTTTCTAAATCAAACATTGTATATGTTCATTTTGCTCACAGTTGATCTACAGGAAAACACACACATCTCCAAGAGTCTTTTAATCTCTTCACTTAATCAGAAGTTCATTTTTTTCATGCAGATGGCTCTAAGGCATTATCAAATGATGGAGCTGCCTTTTTCACTGCAAAACTGTACTCCATTTTGATGACATGCACTATAAAAGGTGCTTTTAAAGAGTTTTATGCCGTCGGACCCTCCTGCTCACAACATTGGATTTATTGAATCGCTTGAAACATAGCACTATTACTTTGTGTTCAACCAAGTCATACTAGAGTTCTTGTTAATGAGGTTATAGAGTCCATAACCAATTCGTCTGCCATCTTTCCATTGAAGACAATTGCAGTTGCTGCTGCTGATTTTTTTGTTCATTCTCAATTGAAGGCTTCTGGCTAAGAATGGAGCACTTCTAATAAACTTCTTTAGGTTAGTTCTGTTCTGTCGTCTCCTAAAAATTGAATGTGTTTTTGTCGTGAGATGTTATTTTAATGCGTATTGAACACACCAGCTAGCTTGCCAGTTCCTTCACTAGCTAACTCACCTTAGAAACTCCTTCTATAGGATAGCAACAGCAGACAAGACAAATCACAATGATGTTAAAGATGAAGAATTGTGGGCATATAAAGTTGAAAAAAAAGATATCTGTAATAACCTTTATTAATGGAAGAAATTTACCTTCAGAAATGTCATGAGTTAGAATATCAATGAGATAGTGTTCTTGTAGGAGATCACTCTCTTTTCTTTCTTAAATGGCTCCAGAATGATGCTGTTCAATATTTTCTCCCATTTTAGAGTTATCTGTTTGTTAGATAGAACATATTTGAATTATCTCAAATCTAATTGATTAGTGAGAAATAATATACAGCACCTGACCATCTGGAGAAGGAATTTATATAATGGAAGATATGTAGTTAAAATAGTCAGAACAAGAATATTAGAATTATTAAAGAAGTTGTCTACTTAAAATGAAATTCAGACTAAATATTACAATGAGATTCAACAGAATTCCAAAATCTCTTCTTAAATCAGCAGGAGTTATCTATTAATAAACCATGTCTAGAATTAGTTGAACCATACAGTGAAGAGAAAACATTAAGGGATTTAATTTGGAAAAATAGCTTAGCATGAAATTTCATAACTGAATTTGATGAAATTGTTATTAGTAAAACTGTGAAATAATTTTTACAAACAGTTGTTTTCTGAAGCAAATTACCAAAGAGTAAAGTATATATATTTATTGACAGTGTGATTTAATGTGACGTTAGGGTAAAAGCATCCAGATGTATTGATCTCCTGAAAACTTGTTTAAAGTTTACATTTTTGTTATTCTTATTTAAACCATCCGCAGTAACACAAGTTTTTTTCCTCTTCCATAAAATTGGTAAAAACTTACGTTAAATGTTATGTGAAAGAAAAATTGAAATGTTTGTGTTGCTTGAATTGTATTACAATTTTAAATATGTTTGTAAGTTTTGAGTTAATTGTTTATCACAATAATAAAGGGAATATTCCTTTTCAAAAATTAATAATTCAAATAATTATGTAAATCAGAATTTTTAAAAAGTAAATTTAAATCGGTACAATTTAATTTATGAATTGTAGGATTTGCAATAACAAATAAACCTTTGTAATAAATCACTGAATTAAGTCTTCTGTTAGTGAGGTGTTGTCATTTCATTACATAAATCCATTTCTTTCCAACCGGTGAAATTCTTTTACTAAATTTAAGTTGGCTCTCTCTTTGTTTTTCCTCCTCCCTCTACATTTAAAACTGTTTTTATCATTCATCAGTTTGAAAACACTCAGTTTTCAAATTTCTATTTTATGTTTTTATTTTTCACCTCCTTTTGCTAATATTAAGTTTACTTTTCTCCACAAAAGTTATCTTGTTGCTTTAGTAACACTTAAAATGGAATGAAAATTACTTGTGTAGTAAAAATATGAATGAACCTATTCTAATCAATGAAATTGTTTTGTCAGTTTAATAGCTATGGTTTTTTGTTTTTTTTTTTGCCAAGGAAAAAAAAAATTCCTCATTTTTTTTTTTTTAACTTTTAATTTAGTTAAGTTTATCTCAAAGTGGGGGAAGAGGAAAGGCAGAAGGACTGTTTTCAGCTAATTAAGTAGGTCTCCTTAGCTCTGCATCCCCCCTTCTTTTCAACATGGACTGTGCCATTTTGCCTATCAGTTGGCCAACTGTAGCTTCTTACCAGTAACTTAACTCTGTTGCTATTTTGAGAGATGTTCTCTGTCTCCCTTATTCTTCTCCAGATGGCGAAGGGGAAGGATTTTAAGTTTGAGTTGGGTTATCCTTTAGAAACATTTCTTAGAAGATGAGGTTTGTTGTATGTAAATCACTTAGATTAGAATCCATGGCTCTGCGTCAGTTAAAAACAAGCATTAGTAATCTTGAATTAGATCCTGGAAGAACAGATGAGGAGGTAGGCTTAACTTTTCATGTGTCTGTTTGTGTAAATGAAAATGACGTAATATCTTAGACCTTGAGTAAATTAAAGTTACATAAGTTACAGATTCACTTTTGTTAAAATGAAATCGTATTTCGATCAAATCAAACTAAGGTATTTCTAATTAAACATTATAATTTACAATTAAATTTAATTCCAATATGAAATTATTTAAAGTTAGCAATGTTTTAACTTTTTCATGTTTAATTCTTTTTAAGGAAAAGCTATTTAATGAATTGAAATATTCCAATTGAATTTGCAAGGCTGTCTGTAGTTTCTTATTATTGTTTATAAACACTGAAAAATATCAATGCATGCTATTTTTTTTTCCTTGTGAAATTTTTATTAATAAAATTAACTTATTTTTTGTAATTTTCTATTATTGAGATTTGTTGTGTTTATTATTTGTATTCTGTCTGAAGTCATACAAATGTTGTGTGCAAATAATAAATAGTCTGTGTAAATAAATGTTTGTCTCTCAGTAATACATTAACTGAAAAATAATGTTTAACTTCTTGAATATTTCTCCCTCACTACTACTTTTGGAATGTCTTAATTGACTGAATTTCTTAATGGAATCTGTTGTTTGAGTATGTGTGTGTTTATGTCCAACAGCAGAATTAGTAGTATTTCAGTTTTATCTTCTTTTTTTTTTTCCTTCCGAAACATTCAGAAAAATGTGTTAATCTGATACATACTAAAATGAGATTGCATTTTTTATAAGCTAGTGTTCGCACGTTTTTTTAAAAAAAAATCACTGTTTTTGTATTAACTTTTCTCACTGATGCTTTCTGTTAAAAGTTGCAATTTTAACTAAAAAAAAAGTGTGCAATTGAAATGTAATAGTCAACTTTTGTATGATTATTATTATTTTTTTTAACTGAACTTTAGATTATGTAAACTTAGATATTAATGTAGCAAATAAGGTTTGAAATTATAATTATTTTTTTGTTTGCTCTAAGTTAAAAAGAAAATAATAAAACTAGCAGCACATCATTGCTACTTTGAAATCGTTGGGGGAAGGGGGGAGGCCACAAAAGAAGTTCTTAATTGAATGGAGTTTAAAATATTCCTGAGTTAACTTGACATCATTATCTTAATTTCAGTGTCAGGCCTAAGTTAATATGCATTTAGTACAATTTTTTTCCTTCTTTACTTATTGATTTACATCAGCTGATATCTAGGGACCGGTATTGTAAATAATAAAGAATAATGTGGTATTTATGTGTAGAATATTAATATTTTAATAGTTTTAATAAAAATCGGACGCTATTTTTGAACAATAAAAGTTGTCCAAACTTTTTATTTCACGTCCTCGAAATCATCAGGAAGGAGATAAACACTAGCTTCATTTGCTTTTTCTTTTTCTTTTTTTTTTTTTTTAGAACTTTAATTTTATAATTTTGCTGAGGAACAAAACAAATAGACAAAAAAATCCATAAACATATTAATGAGAATTTAATTTATCGGGTAGTAACAGACTAAAATGGATTAATATTTGTATCATTATTCGTTATTTGCATGTATGTAAAGTAGAAAGAAATATATTTTTAGGATGTAAAATTTTAATGATAAATTTTATTTTGAAAGATTAAAAATTGAAATGGCTGTTTGCTCAAATTTTCTTGAAAATTTCACATTATTCTCTTAGAATGAGAGAGTTTTTAGAGATTCAAATAGTTTTTATTTAATTTCTCTTCACTTGATAAAACTCAAATTGAAACATGAAAATAATTCTCTAAAAGATGGGATAATTATTCCATTTCAATAATAATAATGACAGTAATTATTTGACGTTTAATTCTGTTTTGAAAATCAACTTTGCAGTGTTTTGGCAATTTACGTGTTAGTTTAAACTATATTTACTGATGTAAACAAAATCTAAAAATGCCACATGAATAAGTTCTCATTCCTAGTGAGTAATTAATCTCAAATCCTAAACTTAGCTAAATTACAGTATCCTTAGTTTTGAGTATTTTTTTTAAAAAATCAATGAATTAATTTAGGGTTTAACGTGTGATGAATATATTTATGAAATGAGTAAAACATTGACTTATATGTATAGGAAACAATAATGTATATTAGAAATTATAAAGAAAGAGAATACATTATATAAATGGACTTGAGAGCAGGACGTTTCGGCATCCTAAGCGGATTTATGTAATGTACTCACTTTGTTTATAATTTTTACTATACGTTATTGTTTCCTACGTATGTGTGTCAATGTTTTACTCATTTAATTATTTTTTGTTTTTAAATATTGAATTTTAAACTTAGTTTAAAAAATTCTTTCATCTGCATTAAGCGATTGTAGTTGTAGGCTATGCAGTAATGGCTTAATTTTTTAGACTGTGTTTTCTTATTCTTGAAATCTCTGTAACCATTTGTTTTTACCATTTTTCTCATCAAGTATGAAAAAGTCACCAATTCTTGAGTAACAGTGGGCTTTTACAGTAAATTTCCTAGTATCTAAAGTTGGTCCCTTTGTTTGAAATAATGTCCGTGGCAATGAAATTGATTAGGACATTTTCAGTCTTGTCTAGTTCTATGAAACTTGGGTAGAAAATTGAACGTAAAGCATGATAAGTTTGAATGTCATTGTAAGGAAAATGTTATAGAGTTGTTTGAATTTGTATAACTTAAATAAAATAAGATTTTTAAATAGATTTTTTTTTTCTAAACATGCATCTTTCAGTAACTTGACCATCCACTGAAGCTATAATCTAAATATAAATTTGAGATTCATACCTACATGAAACAAAAATTTTTAAATTAATCATAATTCTTAAAAAAAAAAAAAAAAAAAAAATCCTTATCACCTCTATTCTGAATTTGATTATTTATTTGGTAGTAGGGTTAAGCTTCTGCATAAAAAAATTACTGACATTTTAGGATGAACCTCTGAAAAGAAGTCTTTATTGGCATCTGTGGAAACTGAGCACATGTAGGACTAAAAAGTTGACATTTCTTTTGAAAAACCCAATATAATTTTAAAAAATATTCATAAAATTTTACTTAGTGGAAATTGAGAATTGTTAAGTAAAATAACCAATGATTTTACAAAATGATGATAGCTTCTAAATAGAGATTAACTAAATTTTAACTTGTTTATTCCTTAATGGGACCTTTTGAATGATAAAAGAAGCATTGTTATCGTGATAGGAATGATATGTTTTCAAAATATACTTATAATAATAATAAAATAATAAAAAAAAAAGAAGCCTGATAAGTTGGAAGGAACTATGTTGTTACCTTCAATAAGTCTTTAGAATTGAGTTGATTTTCCCCTTGATCTAAATGCAGTGGCTCCACCAGATGTGAACTAAGTCTGAAGCAATGCTTTGAGCAGTTGTCATTGGAACTCTTTAATACAAGGAGGATGTTGCGCTTGCTCAGTCGTTTGTCAGTGGAGAGAGAATAGTGCAGCTTCTCCTATTTTAAGCACTTGCCTAGATTCATGGCAGATGAGGTTTTCAAAGTGATGGCAGAGAGGAAACCATGCTAAGAAAGAAATCTTCTTATAAGTTTTTTGAAGAAGATGTTTTACGCTCTTGTTCAAGTTTTTTACATAGGTTTTCAGCCAGGGTAAAACTGTCAACAGGCGGAGACAAATTTTCAGACAAGTATTCATATCCACATGTAAAATCATTTTTTATTCTTGAACTGATGATTTCAGACTTAATTGCCTTTTATTTCTTTATTTTAAGTTTAAATTTTGGAATTTTGAACTAATAATTAATTAATTAATATGGATTAATTTAATAATTTTTTCTGCTTGTAAGATGTAACTGGTGAGATTTCTTGTTATAAAAATAAATTGAATTAATTTAAGTTTAATTGTTAATCTTTCTAACTTTAAAAATTGTGTTGTGGCTGTGGGTTTGGGTACCTGGAGCACAGCAGGCCTGTTGGGAGGCAGTGTAAGTGCTTTGCAATAACACTTCTCTCTCTTTCTCTCTCTCTCTCTCTCTCTATTCTCAGTTTTTTTTTATTATTTCTTTTTCTGCTTTCTTTTTTTTGTTTTTATTTTGTTTTCTTTATTCTTTTTATATTTTAATTTTTTATTTTTTTTGTTTTCTTTTTTTTTCTTTTTTTTTTTTAAGTTTAAAGAAGTGTAAGCTGCACTAGCACGTCTCTTTCCAAATGCTCTTCCAATATTTGAAATGTTCTGTTGATGCACTGCTGTGCTGCCAGTTTTGAGTTTATATTACTTCTTCCTGTTTTTATTAAGACTTTCTTGTTGACATGGCCATGCCTCCCTTGTTATCGTTACTATGTACCCGTTCGGAACGTGAATGCAAAATGGCGGTAATCACGCTTCATTCAACCAATTGTGGCACGAAATCGACCTGGCCTGACCTGACCTGACCTGACCTGCCTGACCTGATGACACGCTGTGAATGCTTGTAATGATGATGGGACCTGGGTGGTGCCTGTGGTTGGTCAATATAGAGTCGGCGAGAGCACAGCTCTAGACCACCAAGTGTGGAGGACGACGAAGATGGTCACCTGATCTATCATCATGGCGATATCCTGCAAGACCGATGTACACATCCTTTCGTAAAAATATTTAGTTTAGCAACTCCATATTATGAATATTCTTTTTCAGCCATTGTGTATCCCTCTGGCCATGTCCTTATTTTTTGGGAGTGGGTTAAGGGTTGTGTTGGTGCGGGAAGGGTAATAATTCAATTTTCACGCAGCGAGGTGCTGGCTGTAAGATTTTATTCAGTTTATTGTGGAACAAGATTTACTAAATATTAATTCCGGATCTTGCTTAATTTCATTTTTTATAGTTTAGTAACAAAAAAAAAAGAAAAAAAAGTTCAGTATTAAAGTTAACAAATTAAATTGTAATATTATTAAGTATTTGATCATTACTTAATAATGTATTTGTTAATTTGTTAATAAGAAATGGAATAATGTAAAAACTTTAGTTGAATTTAGTAATTAATTAATTGACTGGACTATTTGATTTACATGACTACACAGCTATAGGTGTTAAGAAGAATTTTATTAGCTTTCCCCTGTCCATTCCCTACATTTTAAATAGTGGTAAAATAGTTCTCATTTTGTTTTCTTTTTTGTTTTTGTTTTTTAGAAAAATTGGGATAATTTAAAATAATTTTATGTAGACATGTAGCTATGATAGTCCAGAACTTGCCACATTATATTGCAGAAATAAGATGTTTGTACTATTCTCTTCCAGACAAAATCGTTGCCACCCTTGGAGAAGGGACTTTTGGAAAAGTGGTTAAAGTTAGAGATTTACAAACGTGAGTAATTCATATATTGTTGTATTTCACTTATTTTTTATTTATCTATCTATTTATTTATTTTTACAATACTTAAAAAATATTTGAAGATTAAGTTTGGTCATGAAGTAGTCCTTGTTAATTCACACTGAATAATTAACAATATTGAAACCCTCTTTGAGCTTAAATGGTATTAAAATTAAAAAAATGGAAAAGTACAGTTACCTGAGAAATGTGTTGAAAACAAGTTAACCAGCATCACACTGAATAATTAACAATATTGAAACCCTCTTTGAGCTTAAATGGTATTAAAATCTAAAAAATGGACAAGTACAGTTGCCTGAGAAACGTGTTGAAAACAAGTTAACCAGCTGTTGAGATGCAAAATTTGCAGCGACAGCGGAATCTCTTTTAAGGCAATCATAATAAATGAGTGAGAAAAAAAAAAATG
>JAFIDM010005346.1:12489971-12514750 GCA_023159025.1 Thereuonema tuberculata
AAAAAAAAAATGCATATGTTGAATTTATGAGAAGTTCATGATGTAGCAGTAAGGAAAAAAAAAATGCATATGTTGAATTTATGAGAAGTTCATAATGTAGCAGTAAGAAAAAAAAGAGGGGGGAGGGTTAAGAAATGATTGTCGTTTATAGTTAGAAATTAGAAATGTAGTAATTATGCAAGTATAAATTTTATATCTTTGTTGAAACTTGTAAAATCATCCAAAGGGACCAAATTAAAAATAAAGTAATGACATAAAAATAAAGAAAATTACATAGTGTTAATGTTTGACAAGTAAAGTGAGAAGGACACTGCAAACAAAATGTTAAGTGGTCAGTGGTTGAAAAGTACTAGCATAAAAAGTTTTAATGCAGAAATGGGCTTAAGTTTATTTACTTACATAGCACATTTCATTCCTCAGCAAAATTAAGGAATGTGTTAAATTAGCAATACATTAAATGTTATTCAACAGTTAGTAGCTTATCCATAACACTTCACACCATATTTTCCAGCAAGGTATAACTTTTAAAGAAGACTTGTCAGTTCTATAAATGTTAAGTTCTTAGTACCGAATACCATGGAAGTTACATTAATGAAGATATTGGGAAGGAAGAGTATCTTTAGGAAACATGCTCTAAAATAAAAAGAGGATATGTTCTACTTTGTAAATACCATCTTTAAATTAATATTTTCAAATTCTTGAAGTCAATATAAAGGCAAAAAGAATAAAAAAGCCTTTAAATTTCAAATATATTTACCATTTAAAAATCCTTACAAAAACTGGCAGTAATTTTTTTTTTTATTCTGTTTCTGAAAATCATGTACTTACATCCAAGATTATATAAAAAATATGATTTGACTTGCTTTTTGTTTTATTTGATTATTATCTTATTTAGAAATTGATGATATAAATGCAACTCTTTCAGCATTATCAATATTTCTGTAGTTAAGTGATTACAGAAGCTTACTTATTTACTTTATTTTTTTAATTTTTGTTCCAGATTAATATTTGTGGTATTTCAGAAGGAAATGCCTGTGATGCCAATGGGGATTTCATTTCAGTTAAAACAACCTAGGGGGTGCTTCTGAAAATAGAAAGGAACGATACTAAGAAAGAAGACTTTTAATTTTGAGTTTAATAAAAAGAAAAAGCTAAAAAAACTTCCATTGTTAAATTGTTTGATTCTAAGAATTAAGACTACCAAAAAAAAAAGAATAGCTAATAACTTAGCAGTATTAAATTTGTTAAAATGTTTAATGGATATGTTTTGTCAAACATTCCAAATGTGCTCCAGAGACAGTTCTTATTAGGTTCATCTCAAACAATTCCGGAAATTCATATTTTGAAATTGAAAAATTAAATGAAAATAGATTATATAACTTCTAAGTTGAAATTTGTGTTAAAACATGCCAATCAACAGTAGTTTTTACAAATAAAAAAAAAATGAAAAGCTAATAATTTAGGTAAATACAAAGCAATTATAATTAGAATTTGTTAATTTTAGAATATAAACATATTTGTTACAGATATTTATAAGTGAAATTTATTTAAATGGCAAAAATAGGAGAATATACTTTTGTAAATTATGTCGTAGCTAAAGAGCAGACATAGATTCATGAAATGTCCTGTCTTTCTTCCCTCTCTTCTTTTCATTCCTTTCTTGTAGTGTAGTTATTCAGAAGTGTTTGAAAGATAGATAGGCTTTGATAATGAATCCTTTTTCTTGTCATGGATTAGAAATAACACTAACTTCTCAATTCCACTAATCTGAAAAGAGTTTTTTTAGTTCCAGTTGTCTGCTGGAAAATTTTAAGCTTTTTATCATCAGTGTTTTGTTTTTCTCTTCAGAAAATGTGAGTATTATTAAAATGTACCACAGTAGTAAAGAAGTACATTGATTGAAAGCAAGAAAGTTAATTGCACCCATTGGTGGGAAACCTGAAACTCATTTGAGCAAATGTAATGCTTGTTACATTAAAAAGTAGTAGTAATAGACTTGTTCACCAACTAAAGCATGAAAATAATAAACATTCTTGTTTCACTCAGGAAAACTGTTAACTACAATAGTCTTTATCAACCTAGTTCCAAGATTACAGACAAATAGTAAGTGTTACTAATGAATCATCAGCTGCTAAATATAAGTAGAGTTGCTTAATGATGCATGATTTTGATGTATTTTTAGTGATGTGGAAATTTCCAACAGAAAATCGGAAAGTAATTGAACTTTTTAAGTTAAATTATGCATGTTTAGACGTTCTTGTAGAGCATAAACATTGTGTGTAACCAAAAAAACAAAAATAAATATAATATCGTGTTATTGTTGTCATCACTAACATCAGAATTCAAGTTTTGAATCAATTACTACTGCATGCTGCTTTAGAGATTTTCTTAATATGTATGTCATTATTTCTTTGCAATTCTTCCCTACCACTGTAATGTCTTACATTAAATGCTATTTCACAATTCAAACTAGGTTATGTTAGTGTTTTAAAACATAGTCCTTTTGATTTTTTTTATGATTTATCAATGTATTGTAAAATTATATTTTTAAACAAAATAAATGAAACTGTTTTAGCATAAATATCCTTTCTTGACAGTTGTGATGAATTATTATTATTATTATATATTTTTTAATAATAAAAGGGTTTATTATTAAACCTTTATCAAATTCATTCTATAAAAGATAAATATAGTTCTAATAGTATCAATAAAATTCTTAAGAGGGCTGTTTTTACTTTTAATTTTTTCCCAACTTATTTTCATATTATTTTTTTTAAGATCACTGTTAGAATTGGAATTGCAATGATTCAAGAATATTATGTTTGGTATTTAAACTCCAATTTCATAGGGTTGAATGAGCACGATGAACTTTTTAGTCCAGTTTAGCTTCGGTTTATTGTAAATCTGTCAAATTTGAAGAATTTGCTTTGAGTTGATTAGTTATTCATTTAATGTTGTTTTAATGATGAAACCAAAATAAGAGAGAGAGGCCATGAACTTTTGTTTTTTTGTTTTTCCTTCCTAAAAGAAATGGCCAATTTGAAGCAAGCAGTGAACTTAAATATTATTGTGATTTCTTCTTAGAGAACTATTCTGCAACACTTGCTCCTCTGGGCTAAAAATAAGTGTCTTCTAAACCTGGACACCATCCATGGGTGATAAACAGAATCCTTGGCATAGTTAAATGTCACGTGATATTTGGCTGAAGATGTGTTAGAAATCACTGTTAAATTTGTGCTTTATTGTAATTGAAAATTAATGTAATTTCTTTTATTATTTTCTACAGATAACAATAATTATTGTGGGGGGGGGCTTTTTTAATTTCAAATCTTGCTCAAAATATCAAAGATGTAATAAAGAGTGCTAAACAAAATAATAAAATAAAGGAGTAAATATTTTATTTCTGAAGTTAAGAACTGTACCTGTGATCAAGAAAAAGGGTGGAAATTTAATGATTTCACATCTTCTGTTCTCAGCAATTAAAACTTAATTTCAGTGGAATCATGAAAACGCTAGTTTGGTTTCCAAAACTTTTATTTTCCAGCACCTAATCATATGTGCTTTTCACCTTTTTCTTTTAAAGAGTCTTAAATAAAAATAATCTACAAAGAAGAGGTGGTGTTAGCTTTAGTATTCCAATAATAGCCATTGTTCAAAGATAAAATGAACTAAGCAGTGATTTTTTATTAATGCATTTGCTATCTTTCAGCAAAAATTGCTTCTCTGAAGGGAAAACTGTAGCACCAGTTCAGTAGATTTTTTTTTTTGACAGTGTTTACATGAGTGTCTCAGCTACTGATTCACACTTGTAAGAAAAAATGTTGTTTTTCTTTTGAAGCAATCTTGCAGTGTTTCAGACCAGTAACCCATTACTTTAAAAAAAGCATTTCCAAAAGAAGCTTTGAAGCAGCCAAGTCAGGCCTTAAAGAACTCGGCTGTTTTCAATGTTTTGAATATTTACGGTGCATTCTGTCTTTCAAGGGAACTGTATTGAAAAGAGCTTGTCTTTAGGAATTACAATAGAAAATTTCTAAATATATCTGTATATTGATGTTTCTTATTTTAATAGTATGAAGACGTTATTGTTTACCAAAATAATATACCAAGTACTGACTATCTCAATTCTGTTAGGTTTAATCAATTTTAAAAAATATTACTAATAAGCTAGTATTCATTGCTCTAATGATCTTTGCTATTTTCTCTTGTTGCCTTCTCCTCTAGATCTTATATATTCTAGTCATTTACTTGAGCCACTTGGGTTTATTATTAATTACTGAAGTGATTTTATTTGCTTGTGAATAACAACAGTTTTTCATCTAATTATTGTCTGGATCAGTATTTCCCAGATTGTGGGTCACAAAAGTTTTATAAGTCAGAAAATATTATAGAAAATTAGCAGTTGTGGAAAAAAAAAACACACACACACACCCTCCACATCCTAATCATTGTTTGTTTGTTTGGTTTTTTTTTTTTTGTTGTTGTTTTTATAAAAAATAATAATAAAAAAAAAGCAAATTTAAATTTCATTTAAAACTATCCCATCCCATTAAAGCTAGAGAGATCATGACTGATGTGGTTGTTGTATTCAATAGTTGTGGATAGAAATATGTTCTAGGGAGTATTTGTGTTATAAAATTTAGAAATTAATTTTAGAATTCAAAACCTGGTATTTTATTTTCATAATGTTTTGAAAAGAGACTGTTTCACTCTTAAACAGAAATTGATGGTTTATTCATGAACATAAACAAAATCTGAAGCCTCATGTTTAGAAAGGATTTGGTTTAAATGAGTTAAAAAAAATAGCTGATATTTCTTCAATATTAACATATTACTGATATATGTTACATTTGAGAAATTCTTTCTCCATAATTTTGTCATATTTTGCCTAACAAACATAAGTTACTTTAAAAAAGAAATTGTAATATTAATTTTCCAGTAATGTATTATTGGAAAGTAACACAATTCTAATAAGAAGTATGTAGTTGATGAATATTAATCATTGTGGTTATTTTCTTTTCTTTGTTTTTAGTGACTCGGTACTTGCTTTGAAGGTAATTAAAAATGTAGAAAAGTACCGAGAAGCAGCTAAGCTTGAAATTAATGTCTTAGAAAAGCTGGCTGATAAAGATCCAGAAGGAAGGCAGTAAGTAGCCGTTCTTAGTATTTGGTTGCTTCTTATTATAATAATCAATTTTAAGTTCTTTTTTACTTGTTTTGCTGCTGTTTCAATCAAACACATGGTATAATGAAGTTTTGTATATTAAGCAAACATGTTAACATTAGACATTTAATTTTGATAACTGTAATTTTAACAACTTTTTATTGGGAAATATTTTTTATTTTATTCTTTCTTCTTTTAGTTTGTGTGTTCGGATGTTGGACTGGTTTGATTATCATGGTCACATGTGTATAGCATTTGAAATGTTGGGTCTTAGTGTATTTGACTTCTTGGTAAGTTTCTTTTAAGTAGTTATTGGAATAAGAAAGATTAATTGCATTATTGATTATAAAAATTAAATGGTTTGGTTATGGCATAAGAATTTCTTATAATTTTAAATTTAATGAAGTTTTTATCAACATAAATGTATTAAGAAGGTCTAGGTATTAGTCTATTGTTTGAAGTCATTATCAGGACTGTGGAGTCAGAAACAATTTAGGTGAAGAATTGGAGCCAGTAGAAATATCAAATAAAAACTTATAACTAAAAATATTTTGGGTTTATTAATTCTAATTTTGTATGTAAAGAAATATAAAATGTTTATGTAATTAATGATATTTCTCTTAGATTTACCAAGCATAGTAGTGTATTTCTATGTAAATAGATATAGAAAAGCATTTGGTGGTAATGTAATAATGAAAAGTTTATAAGTTTATCTATGACATTCTGTAAAACCTTTTATTTATTTTATTTTTTTATTATTTTTTTTTAATTTGTTGCACATTTACTATCACAGGAATTTAGGAAAGTTTCTTGTTTGGAAATTTGAGTCAAATCAATATATTTTATGTTCTAATAACCTGGTGATAAAATGCCTTGTGCAGCCATTTTATTACAGTTAAAACTAATTAAGATGCATTGATATTTACGAAGGACCTGGAATCGGGCATTAGAAAAATAGAGGTGTCTTGATTGAAGGTTTGGTGTATTGATTCCACAGGCCTGGTTATTATTAGCCTCTCCATTTCATAATCATAATGATCTACTAGAGTAATAATTCAATCCATTTAAGTTTTATCTCAAACTTTGATTCCTTACAGAAAGACAATAATTATCAACCTTATCCCTTGGATCAAGTTCGGCATATTTCTTATCAACTAACTTATTCAGTGAAATGTAAGTATTTAAGCTCATTTATTAGAATTAATTTGAAAGTGCTAAGAGACAGAAAAACTTTAGTTGTTGCTTCTTGTCATTTTAAAAGAAATTTGCAACTTTTTGTATTTCCTATTAATAATAAGTTCTTTTTATCATTCAGCAAATATCATTGATTAGTTTATTTTAATTATCTTGCAAAATGGAATAATTAGGATGAATGATCTCATAGTAACCAGGAGCTGCATTCTTCAATAAAAACATTCAAATTGATATAATTTTTTTTGTATTTTTTCATGTGTTTCAAAATTGCAATATCTTTGATTGGAATTTGTTGATAATTTAAATTTTACTCTGTATAATTTCACAATGATTAAGGAGAACAAGTTCAAATTGGTTAATTTGAATTTTACTGTAACTAAAAAGAGAGAGAGAGAGATTGAGATGTTATTTTGTTAACAATGAACAGTTTGTAAGAAGTGGAATGGATCAATTCTTTCCATCATCCTTGTGTGGCTGAAAGATTAGTCCTATTGGCTGATTGTCATAACTAGAAATACATTTCGTAGAAGTGTTTATTGCATTCACATTCAGTCTTTCTCAGAATATTACTTTGTCTTCCATCACGAGGCAAGTAATTCTCATCTATACCATTATATAGAAGATGAATGGTAAAGATAGTTGAGTAAAAGAAAATAGGAAGCACAATCTTCAAGACATTTTTTTCAATTAGTAATAAGCTTCAAAGCATTAAGACAGGTTTGTATGTTTTTTACTGCAGATTCTTGGGATAAATCTTTAGCAGTTTGACAATACATTTGCTTTTGTTTTTGACAGCATTAGAGCAGATTAGTTGAATTAAATCAGATTCCAACAACCTACAACATATTGAATTGATTTCAGTGTTCAGGAATTTCAAAAATGGTACTTAAATCTCCAGTATTGATTGCATTAACATAGTGAAGTTAGTTCTACAATTAAGTGATATTGCTGTTAAAAAAATTTCCTGCATTAGTAGTCTCAAAGAAGAATTGGATGGATGATTAAGTAGGTCGTGCAAGTTATTAGGAATTCCTTCTGTGACCATAGATTCTGTTGAGTTGCAAAATTCTGTAATTCCCGATTATGGCACATTTTTTTTATGGTCACTTTTTAAGTTTTTTTTTTTTTTTCCAAGGCACAGTTTTCAATTAGAAAATCAAAACTAGATCCCATTAAAGTTCATCTATAACAGTGCTTCTCAACTGGTGTGCAGTGAAAAAATGTACACCAGGAAATTCCTGATTTGATACCACAGGATTGCTATTTTAAAGAACAATTAATGGTTTGTTGGTATTTCCCAATGGTCCCATTTGAGTAATCGGATTCCCACTCTACTGTATTCATTCAGTTTGGTTCACTGTAAGACTGGATGAAAATTAACTATTGTGTACCTACTCTTTGACCCCAAAATATCCATGAAACATCTTGAGAACTATTCTTATAGCAGTTGATAGAAATCTTTTCTAATAAAAACGCAAAAGATACAAATCAATTGACAAATAATCAATTTAGATTTTATTTATAATCTAGCAAAAATACCCCTGCTTTGCACCAGTTACAAAAACTAGTTATCCTTCTGTGGATGACGAAGAAATTGTGTGATCGCTTTGAAACTTTTCCAGTTGGTAAAAAAAGGCACGTGATAGTTACAATATATGTTATAGACTTGCTACAGTCGTTTCACTCCGGAAGCCTTGTATATGTAATGTAAAAAAAAAAATGCTTTATTTCTTCAATAAAAGCAGATAACAATCAAGTAAACTAAAAACTGACACTTAGAATTAAGAACACTCATATCAAATTTCATGTTTGCAATTCGAGCTGCTTCAAAGATATGCATACCTTGCAGGAAAGTAAAGTCCCCTGCCCCTCACACACACATTTCCACCCTTAGGATTAGAATATTGGAAATTCATTGAATACGTATACTTTAGATTTTGTCAAAGAACACTCATATCAAATTTTGTGTTTCCAACTAAAGAGGTTTCAGAGATATGAGTACCCGTCAAGAATGTCGCCCCCCCCCCCCCCTCTTAGTTTGAATTAAGGTATTTGTTGTTCATGCATTATTCTGGGATGCATGTGAACCTTCATTCAGAAAAGGTAAAGATCTTTTTAAAAATGGCAATGTTGTTTCATGACACACACACAACAACAACTTGTATTAGGCTATTGATTATTTTTTTTGGAGGGGGGGGGGGGTTCTGCTTAATTTGATGGCACCAGATAGTGAATGTACCCAATAAATGCTGTAATTTACTTTACATATACCTCTTATTTACTTTGATTAAAAGACTGCTACATGAGTTTTATGCAAGCAGTTAAGCAATATTATTGAAAAGCTATAAGAAAAAGTTGCAAATTAATCTGTTTATATTTCTTATAATATTTGTGATAAAAATTATGTAATTGCCAGATTATTTCCTGAAGCCAATACAATGGCAGTCAAAAAATGCTTGGATGAAATAAAAAAAATGAATCATTATCATCTAAAACTCGAATATAGATATAGAGATGGTTATTTTAAAAAATGAATGTTGCTTCAGTTAATTTCGTAAATATTTTATTTTTCAGCTGAATTTTTAAAATATTAATTTAAGTGATAATGTGATTTCAATATTTTATACATTCACAAATATTTTCATTGGAATTCAAAAAGTAAACTTTAGTTATCTGAATCGATGTCTAAACTTACTACTAATGGGAAGTAAATCTTATTAGAAACAAGTATGAACTTCATTATTGTTGAATGTACTTTCTCTAGCCTTTACTTTTAATGTTCTAAAAGTAAAAAGAGTGTTAATGGAAACATACAAGAACATATTTTGAGGAACAAATGGATACCAGCAACAAAAACATGTTAAGAGCTACAACTTTTTTCATATAGATTTTTTTTTTTAATTTCTTTTTTCTGTTGAGTTCTATCATTATATCTGAGAGTCACTTTGGAGTTAGGTAATGGTAAAGGAGCAATAGCTACTCAAACTTCATAAAACCGTTCCTAATTTCTGATATATATTTTTTTGGGACTTTTCACTTAAGCTTCACTTTCAGTATTTCTCAACTGATTTCATTGTTGAAAGTGAAATAAAAACTTATTTTGGGAATCATCCTAATTCTTCTGTGTTGTAAGACAGTAGGCTGTAACAAATGAGATGTTTGTTAAATGATGATAAAGTTTTTGTTTTTATTAAAAATCCCTGTTTTTTTTTTTTTTTTCCCCACCTTCTTAGTTCTCCATGACCATCAGTTAACACACACAGATCTGAAACCTGAAAATATTCTTTTTGTAAGTTCGGATTACGATGTTACGTACAACCATAAAAAGGTAAGTAGTAATGTAAGTTTCTTCTTTACTAAATTTATTTTATATTATCTCCTTCGTAACTTTTAAGCTTCTGTTTTTGTAAAATGTTTACCATCCATTTCACAAAATGGTACTGTTAGCAAATTATGATGAGATCTGTATGTTATAGGTTAATTTCCTAATGACAGCCTCCGTTAGCAACCTCTCTTCCTTCTTAATTTGTCCTGAAGAAAATTATATTGTCAGGAGATGTGACAGGGAGAGCAGAGTAAAAGTGCAGAATCCAATGACTAACAAAACAGATCTAACTGATTTATTTACAAGACACAGGTTTAAATAGACAATTACAAACAAAAGAATAAATGATGATTGGAGCCATTTAAATTTAACAAAAGAACAGCAATTGATTGGTTGAGGAATGAACTAATCAGAGGGGAGAAATTGAAATGAAGGGACCACTTACAGATAAATCAATTAAATTTGAAAATAAATAAGGAATGGAAAGGAATTAAAGTTGAAATAAATGAGAAACGGAAAAATATTGGAATACACATAAAATTCATAAAGATTAAAATATATAAAATCACAAATACATATCCTTACAAATATGTGAGATGCAATGAGGGACAGGAAAAGGGAAGAAGTGGCTCTTGGCTACAAAAAATTCCAAACCAGTTAATAAGACAGTACAACAAAAGCATTATTATAATAAGAAAACCATTAAGTTGCAGATTTTACTTATTGAAGTTCTCCTACCACATAGTATATTTAGTTGCAGTTACTTCCAATTTACAAATTGGAAATTACAAAGGGGGTGGCTTTAAAACTTGTAAGTTTGAGATTTAAAAGTAGGATTAATCTTGATGTGAAAGATGAGTGATGAGAACTGTGATTTAAGCATCAAATACCTGAACTAAAAAAAAACCCAAGAAAGAATCAGAAGTAATCAACAATGTTTATTCAAGATGAAAGAACTGTGAATTTGTCACTGGGTCAATTTAGACATTCCTCATATCTCTGTGGTGAAATTTTTATTTGTATTGTGATAAACTGTGACTTTAGAACACCAAGAAACTATTAAAACTTTAGAGTAAAGAGAAAGGATATGAAAGAAAGTGAAACAAGAGAACAACTTCTATTAAGGTGTTCCCAGGAGTCATACATTAGGAAGGAAGGAGGGATCCTTTTAAATCAAACTAAACTTTCATAAAATCACCTCCTCATGACTGAAAAAACAAAATATGAATAAGGAGAAGAATTAACTCTTTCCGTGCCACTGGCAATTTATCTTGTCCTAGTGACCGCTGTGTTCCACTTCCGAATATACTGGTGCTTGTAGGGTGACTCATATTTTCTAATAAATTCGCTGATTGTTTTGGTTTTCTTGGAAAATTCTATCGTCAAAGAAAGGCAATAAATGGGAAGAAAGGTGAGGCTGAAAAATAATAAAAGCGAAGAAAGAGATGTGCAAAATGGGTACCAGATGAGAGGGAAGCTCGTGAGAAAATCACAAAAAAGACACCTGTTCAAGAAAACAAAGAAACGTGTAGACCAATGTTTGGGGAGATGAAGTAAGAAAAATATTTCCAAAGATTTTTCGTATAAATATGATAAAAATAAAAGGTTAGGAAAGAGAGAAAAAATTTAATGAGCTTTGGGCCGTTACAAAGCATGAAAACAATGCCAAATATCTTGAAACAGCATAATCAGCAGCAATTGTGTTTACATAGAAAAAACAAATCACAAGGAAGCACAGAAAATTTGACCTTTGCCTCACAGCTATATTTTGAGTCACCTCTGTCCGTACACATTCAGCTTGAAATCTAACCAATACCAGAAGTTGTAAAATTCTGTTCCATATACCTATCTGTTCAACACCTAACCCATTGAACAAGGGTAGGGTCTCATACAGAGGATTATCCTTAATTTGGCCAGGAATTTGCTTCCTGCTTATAAAATATAACAAATTAAGACTCTGACAAAACTGTAATCAAAACAACATAATAATCAATTCATAAACCATTCCCTTTTAAAGTATGGACTTACACTGCTGTAAAAAATGTTTACATAAACTTGAAACATACTTATTTCTTTTCACTGCTTGTTTGTTTTGCTTAGGAAATATTTTTCGTTGAAGTAAACATTAAAAAAATCTGTGTCTTATTCTAAATAAAAAATTATAATTATTATATAAACATATTTTCATTTAAAGTAAAAACATACATTGTTTAAATCTAGTGATGCTGTATGCTTTTTTACATATTTTTAATTGCTGCTAGTGGAATATTTTGGTTTTCTTTTGTTTTTTATTTATAATAAAATATAGTGACATTTTACTGTTCTGTAAATTGTGAATAATATTAGTTTGTCTGCCAATTATAGATTTAATTTACATTTTTTTTATGTAATTTCTTAGAGGAGAGATGTCAGGCGAGTCAAAGACACAAGAATTAAACTCATTGATTTTGGTTCAGCAACCTTTGACCATGAGCACCACAGTACAATTGTGTCAACCCGGCATTACAGAGCACCAGAAGTCATTCTTGGTTAGTCTATTTAATAGGTTTGAATTATTTCAATGTTTAGAAAGGTCGAAATGATCTTTATATTACTGATCTCTTTAGGCTATTTAATTTGTCTATATATCTGAAGTATTTCCTAACCAGTGTGCTGTGAAATATGAAATATTAATCAAAAAATTCACTTTACTTCAAGACAGATATTGATTTTAAAAAGCACAAGTGTTTGAAGAATGTTACTAATTAGAAAGTCATTTGTTGTCTGCAGCATTTCTTAGAGATTTTTTTTAAAGTTACTTTAAATACAAAGTCATAAAGTAATAAGTATTTTTCTTTGTTTTAAATAAAGGTTTTTTTTTCCTGTAATATATTAAATTTTTAAAGTTGTGTAAAAATAAAAATATGATTAATATAATACTGTTAAATCAAATTATATTACTTTCTGGAGATGCAGATGTTCAAAAGAAAGGAGTATTTTCAATTCTTAATATTATGAATTTTTTTTTCCTTCATAAAATATTGTAACTTTATTATTTTAATTGTATTTCTAGATCAATCCTTATGCTTCGCTTTGATAAAGTAAAGTGGCATTGTGCTCTGTCAGATGTTAGATTAAATGTATTTCCACCTGCATTTTTATATGTGGCAAAAGTTATTTTAAATTGTCTCATAAATGAAGATTTAGTAGCTTAATAAATAAAAGGAGCACATTTTTGACTAAAGAAAAACTACATTAATAATTATTAAGTCCATGTTTCCTCCTAATCTCCTCTCTTTTAGTCATCATATTATTATAAATAACCACATCTTCCCACCAATAAAATACATTGAATAAATATATTTAATTAGTGGGGAGATGTGATTATTTATATTAATAATTATTCAAAAACACTAAGGGGGATATATATATATCCTACAGGCTGGGCATAAAAGAATGGTGGAGTTTCAAAGATGTGTAATGTCATTGTATCCAATGACGGTGTGTGATACATGTGTAGTGTCGACATGCAGGTGTTCATGTTTATGGCCGCTTGATGGCATTGACTCTGAAAATGGCGACTTAGGACATATTGGAAAATTTGTTGTTTCCAATAGGATGCCCCCCATGATGGAAACATGATGATGTGTGAAGCCACCTCAATTGCTGGATTGGACGTGCTACAGATGCTGACAGCCACCACCTGCAGTGGCCATCACGATCCCAGGATCTAACACCATAATATGACTTCTTCCTAGAGGGGGGTACCTAAAAGACAACATGCACATATCCCAATGCCCATATCCATCTGTGATATCAAGGAACAGATTGCCCATGGCCATCACATCAGATATGCTTCATTGAGTCTGGCAGGAATTAAACTACCTCTTGGATGTGTGCCAAGTGACAAAAAAGTGTGCACAATAATGGTCTTTGAGTGATGCACGTTGGACAGTTGTGCTTCAAAGTGAGGGACGTCATGACTATACGTTAAGCGATACAGAAACCCTACCATTCTTTTATGCCCACTGCATTTTGTCTCGCTCATTAATTTAACATTCTGAAAAAGGAAAAAAAAAAAACCAGCTAGATAAGTGAAGTTGTAAAAATCTTTATCTTTATTTTTAGAATTAGGATGGCAGCAGCCTTGTGATGTGTGGAGCATAGGATGTATCATGTTTGAATTATATCTGGGCATGACACTGTTTCAGGTAAGAAATTGTTTTCATTAAATTCTAATTTAAAGCTATTTAAAATTTAAAGTAAATTTGGTAATAGAAGGGTGTTTTTAAAGATTTACCATAGGCTTTAACATGAATTGTTTGAAGAAATTTAAATTAATTAGAGTGGACATTCTGAAACTGTTTCAGTTCACGGCATCTGCAATGTGGAGTTCTGTATTCCCTAGAGAACTTTAAATATACTCCTTGTGCTCCAATGTTTGGGAACCACTGGTTTAAATAATTCCAAATTCACCAATTTTCAATCAATATCAGAAGTTCCTACATTTTAAGGTTTTGTAAGATTATTGCATTTTTAAATTATTTAACATTCAGACGTAACTTAAATATGAAAGCTTATATTTAATTATTTATTTATTATAGACACATGACAACCGTGAACATTTAGCAATGATGGAAAGGATTCTTGGACCTCTTCCGTATAGGATGTGCAGAAAAACAAAGTAAAAAGTTTTAGATATTAATTGATTTATTTATTAATATTTTTAATATAATTGTAAAGATTTTTTGAAATATTTCACTTTAATGACATTCAAACCTAAATAAAGGATTTTTTTTTTGAATGAATGTAGAAGTATCAATGACCTGTTAGACTCATAAGCAATAAAATATTTAATAAACAAAATTAATACATATTACAAAAACCAGCAAATTTTCAGATCTCTGTGAATCAGCCGTTTTCCTTTTTCGAGCTCATTCTCCAAAAGAAATAACAATTGAAAAACAACATTAACAGTTTATCATGATAATAACAAAATAATGACGTCATAACAATACAACATCAGTGTGTAAAGGCATTATTTATAACAACCTGTGTTGATATGTTGTGTTTGCTCAGTATAATAAGGGAAATTTGTTATTTATCACATTGTATCTTTCTAATGTAATAGACAGAAAAGCATTATTGCTGTAGGAAGCTTTCTAAATGTCTTAACTTTCATTAGAATACAAGTATGAAATATTCACATTAAAAAAAAAAACAAAAAAAAACCTCAAGATAATGATCGCAATATCTAAAGTGTTTGAATGTATGGGACTGCATTTTGGTTTCTGGTTGAGAATTTTTCTCTTTGTTTCTGCTTCAGAATGTTTCCAGATTTATTAAAGCCATTGTAAGCATTGTAGTTAGGCCTAACCTTGATTCATCCCATTGGTTATTGCCAAATTACAAAAATTTTGTCAAAAGTTTTATTCTAAAATCCTGCCATAACTTTCTGTTACGCTTTTGTCTTAAAAAAATTCTAGTAGTGGAATTGTGTGAAGAAAGAATTGTTGTCTATAATTAACATGACTTGAGTAGTTTAAAAAATAAAAAAGGTCAGTATGAGTGGTGCTGGTCTGTAGCTATCCTAAAGAATGTTAAGACCTGCAATTGAGGTAAGCTATACCAATGGCAATGAGAGAATAGATTGCCAATGAATAAAAGCCTTGAAGCTTACTCTTAAACATTTCTGTTGCGATTCCATCAGCACCAGAAAATTTACACTTTTCAACTGCTTGAGAAGACTGTGGATTATTATAAATTAACATTGTTACATATATGTGTTACGAAGTGTTGGCCATTTACTTCAATTCAGGGATTGCATCACAACAAAGACACATTGTGATACCGAGCTGTTGAGGCAATAATGCATACAGGCATTGTACCTGCTTTACCATCCCCAATATTCTACAATTTGATGAATCAATATTTAATACTGCTTTTGGTTAAGAAATAGCAATAAAACCGACACAGGAACAACAGTGCTGATGTGATATCCCCAGCCATCTGGGAAAATTAAGTATGTATCCAAAATATTTGGACAGCAGCAATTACACTGATTCCATCTTGCGCCAAAAATGGCTCATTGCTGACATGGCTTTACTGGCAAACAATTACTTGTTTTGGTGTCCTTGATAACCACCCAAAGTTTTTCGGTCTAATTTTGAGACGTGCTATATAAAAATCATTTATTCAGTGCATCAGAATAGGTGAAAAAAATTATTTGAATTAATTAAAACAGAAAGTCTTACTTCGTTTTTCATCTTTTGTATTTCTTCGTTTTCAGTTTTGACATTTCTCATTAAATCTTGGCCAGTGATGATGTGTTTTTGAGAATTCAGTCGTTCTTCCACTTGAGATTTTCAGTTTGAAATTCTGTTATGATTTTGCTTATGTTCTGGAAGCATCCAAGAAAACATTGTGAACAGATGATCTATGTTCATGAATATCAATTTTGTATCCAGTAATTTCTATTAAACAAGATGCAAATTCTACTGGACTAGAAGTTCTACAATTTGACATCAAGTGTGTTGGTGTGAGATGCTACTACACATAGATAGCTTTGAATCTAAATCGGGCTCTATATAACAGCAAAAATAGCAATCTGATAGCCAACAGATGGTGTATATACAGGTTGCTTATTTGAATGACGTATCTAAAACCATCTTTAAGTCAATATTATTGCTAGTATTATTAAATCTTAACATATGAAACTTGACAGTATTTGGTTTTGCTGCTTTAAAATGAAACCCTTTTTTATTATACGAAAAGAGAAAATTACATTTTTAAAATCCAAAATTTTCTGTTGCTTAAAGGAAAAAAATCAATAAAAAAATATCTTATGCCAGATATGGCATTAAGGTGTATTTTAATGTCCTTTTTATTAATTTTTTTCTTCCACATTGTGCTTTTATACTATTTTTCTCAAAAGCAACTCTAAATCATCGTAATATTCTAAAGGAAATTATTTTGCAACTGATATCTCCTTATACCGATATAAACTGAGGATTTTTCTTTGTCAACTGTCTTCTTCAGTTTCTTACCAAAGCTGGCCAATGTTTGCCAGGAGCTTGAAGCAATTTTCCAGATTTCATTTCATCTTTATTTTTTCAAAATGGTGATTCTTATGAACTTTCAAGTTTCTTTTTTCTTTCCAGCAAAAACATTTATTTTTTAAGTTTGGTGTTGATATTTCAGACACTTTCAACTTGGCAAAGTGCTTGCAACCATTGTGAATAGTTTGAGAAATTGCTGAGGAGTGACTTTGTTGCCATTGTTGCAATGAGTATCGTTGAACAATGATTTTAAATTCAAAATTACACAACTGATGTTAATACTTAGTTTTATCAAAAATAATACTAATTCATCTTAGTTATATTGTCTGAAAATTAAATAACTGGATTACTTTTGGACTTGTTGCTTTACAGCAACTGATTGGGATAAACCATTGAATTAAGCAATTACATTGGTATTGAGTCACTTTGCTATTGGAACCAATCACTGACAAAATCTAAACTGTTGACTTTTGCTTTTTGCATCAACTTAATGAAGTTTCTTTGGGTGTTAAATGAATTACAGAAGCTTGTCAGAATTCCAATTGTATTATAAAATCTCTTATTACTAACAGAGAATTCTTGTAGAGGAGCCCATGTGAATTCATTTGAATCATAGCAGGCAAGATCCAAGTCTCGTTTGTGCTTTTGATAAATGTTGAAAAGATATAAGTTTTAGACATATCCTAATGTATAGAATGAATAATGACTGTTAATTTGTAATGGATTTCAGTTGAAGTGCTGACAAAAAAGATACTGCTGCCTTAGTTTAATCTTGTTTTCCTTTGCTTGACACTGCCACTCTGCCAAATATACGTGTGGACAATCATTTAAAAATGTAAAGCAAATAAAATATTTCCTACTCCAGTTTCATTATCAGAACATGGCAGAAACTTTCTTTATGTTGATTTTAGCCTTTTAGAAATGCAGGGGTGTTTGTGCTCCGGGGAAACCCCGGAATTCCGGGGATTTTGAACTTCGATACCCGGAAATTCCGGGGATCGTCGTTTAAAAATAAGTAGGAATAATAATGAATTATTTATTTTGATGTGGGTAATTTTGTTTGCTTTGAAAGCAGAAAACGCAAGGTCAGTGTGTGTGGTGAAAACTTTTCCTTTCTTTCTCCAAAGGCAGTGATAATGCGTGAAAAGGGGGAAAAAACTTCTTTTTTGTTCTTTCCTTATTGCGAGTTATGACTCATTCCCCCGGTTCTCGGACATTCTCTTCTGGATTCTTTTCGGCAAGTAGGCGCGGCAGAAAAAAAAGGGAGAGACTTCGTTCGACCAGATGTGCGATCACGTGACCTGGCGTGACCTCCCCCCCCCCCCTTCTCAAAACTCCAAAATGTCGGTAGTAAGTCCGTAAAAGTTTCAGGGGATTTTTTGGGGTCCCACAAACACCCCTGGAAATGCCCTCAACAGTAATTCTTGTGTCCTTTTAGACTCCATGAACTATGGTAAGGTTTGTTTGTTTGTAACGGAACTTAATCTTGTTTATCCTTTTTAATCTTATAGTATTATTTTAACAAGTTTTTTAAATTATGTATTCCTCATATTGTGACCATACCAGGGTATAACTTTTTGCTATTTCTTAAGAGATGGTGTATTTAAATATCCCTAGCACCCCTTAATGCACTGAGTTCAGAAAACCATAAAATTATAAGAACGTGCAAGCTTTCTTTCTCTCTGTTCATCTTGTATTGTTGATGCCGAATCTGTATATGAAGATTTCAAATATATCCAGAAAATAAGTGAAAATTGATGCTGTTAGTGCATTAAAAAAGCCAAATTAAAAAAAGAAAGGCAGAAAAAAAAAGCATGGAAGTACCTGTAGCAGTTATGTTCTGTAAGTTATTCCTCTGCAGTCCTAACCCTTTGCAATTATTTCTTTATCATCAGTAGGAATTAATAAACTACCGTTTAACAACTGAACAAAATCTTGGGACACTGAAGTGATCTTACGGCTCTTATCAGTTTTATTTCTGAATTATTATTATATTTAATAGCATTATAATTTAATTTAATAGCAGTCTCGTGTAGTCCACCAATCTACACTAAGGAGTTACCAATTGAAACAAAGTAAATTTATCAGTCCTTAATCATGAGTTGTATATTAATCTTCAGAAATTATCACATTATCAAAATAAATAAATTAATATGCTTAAGAAATGAATGTGAATGTTTCTCATCACTATTAGGACCTTTCAGATTTTAGGATTTCTTTTCCAGTGTCTTGTTTTATTGCTTTTAATATTATTATTATTTTTTTTTTTTTTTTTTGCAAAAGAGTTTTGAAATTCATTATACCATTCACTGTCCATTGATTGATTATTCATATTAGGTGTTATAGTTTGTTTGTAAACATCAGAATATGTTGATCCATGGTTTCTTTAGATTTCATTTGACTTTTGTGATGAAGCACATGCTTCCAAAGTGTCAGGTTCTATATTTAAAAATTATTCTTAAGGAAAGTAGATTAAAATATATATATATACACTGTGATATATATGGCATCACAGTATAGAAAAGGTCTTGGACAACGGGCAAGTTAAAATCCTCTGGGATTTTCGTATTCAAACAGACCAGCATGTAACAGCTAATACGCCTGATATTACATTAATTGAACAACAAAATGTGACCCTAATTGACATTGCCATCCCTGGGGACTGTAGAGTTCAGGAAAAAGAACTGGAAAAAATCAACAAATACAGGGCTCTGGCACTTGAAATTACACGAATATGGAATAAAACAACTACAGTGTTGCCAATCATCATTGGTGCACTAGGAACACTATCACTTAAATTTATGGACTATTACACCAGACTTGGAGCACCAGCAATAACAACAGCTGAATTACAAAAGACAGCCATCATTGGCACTGCGAACATTTTACGTCAATACCTTAGCAACATTTAGGCCCCTGGTTGAGGCCCGTCTTGCCTAAGAAAATGCCAGTGATTAAACGTGATTTTTTGTGTTTGTTTGGGTGAACGTTTACACTGTGTAACTATTTTTTAAAAGAGTAAAATTTGTTATATATATATATTAGCCTCTTTTTGTTGGAGAATGTTCATCACAGTGTTGTTATCTGTGACGTTTAACAGGTAAGTTAATTCTATAGAAATTGGCCAGATCCATTACTTTTCATTTACTATTAGATTATTACCTGACAATTCAAAGTGTTTCTATTGGAAAGTGATGTGTTTGAAAATATATGTTATTACCAATGTAAGGAATGTTTTGAATTTTTCTGTCAGATAATGTTATCACATAATCCTTTTGGTAATTTTCTCAAAATACATTTGAAACCTTTTCTAGTTGGAATTAGTTGATCATTTGAGTCATAAATGTTTTTTTGATATTGCACTGTTTGAAACAGTAGACACTGCTGATAAAACCCAGTCCTTTAGTTGTAATTTAGAACTCATCTCAATAAAAATTTATTGTTTTATTTTGAATATAAGTTATAATGAACAAGTATCAAAGGTTTGAGTTTTCTGAAGAATATAACTTTGCAAATATTGTCTTTTACATTGTATCATTCTTTTGCTCATTGTTGTTTTTGTTTTCTTTTTGTCTAGAACAAAATACTTTTATCATGGTCGTCTTGATTGGGATGAGAAAAGTTCAGCTGGCAGATACGTTAGAGAAAACTGCAAACCTCTTAGGGTAATTGTTGTAATATTAATCTTTTTATTTCTTACATATCCTAAATTATCAGTGGTAATTTGGAAATCTTTTAAATGATGATTGATATACAAATGAGATAAAAGACCAGCAAACATTAAAAAAGATATGTTTTTTTGAAAGTTCTTTAACATGCGGAGTATACTTATAGAGAATAAACTTAAAAACAAGCACAAAGTAAAATTACTATTATATTTAAAACATATAATTGTCATACATGATTAATTTTGACTCCTGCAAACCTTACTAACCATGACCTTGACTTCAAAAATCTAGTTATATTAAGGTGGGATTCCATTGCGGGCATTTGACGCGGAGGGGTTGGCGAAGTTGTAGTTTTCCTTTAGGCTACAAGAATGAGGTTAGCGCGAGCAACTGCAAGGGTGTAGCTATTGAAGCTTTTTCAACAGCGTCGCTTTAGCCCAAGGCAAGGAGGGTGACATGCTGTTCCCACGTTTTTCAGTCGCAATGGATTCTTTTGCTCTGGCGACAATATTTTTCTTGCACGAGCAAGCAGAAAGAGAAGCCAATTTTGGCTTTGTAATTAGAACCTATGAGTGAACGTGGTTAATATCACGTTTCATATTGTTGTATTTGTTTAAGTTTTTCACGTTTTTTAGCGTTCTTGTCTTGTTTTTTATTTCAATGGTGTTAGGTAAGGGAGCGATGTTCTCCCTCCTAAAAAATGTTTGTAGTAATCCTGAAGAAGTCTTTGGAATGTAGAATAAAGACGAAATATTGATGTCAGTTGAAGTAGCTTGTATCGTTATGAATTTATGTTTCGTCTTATTTTCGAACCCTCATAGCTTCGGCCTAGATAATACTAGAGAGCTCAAATTTTCAGGATATGATGCAGTTACCAGACTATTGAAATACGCTAAGTTTCATTTATTTAGCTTTTATACTTTGGATTTTATTAATACCTAAAATACGTCGATTCCGTCACTCACTGACTGACTGACTGACTCATGATCATCAAAACCTCTAGGGTACTTCCTGAAGTCCTAGAAAGCTGAAATTTGGTATGCAGGTTAGGATTAGCACACAAACAACAAAAAAAATTAAGAAATCCTAACTTTCACATTCCAACCCCTCATAAAGGAGGGGGGGGTCTGGTTATGTATTATCGAACGCTCATAGCTTCGGCCTGGATAATACTACAGAGCTCAAATTTTCAGGATAAGATGCAGTTACCATACTAATGAAATACGCTAAGTTTCATTTATCTAGCTTTTATACTTTGGATTTTATTAAGATCTGAAATACGCTGTACCCTCAATGCTTCGGCCTAAATAATGCTGTGTAATAATGTGATTTCTTACAAAAGTGCAAACAGCTTGTATATACAAGTTGACCAATAGAAAAACAGAAAAGTAGGGTATTGAAAAAAAATCCATTTTCTAAATAATCTTAAAACTAAATTTAGTTGTAATAGATAATCCCACCCAAAACATTTCATGTAAAATAAGTTGCCAAGACTCACATGCTCATAACGCTTTCACTGTTAAAAAGTTATCAGATCTCATCCTACAAAAAGAAATGAAATCCCACCCAAAACACTTCGTGTAAAATAAGTTGCCAAGACCTCACATGCTCATAATGCTTTCACTGTTAAAAAGTTATCAGATCTCATCCTACAAAAAGAAATGAAATCCCACCCAAAACACTTCGTGTAAAATAAGTTGCCAAGACCTCACATGCTCATAATGCTTTTACTGTTAAAAAGATATGAGATCTCATGTAGAGCCAAGCCCCTAACTCTACGAGGCCTAACTCTACGAGCCCTAACTCTACAAGCCCTAACTCTAAAAACCCTATATCTAGGTCAAAAAGCATGGCTTGGCCGTTTCATGGAACTATTTCATCTCATCCAAAACATTTCATGTAAAATACGTTGCAAAGATGCTCATAACGCTTTCACTGTTAAAAAGTTATCAGATTTCATATAGTGCCAAGCCCCTCACTATACATGCCTAACTCTAAAAACCCTACTGTCTTGGGCAAAAAGTGTGCCTTGGCATACTCCATATCCTTTACATAACTCCATGGGATTGTCTGTGTGACAGCCATGAAACGGCCAAGGCATACTTTTTGACCAAGATATAGGGTTTATAGAGTTAGGGCTTGTAGAGTTAGGCCTCGTAGAGTTAGGGGCTTGGCTCTACATGAGATCTCATATCTTTTTAACAGTGAAAACGTTATGAGCATGTGAGTTTTGGCAACTTAATTTACACGAAGTGTTTTGGGTGGGATTGTATTATTCCATTATAATACTAAAAAAAAAAAAATCAATTTCTCAAACATAAATTCATATCATAATTAAATTGTCCTGAATATTAACTTAAAAGTCAAACATATTTTCGAAACAATAAGTTTAAAGAAATTATAATAATAATACATGATTTATATCAATAAATTCAATAAAATAGCCTATATTTTAATTGAATTTCCTTATTTTTATAAATTTCTGTAATAAGTGTCAACTTGTATTTACTTTGTTTTCAAAAAAAGAATTCAAAACACGATTTATTTCGATATTTTGGCTTTGTTCAGCTACACAAACTAGACTCAGCAGTCGCCAGCAGCCGGCCTATCCTGGTCTCCCTTCCAGCCGCCCGGCATCTCTACTTTCGCGGTTGGGAGAAGCACGGCTTTAGTTCCCTCATTTACAACAAAAGCCTGCCGTCCCTATTGTAAATACAAGGCCGGAGGCTGTAATTGAGGCCAGAGCAGTCGACTGCGAACGCCCGCAATGGAAGAATCCCATCTTTAGAAACTGCTAACAGCAATTTCATCCACAAAACTATGGAATTAATCCTCATTTTGGAAACAGCCACTTGTTATAATGAAGGAGTATCTATTAAATCTGTTCCTTCTTCTCAGTTAATGAGAAAAAACATCCAAAGAAAAACCTTCAATCTGCCTCTTCTTTTTTTTTAATTTGTTTTTATTTTAATTTATTTTGCTGCTTTCTATTAACAGAAAAGCATTGCACAATCTACAAGATTCACAACTGTTCCTTCGTTTCCTGCTAATCCAGTTAATCCCTGTGACCCCCGCTAGATCTGTGTTTCTTCTTTGATAAGGAGAAACCTTCAAATAGAAAAGCTTAAAATAGCATTTTATTTTTATTTTAAATTATTTTATTCCTCATTTTACTTTGGTTTTTTTTTATTGTTATTATTGTTTTATTTAACTTTTGTTCTCCCTGAATGTCTATTCTTTCTTATCAATTAAAAAGAAGACACTTCCAAAGATCTCCAATAATAGCATTATTATTATTATTATTATTATTCTATTCTCATTTTATTTTAATTTTTTTTTATCATTTTTTTATTTACTTTTGTTCTCTCTGAGTGCACAAGTGTCTTCCAATTGTAGCAACAATTAACAAGAAACACGGCTGATCACTCATTTCCTGAAAATCCCTGTGAATCCCCCTTGAACACTAGTGCAGGGGAACTAACTCAGTGGAAGGGTATTGTTCAGGGATGGGAATGGCCAAATTTTACTGAGCTAACAAGTTGCCTGTGATTGGTCCTTCTTGAATCCACCCTCTTTGACTTTTGTATATATTGTGAGATTTTTATTGTTTCTACACATTTGACACAAGGACTGCATGCAGCAGTCGAAATTAATCATGTATGACAATATATAACCCAACCAAATCCATTGTTACATGAGTATGTTATTTCTTAACATTAAAATTCCCTCATTGATGTAGAAGTTTAGATTGTGATGGTACTAAAATATCTTTTCAGTTTTTGATCAGAAATTTTTCCTATTTCAAGTTGTAAAATAGTAAAATTCCATTAGTGTTATTTTGAAAATAATAATAATTATAATAAAAACTAGTTCCACAGTTATTGTTCTGATCATTAAGTGTTTGAAAACTTTCAGGTTTAAGTAGAGATTTTTATTTTTATTTTTATTTTTTGCAGCGTTACCTATTGAGTGATGATGAAGAACATCGACAGCTGTTTGATTTAATATCACAAATGTTAGAGTATGAACCTTCTCAAAGGATTTCATTGGCTGAAGCCCTCAAACATCCTTTCTTTGACAAACTCTCCCCAGAATATCGCAGAGACGATCAAAAAAACGGAAATAGGGAGCGATCTCATAGTCTGAGCCGGTAGAAAAGAATGGAAGAAAGATTGTAGTCTTCCACTGCCCACAGATCTGTTTGAGAGCGCATGGCGTTTTCAGCAGGCCATGAACAGAGGATACTTGTTGTGAGATGGCTCCCACAAATGACATGGCATCATTGATCCTCTGCGACCACTTCTCTATGAGTAAAAAAATATCCAACAGGGAAGTTTTAAAAACAGAATATCAGTTACCATTTGTAAATAAGAGGTGATTTCTTTTTTTTTTTT
>JAFIDM010005346.1:12534293-12549619 GCA_023159025.1 Thereuonema tuberculata
AACGATTGAAAACAATGATGAAAAATAGGCTCGTGTGACCCGGGCATAATGACGTAGAAGAATTTCCGTTTCCTCTTTCGGTCTACTTCCGTTTCCGCTTGCCGTTAACTTGCGAACGCAAGTGCGCTCTGATTTTGCCGCTGACGGATACAAGACGTTTACGCAAACACAACGCTGACGCTATAGTGCGAACAAGCCTTAAATATCATAGGAACAGATGATTAATAAAATAAAAAGATTAATTTTACCACGAAAAGACTCCCCCCCCTCCCCTCACTTCCCAAATAATAATCAATAAGTTGATCCAATCAAACGAACAATCATAAACCTCTATGTTTATTGTCTACTATTTTCAAATAGCTAATCAATGGCAAATAATAAAAAAACTATGAGCTCTTGTGGTTTCGATTTTGTCCAAGTAGTCTTTTGAACTTCTGTTTTTTTTTTTTTTTTGTAACTACTGACGAACCCTTGAGTCATTAATCGAAATCTTATAAGATCTTTCAAGTGCTGATTTATCTACAGCAATTGTTGGATTCTGAAACGCAAATTTCTAATGTCTTCAAAAAGCGTGGTTTTCGTCCGACACCGACCACAGTTTTTGAAACAAAAGTGTTTTTTTTTTTTTTTTCCTATTTGTGCCTCAGAATACGACTTATTTTCAAGAGTCATTGCAGGAACTAAGCAGTTAAGATTTGATTCAAGTTCTTTCATTCTTCTTGTCGTTCGAATGTTTCAATTGTCTGTAAAAATCCCCATTGTGATTTTCTCATTAAAACATGGGAGATCTTAGTTTCATCTACAAGCAAGGATTTCAAATGCCATTAACGGATTTTTCTTTTGAAATCTGAACTGAAACAGTTCTTCAGAAATTAAACGAATAGTCAAGATAACAACGATGATTTTTTTTTTTCGGCATTTCTTGTTTATTATTACTCAGTCCAAGTCATTTTATTCCATCCCTATTTGTGCTCCAGTGAATTTCTTATCCATCCAATCTTCTTAGATGAGCAAGAAAACAAAAAACTTGAATAAGTTTAGTTTTTATAGTAACTAAAAGCAATTTGCTCATTTCACTAAATATTCTCTAGTTAAATTCTTCTAACACATGAACACTTTCTATTTAGAAAAAGGCATTAATTAAAAATGAATTCATTTACATCTCCATTGGGAAAGAGGGAATATTCCAACACTTAAAGAGATGATTCATCCCTTCTGTTTTTAATCCATTTGACTCATTAGGATAAACCCCTGATAAATACTGGATTATCTTAAGGAAGAGTTTTTTTTTTTTCCATTTTTACTCCGTTTCACCGACATTGTAGTTATTCAGAAGTATAAAATTGCCCATTTACAAACAGGCACAAACGTTTTTCATTAATTTTACTTTTACTAGAAAACTGCCAATGAAACGAATTATTTATGATCACGAAAACTTTCCAAATTCATTTTCACTAATGCAATTAAAAAATTTCCTCTTAAATTCCCTAAAATTCTAATTCCTCGAACAGAATTCCATCATTGTTGTAAATTTGGAAATCCTCTATCGTACAATCACAAAATATCGCCAGGATTTCATTACTTCACAGCTTTGCCAAAAATCATTGTTTCACAAAATTAATTTGAAATGTAAACTTTGTGGTTGCATTCAATGATTATATTTTGATATTTCAAATAAAAGGAAAAAAACACACACACACACACACTTCAGTTTTTGATAAATGAAAAAAGGAAACAAAAACCCAATAAAAAAAAAATGACGAAAACAATGGTTACTGGGAATTCTGTTAGAAATCTATTAGAAATACTTTTCTGAAAAATAAAAGAAGGTTGCTCTTCTCAAAATGACAACTAAAGAATTTCAATTTAGCGCCTGGCTTCCAATTTCTAAACGGCTATTTTATATTATAGACGAATGATTTTGTTTGAGGATGGAATTTCGTAGCCAATATTTATTTTTCGATTTGGACATTGGTTTTAAATGAAAAGACAATTTATTTTCTTCAATGAAAAGACAGTTTATTTTCTTCAATTTAGACATCAATTTTTGGAAGAAAAGGACAATTTATTATTTTATTTCAAGAAAAAGGACAATTTATTTATTTATTTTTGAATGAGCATGGCACGTTTTATTGTAATAATGTAGGGTGCATGTCACGTTTTTTCGTTCTGTTACGAATTTTTCCATATTTATGATTGTTAATAGTTAATTTATTTTTTTATTATTTGGGGAAGAAGACAATGTTTCTTTTCCCTAAGGTGTAAGGCTCGTAAAAGAAAGGTCGCTGAGACTTTCGAAATATAGCCAAGATGGAGTTCTTTTGTTTTCTCAATAAAGAGTTATGTAAGTTTTTAATGTATTACTTGGAGTATTTTTGTTAATTTTTTGGCTATTTTATATATTATTAAATACTTTGTTTGTTTGTTTTCCCTTAAGATCCCCTGTAAGAGCAATAGAAAGAAGTTGTAGAATAAAAATAGAACATGATATGAAATGAAAAACAAATATTTATCAAAACTATGGAAATTTCTCATTTAAATGATATTAATCATAGAATTATGTTTCATTATTTAAATAATACGTCACTATCATAGAAACATTAAATCAGGAATAAAAAATTATTACTTATTTTGCATAATTTATTTTAAAAATTCCCCAATTCTGTAAGAAATCCGACCACCCTGCGAAGCCTCCATCCATTTGTGACAACACTATTATCGAGAGTCTCAATCTATTTGTAGAGTTTCACACACAAATTCCTTATCACGTCTTTCACTAGTTTACAACTACGCCATTTTTAATGTTCTAAAAAAAAATCTTTCATTTTTAAATGAATCTCCCCCCCCCCCTATTAATTAGATTTTACTCAACATTATGAGAAATTCTCAGCCGCTTTGTTTCTTTAAACTGGAAATTTGTCTGTTCAATTTAAGTTGTTAAATTGATTATATATTATGGTTGAAAATTATCGTTTCAAGATTTAAGAAAGTGCCGCGTTATCGCCCAAGGATGTAAATTGGAATTAAAACAAACTCCACAATATTATTAGCAAGTGCTAAAGTGGGTCTTTGATAAATTAGGTCAAATGGATGGTGGTCAAAACCCATTCGAGGCCAGCAGTCCTTTATTGGATGCCTCCCATCCGACTTCTTCCATTCAAACTATTTCGAAAGATGTAACACGAATTAAAAGGGGAAAAAATTAAAACATAAGTAATAGTTTTAATTCGTCATCATAAGTTACTAAAAAGTAAATTCAATTATAATTAAAACTTACATTTTCTAATGTTAAACAAAAAAACAAAAAATACCACAAAAAGCTTTTGGTTTGATAGATAATTAATTACACGAGTTAAATTAAAATGTAACCAACATATCTTATCATTTATTTACTTTTATTTGATAAAAACACTGAAGACAAAAACAAAGAAAACGACATTTAATAGTAATGTTCTATTTCAGCACTGTACGCATACTGAGAAAGGGGTAACCATTGTATCTGAGAATATAATGAAATATAGCATTGTGAATTTTTTTTTTTTTTTTTTTTAGAAAGCCATCGTTTTGCTGTTATAACCTTCTCTTCTCATATGGAAAAAAAAAAAAAAAAAAGACAATCCGGTTCTTCTGTTTTGTTAGGATCATTTTAATCCTTCCCATTCCAAATTTATCTGTACCTGCAAAATACGCGACTCCCCTTTTACAATGGACCCTTTCCATCATCTGAAGTAAAAATATATTTACTTAATTTGAATTAAATCTATGATCGTTTATAAATCTTTGATTAAAATAAATAGAAAGATTTAAGTGCCAATGTGATTATCCATGAGTTGTTGGTAGTTTTTTTTTTTTTTTTTCCCCACCTTTCAACAAAAATTATCCTTTTTGAGGTCACTGATCTCTTCTCTTAAATTAAGACTTCTTCATTGAAAATAATAATTTTCAAACTTTGGATTATATATCTAGGCGTCCAAAACCTAAGGCTGATCATTACATCAATGGTTACGAATTACAATCAGACGAAACCGTGTTTCACTATTAAATTATAAAAAAGAATCAATTTTCAATCCCATTTTACCGCCCCCTCCCCCGGATGTGCCGTCCGGGGCAGTTCCCCCCCCCCCCCCCCCCCCCCCCCGGTGGGCCCGCCGGGGGCGTTCCCCCCCCCCCCCCCCCATACATACATGAAACGGTTAAAATAGGCGCAATAGGTGAATTGTGTTTCAAGGTATTGGTTGAACGTGAAATGTCACAAAGACATCAACTACACGATTTCACGCGGGGAAGAATTGAAGGGCCCCAAGGACAAAGGTGTTAAGTAACATCTTGGCAGTTTCGAGATATTAAAAGTTAAAGTTTGCCTGCTACCTGGAAATAATAATTTATTGTGAACAATATACAGCTTAATTATCACCAATAATTGAAAATTGTCCTGAAAAAAACCATGATTTTGTTGAGCCACATTTACTGGTCGAAAAGCTTTGTTAACGCTTTTAACAGAAATTTTGTGAAATTGTCGCTTAACACCTTTGTCCTTGGGGCCCTTCAATTATAGAAAGCTGGAAGAAGGCCGCTGTAGAGTAACTGATGCTGCCAGGGAGTTCGGAATCGCCCCGTGTTGAATTCGGACTCTGATCAGCATTTCGAAGCAATGGAACTAGTTCCAGACCCATGCGAGGAGGTCGCCCTCGCTCTACGACGACGCATAAAGACAGATTTTTAGCAGTAACACTAGAACGTAATCGTCGCACCCTGGCTTGTCAGCCTCGATTCCAGTACAGGAACGCGCATATCCTGACAAACTGCCTGCGTCCCTCTATCCAAAGCTCATCGTGGTGTTGACTTCATCGAAATTGGAGTAAGTGAAGAGTTTGGTGAGAAGGCGCCGCTTGTTAGACTTTCCTCGGCTAAATAGTTTTGAGAGATCATCCAATCTTAGAAGTCAAACGTTCCTAGAAAAGTTTTGCACCTTTTTTTTTTTTCCCGTATAAAAAAAAAAATGGCTAAGTGAATGATTGTTTCTAGGTATGTGCATAACAACGGCAGATAAGTGAATTGAGTTAAAAACAGTTTAATATCCTTAATCACAGAATGTGCTACAGCGCTTACCGTATTTTTAAGTACGGATGCCAAAGCGGTAGCGTCATGTCGCAAAATCTAGAGATGATGGCAATTGAAATCTGTCGTAAGATTGCGTTGCAAAGATAAGATATGACTGTCAAGTTGACTTCTAAATTATCATTCAACTGACGAAAAGTATATTTCAGTAAAGCGAAATGGTTAAAACCATATTCCCGATTGTTTCCATTTTATAAATTATTTACTAAATATGAACTGTTCATTAACAATCTGCAGGAACTCGAGGCTTTCTTTGGATTTAACTATTTTTATTTCGATGTAACATTCCTTTGCTCTTCTTCAGTGCAAGTCATTCTTGAGAGCAACCAGTGATACTCAACCTTGGTATGTTAGTCTTTGTTAGATTATTAAGGATTAACACAAAAACAATACTAAAGTTTCTTCTGACTTCTCTCGAGGCTAGTAACAGTGGCGTAACTGTGCTAAAAATAAAGGAAGGGAAATTCTGATTCTTCAGAGACCGGTTTTCAAGTTGTTATGCCTTGGTCTTCAAAAAGATTAACCAACTAAGCAGTAGAATTAAGTGTCTTTTATAAAGCAACTATCGATAATGAGGAATATATTCCTTGGTAATCTTCAAATGAACTTGGGCTACAAGAAAAAAAGAGAACTTATCCGTTAATTCGCGTTAACAATAGATCCACGTTTTCACGGAGATTAGATCTATTGGAAATTCAAAGCAAAACCCAGTCAACAAATTCCAAGAAACTAATAAGATACTTAAAAGATCATCGATTGAGTTTCAAATGCAATACAGAATACAATGATTATCTATTGGAAATCTCGTCAGATCAAGTCCAAAAACCCTTTCCAATAAACTAAGATTTCCTATTCTAAAAACCTTCAGTTATTGGAGGGCTTTTTTTATTTGTCCTCCTCTGAATAAAAGGATTTATTTTCTGAAGAAATTATCTCTTAAAAACTGGGAAAAAGATATCCGGAAAATCCGATGCAACAGGAACCCTTCTTTCTATGTTTCTACAACAGCTCAAATAGATACAGGCCTTTGTGGTCCTTCGGGTCGCACGAGATAAGGCTACTTAAAATATCGTTGAAAGGGTTTGGAACTCCATTCATTAGGAATGTAGAAATAGAAGACAGGGAAAGGAGCAAAGCAACAACAGATCTTTTTCCTTGATAGTTCATCCTCTACTGTATTTGTTGACCCAAAGATTCGCTCTTTATATCCGTGAAGTTTAACCGTGATATCCTGTTCATAAACTACATAGTTTCTAATGAATTCTTCTGTTTGCTCGCAATAGCCAATATCTTGTTATATCCGTACTCGTTATAAATGAAGTCGACTGTGTTAGCTTTTCTGTCAAGTTAAAACTGTCATTTGCCTAATCAGACATTTCATCATTTAATCAAGACGTTTTATCTTTTAATAAAATAGTAAACCATGAAGAAATCCAGATCCACATTAGAACATCCATTTGGTTTCGGTTTTCTTTCACTCACTCAGTGCTGATCTACACGAGCGTTGAAAATGCTGATGAAGGCGTCAGCAACGCTACTTTCGAGTTAGAAAACGCTCGTGTAGGTTCGCCTCTTTCCCTTTCCATAGAAATACTACATGGGATTTCGCTGGGTTCTATAAGAACGTTAACAACGCGACGATCGCAACACCCGTTTTCAAAGCTCGTAAGGACCCGCATTTAATCATCACCGTAGATGGTTTATACTTGAAATTTGCTAACAAACAGAACACACTTAAGGAACAGAATATTTTGGTTTGTTAGTTTTATTCCCGATCATTCTTCTCATGGATATTGCGTTTTTCCAAATCACACAAAAAAGAGAACAATAAACACCGAGTAAATGAAATTTAGAAAGTTAGAATATAAGATTAAAATTAACATATATTACTAAACATATAAAGCCGGACAATGATGTGGGGTTTGAAAAACATGAATACAAAAAACAAATCACCTTCTATGAAGAAGACTGAAGATATGGCCAATCTATCTTCACTAGAAACAGTGATTTATTTTTTGTATTGGCATTTTCAAATCCCAAATCACTATCTGGCTTATAATATAAAATAAAAATTTAAATTTAAGGAATTAACAATTTTTTGAAGAGAAACTGAAAGAAATGAACATTTTTAAACAGGTCTAAAATCTTGAGTTTCAAAATAAAAACAAGGTCTTTTTAATAATCTTTTACCATTTATTAACACAGTCAAAAACCCTATTCATTTTAAAATATATTTTTTTAAAATTAATTAGAGCAATTTGTTCCGAATCCACCGATTTTCCCTTCACTAACATAGGTGCTCTATTTAAAAGAAATGTTGCGTTTGGAACTTTTGCATTTTTAAACAATTTCCAAAACGATTTTACACGTAAAGTAAATGCACTGATAGTGGACACATTGGACTTAAGCAGCAAAACAAGAATTGAAGGTGTTGAAATCTTTTTTTAACTAACGCAGTTTGGAAGCATCTAAGTTGATTTTGAGCCTCTCGCAAAATGTCGTAGGAAGTGGTTTTTTAAGGTTACAAACGGTGTCTGTTATTGTTTAAATGCTGTCAACAAGTGTTAAGAAAGTTAGACCTAATCTCATGAGTATTTTTATTGTTTTTGTCATGAAACCCCTGTGACTTTCTAAATTATGTTTTATAATATATGTTATTAATTGGTACCATCATTTACGTACGTTGGACTTTTTTACTGAAAAAAATTTAATGAAGATTTTTCTAATTTAATGTTAATGTTTTCATGCCATCCAAACCGTCTGCCAGCCAGTCATAGGCTCGCCATCCTTGCCGTAGGGGATTTAGAGATTTATACATTTAAAGAAGCACAATTTAACCACTACCACAGCAAAATTAATTGAATAGTTCAAAAGCTATTAGCGATAATTTGTGTTAAACAAATGCAAAATTGTAAGAATTGCAAAATTGTAAGAGGCAGTGAAATTTTGTTTCGTTTTGTTTCGATTCAAACGCGTTTTTCTCTACTTAATGCAATCCCCGTGAGGTTCTTTTGAATTTCTATCTTCACTGCTTGAGTATCTAAGATTAGTCAAGTGATGTTGTGTGGTCATAAATATACAGTAGAGTCCCGATTATCCGAATTAATGTGGACCAAGACTAACTCGGATAACCGAAAAACGCGGTTAAAGCGAAAACTAAATAAAATAAATTGTGTAGGTTTAAATGTATATTTTAACAAATACAAAAGTTATACAGATTTCTTTTACTTAAAACAGTCCTTAATTGCTTTTTGTTTTACATTACTTTGGCGTTTTCATATGACTAGATGAACGAAGATTAATTGCGACCAATATTCTGCGAATTCTCTTTCGTTTTCCTGAGTGTTTGTGAGATCAAGTTCAGAATTTTTTTCGATAGTTTTAAAAATGAAATTAAAAATTAAAAATTAAAAAAAAAAAAAAAAAATCCTAGAAATATTTGATAGCTCGGTTAAAGCGAAAACTCGGATAATCGGGGCTTTACTGTACCTCTTATGGAATTATGAAAACCACATTCAAATTGGTTTAGTAATTTTTAAGTTTTAAGGACATTTTTGTACTTTGAGCTTTATATATAAGAGAAGATAAATCATTAGATCTGATCCTAACACAAACCAATAATAATATTTTTTTTAATTAAACAAAAATAATAATATTCATAACTTGCAGGAATTAATCAGGACTATTATCGATTATAAATAAAATATCAAAAAATAGAGAAAAGGAGACTTTTTTTTTTTTTTTCGCCAATGTGATGAAAAAAAATTCTAATTATTAATATAACCACAAAATTATATTTATTATTTTAATTATAATAATTTTTAAAAAATGTTGTAGCTTTTAAACGTTTTTCTCTCAATCCCATTCTATCTTGTGGCAAATAATCTGAAAGCAGCAAATACTTGAACAAGTAATCTCTCTTGAACTTAGGCGATATTTATAAAAAAAAACTGCAAACAGCACAGCATTTTTTTAAAACTATTTATGCTTAAAATAAACTTTATCTTTCATTTACTGAGTCTGTTCTTCAGTACAGCATTGTACTATTGGCGTATTTTTTTGCTTGTTTGTGGTTCAAGATGTAAGTTGGGGGAGGGTAATAAATCCAGCATTCGTAAAAACAACTTACGTAATGGGTTGTGGAATGGAACGCTTACGTAAGTCGGGAGCAGTCCTTATTTGTTACTATTTTGAAATTCTCCTTAAAACTGGGAGACATAAATAAATATTAAACAGAATCCAAATTAAATTAACTTTTAAAAAACAATTACAAAACGAGAGAGAGAGAGAGGAGTGTCTTAAGATTTCAATGGGGAAAAATTTCCTTCATAGACGGCAACCCTCGGCTCTTTGAAGGATAATCTCAAAGATCTCTGCTTCCGTCAACATTTCATGAGTACAATGTGTCTGTGGTTAGGAAATGAGTTGGCGATCGCGGCTCTTACTACTCTAAATATCGTTGCAATTATTAAAAAAAAAAAAAAAATTTGGTAGAAAAAATTTTCTATCCCTTGCTTTTGTCTAAGAGATACAAAGAAAATTAATGACAAACTATCAGTTGTTTGAAATAGAAGAATTTTCATTTCCCTCGAGAAAAACAATTCAAACAATGCTAAAACTATTCTTACCTAACGTGATCTTCTGGGATCTGTTTCTGAAATTTAAAAGAAATAAACATTAATTAAAACATTACTTGTATAATTTAAAAGCAACTCTTTAATATAATGAAATCAGATCAAAGTTTAACAAAAAAAAAAAAATATTAAAAAACCCAGTAATCGAACAATTCAGAATTTTCAAAAACATACCATCTTTAAATAAGGTAAAAAGTAAGAGATTACTTCCTCAGAAATAAACTCAAACAATACAATATTTTACGATTACAGTTTAAATACAATTCTGGTGAGATTTCAAGAAGACAGTAACAACAGCTGAAATGTTGCTAATTCAGTTTTTAAATAAGTACTATTAATTTAATATAACGTCACTTCAAAAAAATATTCCTGTAAGTTTGTTTAGTTTAAAGCCCATTTACGGGTCCAATGTACATCAAAATCAATTGGAATGTTTCATTCAGTAGCTTTCTTTTATTTCTAAAGTTTCGCTTTCTGAGTCGTTGTTTTAAAAATCATAATCACTGTTAAAACGAGTTTTGATAATAGTTCTTGATCGGCAAATCCTTATCTATTAATAGGTCCTACCTGTACTAAAATCAATAGGATCTTTTGTAAAAACACAAATACGATACAAAGTTATGAGATCAGTAGTCAATCGGACGAATGTGAGTATTTCAATATAAACTGCCTTTTTTTTAAAAAAAAATACGCTTATGTAGATGTAACAAATACTTTGATTACAATTTTAGACATAGAAAAGAAATAGAAATGTGCAATGCGAATGACATCATGAAATGACTATAGAAGACAAAAATGCTGATGGAGATGCTTGTAGTAGTAAGAAAATGGTTGGCAATTAACCAGTGAAATAATACTCAAATTAAGTATTTATGGGACTGTTAAACTGAAACAATGAAAACAGTTTCATCAAACCTCTGAGAGTCTCAATGGCCGCCAACTGAGCGAATATTTTGTAACGATATAGAATAGAGTTAAAGTATATCTTTCAAACTATAAGAAACTTACTGAAACTCTTAACCCATTAGAACTATTTGAAATGAAAAAAACTGCGTGATAATAAACAATTGTGTAATAAAACAAATGGGGGGAGGGGAGAGAATGGTAATTTTTAGATTATGATAAATATTAAAGAATTATTTTGGATTACCAGCAAAGTAAGAATGTAATGGGGGGAGGGGGGTTCGGACGCCGTCATGGAGTCCATCTTCAGAGAATGAAAAGCGAGATCGCGGTGGGCTTTTTAAATCGTTTAAGCGCCGCTCTCTGTTCGGTCCGCGCTTTCAGTTGGAGAACAGATAGACAATGGGCTCAGCAGCACGTGATTCGCAGCCATCGACTATGCAGAGGCCCCGCCAAATAATCTTCACTTGACAGCGCGGACCGAACAGAGAGCGGCGCTTAAACGATTTAAAAAGACTACGATGATCTCGCTTCTCATTCCTTGAAGATGGCCTCCATGACGGCGTCTGAAAGATTGGACCACTCCAAAAGTCTTACTTGGCTGAAACCAGAGAAGAATTTTTTAATCTTCGTCACCAAGAAAGTTTCCAGTCTCATTATGTTACTATGTGTGAAATACTGAAGGAAATATAGAATTACAAGATGACAAAAAGAAAAGAGTAGAATCTCTTAAAAAATGTATCAATTATTTAGGTAACTGAAGTACAGAGAAATCTATCTTTACACACGATACGCCTTCCTCATTATAAAAAAGAACACTTATATATCTGGACTATTTCAAAGAATAAAGCAGTTTATGTTAAGATTTCAAATAGGGCTCACAGGAAACATCTTATCGCATTTTATTAAATGGGGAGGAAAAAAAGAATGATGAACACGGGTTAGGCATCTAAGCCATCCCTTATAAGAGTGCCTTTATATAGCGGAAACCTTATGTGTTGTGATAAATGAACATAGGAATTGCACATCGCACAGTGGGGCGAAATACCCGAATTGTTGGCAGAAACCCCAAAAATTCAAATTAATAACAGGTGGTAAATAACCTGGAATCGAGAGTTAGATGTATCCCGCTTCCATTACTATAGCAGGAGTCGAATATGGCGTGAAATAATCTCCACCAAGTTAGTCGAAACATGACCGTCTTCGCGACTACTTGTGGCGATTGCGATTTGAGTGAAAAACCCACCACGGATTCTGTTTAATTTTTACGTTGGTGCTTACAGTTATTGAAGTGCTTTTAACATGACATCATTACCAACAAGTTGGTTGATATTTTTTTAATTGAAGTTGAGGTATTGTATTTACTATTATTTTTTTAAATCTTACTTAAACATGACGTGTTGAAAAACATTACTTTTCTTTGTAACAATTTTTATTTGAAGGGTTTTAGTTGACATCATAGCATATCATGTGTGTAATTTTCAGTTTAATACTTGTCTATGAATTGTTCTTGCCGAAACAGAAAGAAAAAGCTGCGCATATTTGCGCTTTTTTTATTTATGACCTCTGAATTATTTAAATTAAATATTCAAAAAAATAGTTTTTTTTTTAGTTTCTGGTTCCACTGATATATTTTCTACGTAGAAGAGTCTTAATTATTAAAATGAGACAATCTAGCCATCTTAAATTGGAAGAGCAAGTACTAAATATGAAGAGATTTGTCGAAACACGTACAAAGTGTCCGAAGGAATAAATTCCTGATGTTCACAAGAAAATTTCATTTTTTTGCATCTGATTTTAAGAAGAGATGGCAAGAGGCTAACAGAAAAGAAGAAAGGTTCCTGATTAGAAACTTCAATAAATTTTTCAGAACTACGTTGTTATTTCAAGTCAGAGTTGGTCGCCCTCAGAGAAGCTTCGATGGATCTTCTGATTGAACAAAATCGTTTGCAGCTCAGATGAGTTTACGTTCTGCAGATCAAATAGACGCGTCCAAGGTAGTGAAAGACGTTACTGCGATATACCTGGAATAAAAAGGTATTATTCCAGGTACAAAAAGGAGGCAACTTACAGGAACAGAAGCCCTTGCTATGTATATTGAAGCTAAACTTACCAGGTATCAATATAAATTAGAGAAAATGACAAACTCAGATTCCCATCCTACCACAAAGTACAATTGATTAAAAAGAAATGTTACCCGCAAAAAGAAAGCACTGCAGTGACAGATACTGTCGCTGAAATCAAATTGCAGGCCTTACTTGACCACACTGCTTCTCGCCTTTGGGAAAGCTCAAAAAGATGTTTTGGAACTTCAAAGATCAGAAGACATAAAAAATTTACTTTTGATTTGCAAGGGGGTTTCGATGGATCGGCACAGTCACAATGTAAGCAAATGTTTAGTAATGACCCTAATGCTACTGATTCAAATATTTTTATTTCATCTTTGGTACCTATAAGGCTGATATCGGAAGAACAACAGCATATTGTCTTTTGGCAAAATCAAAGAACGTCTTTGACAAAGTCCTGTAGTCCTATTAGATTTCAATTTGAGCATGAAACAACAGAGTTAACGAAAAAAGAAAAACAAAACATACAAACACAAATAGAACAGCTAATGTCACTGACTTACGAATTAAATGATTCACATATTGAAGTTAAATATACAATGCTCTTTACTACGGTGGATGGGAAAGTGTGTAATACACTCACTGAAACCACATCTACACAACGACGTTTCATTTGTGGACTCACATCAAAAGACTTTAATAATATAGAAAAAGTCAGCTAGACAAACATAATTGACATTTCCCGATTGGAATTCGGATTGTCGATCCTTCATGCCTGGATAAGATTTTTTGAAGGTTTACTACATCTTGCTACTAATAAAAATGTGGCAAGTACGTGGAGACGATAATAAACAAATTGTTGCACATACAAAGAAAACTATCCAGGAGAGATTTAGAATTCAAATGGGCTTATCACTTGATAAAACGAAACCTGGCTTTGGAAGCAGTAACGATAGGAACACAGCCAGGCGTTTCTTCAACAACCCAGAATTGTAGGCTAGCATAACGGGCGTGGACCCTAATGTGATAAGACAAATAATAAATAAATGCCATGAAATAAATGTGGATAAGTACCGCCCATATGCCCTAGAGACGGCAGAACTTTCTGCACTTCAGTGTTCGTGGTAGACAATGCCCCCAACCGTGCACAAATTTTTAATTCACGGGCCGCAAATAAAACATGCGTTTTTACCAATAGGACAGCTGAGCGAAGAAGCACAGGAGCGAGAAACAAAGAGTTTAAAAAATACAGTTTTTAACGTAAAATGTCACGCAGCAAAACAAATGAAGATATTTTAAATTTACATTTATATCTTCGGACCCTCTAATCACTAGCATGAGAAAGGTACCAGGAAAGGCATCAAGAAGGTGACGATGTTCGAAAAGGATGTCTTAGACCTGCTCTTGTCACCAGATATTAGTTTTTGATGTTTCGGCTGAAACCATAGTCGTGAGAGATAACGAGTCTGATTATTCCTCGGAAAGTGAATAAACAAGGTAAAATGTTACAAAATGTATTCAATTTAACTGAATCATCATTCATATGGGTTTTCGTTTTCATTATCTTATCAAAAAATCATCAAAATAATTTCTGCCAACTTTTGATGTATTTCGCCTCACTGTGCATCGGTCATATTGTGATTGAATGACGATTAACCAATCAAATATTTATTATAAGCTGGCTTTTATCATTGGTGCACGCACTATGACAACTCCTTCAGAAAAAAAGGGAGGCCAAGAAAATCATCTTAAATGAACTTAGTGACAATTATTTTCATTTTTTTTTAAATTCAGCTGATTAGAATAAGTAATGATTTTATTACTTCAGAATGCAATGCCTTGCAATCTGCCTACATTATATTTTTCTTTTGGGAGAAGAGAAAGGAGGTTTAAAATGAATGTTAAAAGTGTTATTTGCATTTTAACTTGTAAACGATCTAATTCCATGGACAGCAAATCTTTTTCAAAGGAGAAAAATTATCTCTTCATCCAAAGTATTTTATAAATTAATATTCCGTCTCCCATAAATTCACTATTTTTTGTTGTTATTCTTTGAATCACAAGACAGACACCTCCCACGATGGTTTGTGTCTCGTGACAATGACCATTCGATTCTTATTTTAATATATTATATTTACAAATTATAAATAATTATTCTACTAAGTTTTTTTTTAATATTAACTTAAAAATAAAGAATGAAAATCAAAATTATACGAAAGGAATTAACAAAACTCTTTAAAGTAGTTGGCTAATGCTGCCAAGACAACAATGGAGAAACATAAAATGGAAAGAGAACATATTTCCATTGTAGAAAACTACGGAGAAATAAACTTTCCATTCGGGTAGTTTCGATGAAATGGAATTTTAATTATTAAAATAATACTTGCGAAGAAAAAAAAAAACTGATGTTTGTAATTACAAAAAAAAAAAACTTTCAAGGGAAAAACCACGTGTTTCCTAAAATAGCTGTTTCATGCTCTTTGGCGATCATCTGTATTAAGACCTCGCTGCTTACTTATGTTAAAAGCAACAATCACAGGAAATAAATAAGGTGCCTGCAACAACTGAAAAAGCAATAATACAGTATCTTTTTAATGTGCTATGG
>JAFIDM010005346.1:12549719-12562039 GCA_023159025.1 Thereuonema tuberculata
ACTCCCACGAAGACCAAATATCAAACAAAAAGAAACGGAGGACAAGAAGCAGTCAACCTAAAATGAAAGGATCAAAGCAAAGGGTGTCAATCGATTCAATAGATTTGGCCTAATTAAACAGATATCAACATCATTCTAACGAACACCAAATATATCAAGACAACGTTTATTATCCACACAAGAACCACGTGGTTCACTGACGTCATACTTCAAAAGAAAGAAATTATTTCCATCGTCTGTTCGTGGAACTGGCAGTAAGGTTTTCCCCCGACGGTTTTTATTCACTATTTTTTTTTTCCTCCTCAAAATTTATATGCATCGTTAGGTCGTTCTTCGCTTCGTATGCTAACTAACATTTAAAGCACATTTTCAAGGTAACAAATTACATCAAGATATGATCACGCTTAAAGTAACTGATTTCAATGTAAACAATTACGATTTTTTATCACTGATGACCTCTAACGAGAATTACAATAATAAATAAATAATTTTAATCCTTTCAATCGGACTCACAGGAAAACCTATCTGAAATATGAAAAGTTGTTTCAAAATGATCGATTTAAAAGATATGAATTTTTTTAAATATAAATAATAAATTAATTAAGGAAAAAAAAAGAGTCAATTAACATACCCAAATTACCGTCAATAGCTTGTGTGATATGAATAATTACGAGCAAAACTACGTCAAGCTCAAATAGCACAAGCTATAAAAAAAAAAACTAGTTCAAAAATGATGGGGGAATAAATGCCAGTGGAAATTTCCCAAACACCCATTGGGGGAAAGAGAAGGAGGAGGAAGGGGGGGAATGAACAACCAAGGCACTGATTCTATTGGATAAGCTTCTTTTCAAGAAATTCTTTAAAAACCATTTACAGCCGAAAAGTATTTATTTTCTGTACTCAATTATTGTTATTTATATATTACGTATTAATTACTCCACTTAAAAAGCTGTCAACTACTTTCATTTTGAAAACATCACTAGAGAATAAAGGGTTCTTTCGTCTTCAGTTCTTCTAAGTAACGTAAATGAAGCAGGGGTTCATCTTCATTTGAATCTCATTAAAAACATACATTTTGTTCCATATTTTCAAGAATAAAATGAATGGTTTCAAAATGATTAAAAATAAACACATTTTCGAATTAGCCTCAAAGATACAGGATGACACAAAAATTAAAACAATCAAGACATTAAAATACTCCACGGAGTTGCCACTGTTGCCGAGATTTTCTTCCTTCCCAGTTCCTACGGGATCTGGTATGAAATCAATTTGGACGGTTGTTGAAGAACAGTTGCTCTCAATTCAAAAAAGAAGATTTCATTAAAATGTCAGACACATGTAAGAAAAATACAAACAACTAACAATGTGAAGTAAATGCAATTTACCATAAATTCGTACTTCAAAAAGATGAAAAGCATTTGTAAGACTCATAAAATAATAGATACTGTACAATGCTAAAAAAAAAAAAAAAATGCTTGAACCTTTCAAAATCTATTACAGTGTGGATTTTTCTGATGAACAGTTTGTGGTTTAATATAAAAAGCAAAATTCATTAACCAATGGCATCCAAGAAAGCTCTTATTCACGACTGAGAATAAATCAATGTAATATCAAAATTTTCCCTGATAAAATTAAGTAAAAATTCTAGTGGCTCTGAATAAAACAAAAATAACAAAAGCTTCGAATCCACCCTGGGTTGCTTCAAAAGGAATAACTTAAGAAAAAAAAAGTGAAAATAAATGAAAATAAAATGGAGATGGTGAAGGTATTATGAAATGGATTCCAGTTTATTTGTGTCTGCGCATCAGATTTAATTTGATAGCAAATATTACAAAAACTAACTTTTATTTTTAAGATTTGTTTAATTAATGTCTAACAATAATAAATCATCTTAAGATCCCGAAATACGTTTCATAATATATTATTAGATAAAAAGCTTAACGTGCGTTCAAATTGCCTTTAATAGAATAAGAAATTAACAAACACACCAAAAATTGTTAAAAAGTCTTTAAGATATTATTATTATTATTATAAAAATGCTTAAAAATACATAAGGGAAAACCAAAAGGAGAGATTTCTTGTGGGATTCAATCAATCCCTTTGTGATTGATAAGGGAGTCGCACAAGAATCCGAAAGCTCTCCTTCTGGTTTTCCGTAATGTATTTTTTAAACATTTTTATTATAAAGACTTTTTAACAATGTTTGGTGATTTCTTATTCTATTAAACTCATAATATATTAAGGAACCATTCCTTTACAGAAGACCTCGTAAGGAAGCATTTTGTCCTTTGTTGCTTTCATTCGCATTCAGGCGATTTGCGGAAAAAATCATGTAATGACGATATCACCAAAAGTGGTCCTTTCCTACCAGGCCTTCTTTTTCCTGATTGAATAGAAGAGAGGTTTAAATAGAATTAATGAAGGACTTCACCGATTGGGAACCACTGGCATAAGGCCTCTAACGAATCTTAATGATGCATTAAAACATCACATCTACAAAATCAAAGGATTTGAATTCTTTTCATAAGAACCTGAAAAGAATCATCATTAGGTTTTTTTTACTTTCACTTTATTCAAGTCATATATTGGAAACCTTAAACAAAAAGCAGATCGTGATTTCTGCAACTACAGTCAGTTTTAAGAACTTTATGTGGTAGCTAACAATGACATATGTTTCCTGCTTTGTGTTAAATTGAATCTTTTAACCATAAAGTTTCAAAATAATTTTGTAGTTGAGAATCTTGTGACTTAGTTTCAATGACGAATTAAGATCATCAATGAAACGATGCTCAAATCATTTACTCCCCTAACTCTAAGACCTGAATCTCAAATTACTTTCATCTGAAAAGTAATCTGTTATTTCTTCGACATTTAGGAGAGAAAACCAAGCGGCCTACAAAGGACAAGCGCACTTCCAGGCTACTACTTTGAAATCATTTTATCTACTAATAATGAAGTGCAAAATATTAAGTCTGCTTCCACTTTTCCTTAAAACAGAAGTTTCCTCTTTTACAGTGACATTCTTCTGACAAAAAACCTAAAAAGGTCATTTCCTACTTTTAAGATGGCAACGAAAATCAGACTTCATAAAAAAAACCCACTTTCTAAGTAATGAATGAAGCCACGTGACGTACATTTGGCGCCACTATTCGGTCAAGGCCGCCTTCTAAAAAAAACAAAAAAACAAACTCAAGTTACAACACAAATTGATGGGTTGTGTTAAAATTTTTTAGTTCTTATTCCATTCAATTTCAAATTAACAGAAAAAAAAAATCTTTAGCTAATTATTATTTTTGTTCAGCCAGAATCTTGAAAATCTAAAAAAAAAAACAACATTTTTGCTTCAAAAAAGAAGCAAAATCTTATTTCCATTGTCTGAAGTAGAGAAAAGAAAAAGTCAATGGTTGTAATTTCTAAGAAGATTAAAATTATTTCAACTGATCTTTTTTTATTTAAGTCAAAATGGTGGTTTATTTCAAAAGTAAAGAAAATTTAGATAAGAAATCCTGCCTCCCTGCAAAGCTCAAAGATTTTAGTTACTTGTCCCGATGTTCTTTGTTACAACAAATCTAACAGAGAATTCCAATGATCCCAACAGACTTCTCAGGTTTCAACTTAGAAGACAAAAAGACAGCGATTACTGATAACGATGAAGTCCTAGATGCACCAATTACTAAATGTTTCCATCTTCTGACTTTCATCATGTTATAAAATTTCCCGTAAATTTAGTGACTAATAAAGTTAAATAAATGTTTAGTGACTAAACTTTAGATATAGAAATGTCTGAACCTGGTACCACAACTGGCATCAACATTCATTTTCTTAATGCCGCTGCACTTCCAACATTTAAGTCATTATCATTGTTCGAGATTGCGCATTACACAAGGAAATGATTCCCTGAAAAGTTCTTTTGAGATAAAGAAGAGCAGCTGTTATTCAAAAGGGAATTTATTTGTTCACAAAACTTTCAATAAAAATGTTGATTTGAAAGGAAGGAAGGTCGTGTCATTGTTTCTTTATTTAAGCTATCTTCTTTAGTTTCATTATCTGATTCATCAATACATTAAGAGCCAAACATGCTTCCTTTCTAACTGCTTTGATTTAAAACTTCACATCCACATTTAGATATTACACAGATTAACTAATAATGTTGTTTGGAAATAGGTCAGTCTCTTCGTTGGTTCACATCAAATTCATCATCAAATTGCACAGAGTTAAAAAGAAAGAAAATGATTGGAATAATTTCCATATCAGTTATCCACAGAGACAACGAAATCCTTTCTTTCAGTTGGATCATCTTAATTTTAATAACCACTATTTGCTAAACAACCGATGTCAGTGCTATTGTTAGCAGCCATCTAATAATAGTCCACAGAGGTTTCAGTGGTTTTGATGAACAGTGATAAATAATGGAATTCTATCACATGAATTTCAACAGATCTCTCTTAAGCTTCTTGGAGGATCGATCACTTCCTGTTTAATAGATCTCTTTAACTCAATAGAATAAGACTGCTTGTCAGCACCTAAGTAATCCTCATTTCCTTCTACTCAATTTCTTACTAATATTCATTCAATCAAAGACAGGATTTCCTCGTTAGCATTCAAGTGATGTCCATTCAGTCCACTATATTCAATTCATAGACTCACTTCAAAGGACAATAGCTATTCCAACAGAAAATACAGCTAATACAAAAACAAAATAAGAACTTTTTTTTCTCAATTCATTTATTAACTTACGAGATGTTTCCAGGCATCTGTAAAATATCGATTATGTCATAAATTTACGTCATATTCCTATTTATGTAAATCGATACGAAGTGTAAGTCCTCTTTGTAGGATTTGGTAACTTAAGCTAAACATTTTTCACTGGAGAGAATTACAACGAGTCATTCAATGACTCTTCTCAAATAATTCCAAAACGTGACAATAGGGATTTTTCGAATCTAAGATCCTTCAAGAGGATTGTTGAAGACATTTTTTTTCAACATGGGAAAATGTTGAGAACTGAATTTTACGTCTGTCTCTTACAGCAAAGGTATGGAATAAATTGTAGTAAAATCCTTTTCCATATCAAAACGAATAATAAAGAATTTGCAATGGCTACATTGTACAAATAGTAACCGACTTCATTTCTTTTGATTTAACTTTAAAGGAATAGATTTTAAATACTCTGAAATGTATTTCAACTCAAAATTGTACTAGAACCATTTTGGCCCATGGGTAGTAAGATAGGAACCGTTACTAGCCACAGTTACTTTGGGTTGGGATTACATTTTTACTTTTACTATTGACAGCTATTTAGGACTAAAACTTTGATTTAATAAAAAACTGTTATAATGAAGCTATTTACAGTTCCTTCGTATAAAAACAGAAAGTGAATTTCCTCTACCTGCTATTTCCAGAGCCTGCCACGAGACAAACTGTCATTTCATGAAGTTACAGTTAAAATAAAACAAAAGAGAACGATTACCTTTTCTTTATTAAAGCAATTTAAGAATGTATAATTTTGAAGTTTATAGAAAGAAGTTTAAACTTAACACATTGCCAACTTCATTAGCACACAATTAAACAGTCAAAATAAATACGACATACGTTTCAGAATCTCATAACAGATTCTCTTTTCAAGTAAACGTAAGAAAAAAATTAAACAAACGTAAGAACAAACTTTAAACTTATTTTCTTCAAATCTTGCTTTTGTTTTCTATCCTGAAATTAATATAAAAGGAAAGTTCCCTCCACTCACTATCTCAAGAAATTAATTAAGTCTAAATTCAATTAATTTTAGTTGCATTTCAGATGACGCAGATATTCTTCTACTGAAAAGTTTTATATCCTTCGTTTAAATGTCACTTTAAAAAAAAAAAAAAAAATGGATTTCTATCGAGTTTTTGTGGCAAGGAAAAAAAAAATATATGAAAGCTCTGTCTCAAATTCAGACCAAGATTAAGGAGGGATAACAAAAACTGATTGATAAACTTTTCTACAAAAATAGGTTGGCTAGTAAGAAGTCAACTTAACCAAATTTATAATTTTCTACTATAATAAATGCAAAATTTAACTTGGAAAGTTCAAAACTTAACCGATTTATAAAAAGGTTTTTTTTGTTTGTTTTTTCAGAGCCATTAAAAATCGATCCAAGGCATCCATTGCAGTCCAGTCGATGAAATTGGCAGACAGTCATAACAGAAGCCATAAATTGTGAAAGCAAATTTTATCTTTCATCTTCGATTCGCTGAACTACACATCGAAAAAGAGTTTCAAAGTAATCAATCTAATTATTTTAGATTATCAATAAAAACTGCTACAATTAAGCTTCCAAAATGAAGCATTTGGTTGGGCAATTTGGAATCCAGTTGGTCAAAGACGAAACAACATTTTACAAATCGAGGTAATGCCATAATCCCTTAAATCATCCTGTTTCCAATGTATTTACATTTCGATCAATGCTAGTATCTTCAAATGCTATTGATAAGATACCGTAGAACCAAGTTTCACAAAAACAGGATCTGGGAGTAACTGAAATAAGATTCCCCAGTCAGGGCCTAACCGTAGCTTCAAGATTTCCATGATTTCCAGAAAGATCTGAGTTCGAATTCAGGGTGAAAATTCTGAGAAGCATCTGAAGAAGTTCGTCAGCTTAAAACCCCGCCCCCTCCTCATTTTTTAATCTGTAGTCAAGAAGCTATGTAGAATGTTTCAAAATATTTCAATTAAAGACTGAACATGACGATCCATTTACAATTTATTAAGTATGAAATATTCTAACGCCAATTTTTAACAAAGTCCTTCCGATTCTTATTTTAAAATGCATCTTTAAATATAAAGAGATCTTATCTTAAGAAGTGCTGGTAGGTTAAAAGGAAAGCGCATGCATGGCTTTCCTACTCTTATAAAATAAGTCCCGCCCCAAATCCATTCATTCCCATCGCTCAGACGAATCACTTCAGTAAAAACATTCCAAAGCATCATTAATGCGATAACCTTCAACAAAACACTCCAAACAATGTCTGAAAAAGGCAAAGTAGATGAAGTGCGTTAGTAGAAATAATTAAATAGTTCTTTTAATAAAAAAAAGAAGCTGAATCCACATTAATTTCGAAAATGGGTTTGAAAGTCGATTTCTAAAGCAAGATTCGCCTTCTGCTGTTTGTTGGCCCTGTTCTTCCCAACAGGAGTCAAATACTTTAAAAGTAACTCAAATACACTGATTTACACGAAATTTCATATTTGAAAGTATTGTACACACCTTACTAAATTTTGATATATTTATTTATCTTACGACCACTTTTAATTAATGACAAAAATACGATGCCCTTAAGTAATTTCATTGATTTACATCAAATTTCATGTTTCAGAGTTTAACACCTTCCTGTCTAGATCTCAAGATTTGGTGATTATACATTATTTCTAAGAACCAACTTTTCTTCAGGTCCCACAAGTATTCTTAATATATGGTCCTCTAAACAACCTCAAAATAAAAATTAGGATTTTTAATTTTGCAAGTATTTCTTAATGGTCTGAAACATAGGAAACACCAAAATCGTTCTTCATGAACTATAATGTTTGGTCAAACAGTGATGGTTAATTCGAATATCAAATCAGGTACTTGGAGGAGGTGTAACCATAAGGAAACCTTCAAATGCGAAACAATCTCTCAATTGGAATCCATCTGGATAGAGAGAAGACAGCGAAGAACCCAAATGTAAAGATCTGCAGTACAGTAAAAGCTCGTTAAGTCGTCACTCCGCTTACGTCGTCGTTTTCCTTTGGTCCCGACAAGGTCTCATAGACAATAATGTAAAATAACACTCTTTTACTCGTCAGCAAATTTAATTCTACTCCGGATAACTAGTTACCCTCAAAAATGGCGAAAAGCATCTTTATTCTCAATTTTGCCTGCTATATTTTCAGCCCCGCCCTTTCACTCTAAAGAAAGCCTAGCCTTTATGGGGAATTTTCACGTGGGGAATTCACTTGGGAAATTACACAATTCTCGCTGCGACTCTTGTCAAAAATAGACGTTTTTCTTGACCGCTAATGAGTGTGATTTCATCTCATTGCGAGTAAGCCCCAAAAATTTAAAAGCGATCGAAATTGTTTTTCTTCCTCCAAATGTAACTGCACTTCTTCAGCCTTTAGATCAAGGGATAATTCTTGACTTTAAACGAAAGTACAAACAAATACTTGTAAAGGACATGATAAAAGCCTTGGATAGGAACGAAAAGCTAGAAGTTTCGGTTTTAGATACGATTAACTATGTGCACAAAAGTTGGAGTTCCATTTCATTACAAAGTGTTTCGAATTGTTTCCGACATGCAGGGTTCATAGCAAACGCAGGATCATTATTTTAATGCCAGTAAAATAAAATAAAATGTGGTAAGTATAAAATGTGTGTGTATTTTTTTTTATTATTTTCCACTCATTCATTTGCATGTATTAATTTCTGAAAATCTTGTTTTTCTCAACAAATCCTACAGCAATTCATGAAAATACTGTATTTCAGTGTTGTTTTTTCTTTAAAATGCCTACTTTGCTTAAGTCGTTAAAAATGTTCGGTCCCTTGAGTGACAACTTAACGAGATTTTACTGTATTAATAAAATATCAAAACAAGATTGATGCTTCTGATTCTGATGGAAGCGAGCGGTAAATGCAACAAAAGAATAGGATTAAGAAGCAGCAATACCTTCTTCCCTTTTAGAGCTTTTATTTTGTAATAATGCTGTGATATCGATAACGAATCGTCGTTGGCGTAAATTTTTTTATTTTTTTATTCAGGTAATTTGCTCATTCAACCTTATGTTGTATATTAGATTGTCTTTTAATAATGTCAAATTTCGGCAAATTTGCAAACGAAATTCTTTATAACGAAAATCGTCCTTAGTTTATATCTTTGGCAAATTTTTCTTTTGGAACATACATTAATAAGACTGTCTATTCGGTTGGGAAGTTTTCGTTGTCGAACATGAAAGTCATAAAACTCATTTTACAAAAAATTCCCATTACATTCTTAAACCACTCTTAAAACAATTAAATGAGATTAATTAATCATCTCTTAAGTTCTGTTCTAGTATTTGCACAAATCTGTCAAAAATAAATTCAGTATTTTTGCTCGTGGCAGTCATGAAGAAATGAACAGATTTTATTCATTTTCGAGCGAACGAAAACACGAGTTTAAGGCTGTTTCTATCAAATTCCACGTGACTAATTAACAGCCAATGTGGCAACGGCCGTTCGCTGATGATCACAGGTCAATGAACCATTACTGTTAATCTTTATAAATCGCTTTATCAACCAAAAAAAGAACGGCACAGAATCACAAACACACTTACTTCATTTCTTTAAAACAACAGCTAACTCTCTCTCTATAACTTTTTTTTTTTTTTTTTACATAATTCGATTTGTGATAAAATGGGCAAACGAGTTATTTTATACGGAGTAATACACGTTTAGTCGTATAAAACTGAAAATTACGGAGAAATGTTTAACTGCAATACAAAACTCAAAATACAGTATGTGCCAAAATAAACGATACTGAAATATTTATATATGAAAATAGTTTACGCGAGATACAAATAGTACAGGAAGCTTGCGCTATAGAGAAGTCAATTTCCACGTTTTCTAAGGCATAGCACGTGTTCGATGCTGAGAGTTGCAGGCAGTACAATGGTCTTACGTGTCCCTGAAGAGAGGTTTACTTCATTCCTCTGATGTACGTCACAATCTTTTGACGTAAGTCATCAATGGTTGCCGGTGGATTATCTCGGAAAATGGGCTTCCTTCAGCATATCCTAAATGTAAAGCGTCCGGTGGTGTAAGATCAGGTGAATGAGATGGATATGGGAAGGCTGTTCCACGGGAAATGACGCCATTACCAAAATTCGCATGAGGCATCTTAAACGCAATGTGACAAGTGGTTCCATCTTTCTTGAACCACTGCGTTCTAAGTGGCAGGTTACGTGCACGGCAGAATCTGAGCAGATCCCCCAGAAATGGTGAGAGAATGTTTTCTCTGTATCGCACATAGTTCACAGTCACAGAATTGTCATGATCATCCTCATCAAAACAAGGACCCAAGATGTCATTTACAGACACCATATTGTTACACGCTCACTTAAGGAGGGGTTTCTCCACAATGATGTCTGGCCGTTCCAATCCCAGAAAGCGGATTGTCTGTCGATTGATAAATCCATTCAAATGAATATGGCTTTTATCAGAAAACCACACATTTGACAGGAATACTTCATCATCGTACGCCATCGCTAGCATCATCGCACAGTAAACGATTCTCGCATCCAGAAGGGATTGCTCAGACATTTGTTCGGTCTGTATTTAATAGACAAAAACCACCAATTTGCTTGAACATTCGTCTCATAGATGTTTGACTAAGATTCATTTTTAAAGATAATCGCTGGAGACTTCCGTTTTTGAAATCATTCTCGAAATGCATTTCCAACGTACAGCAAACTTGGTCTATTTTTGAACGAATATAATGCTCAATTTTTTTCCTCCGTTGTTTACACCATTTGAACATCTATCAAGCTCATATGCATACTACTACGTTTCCATGACGACGTTCGATGAGATCACGTGGCGCGCATGAGCCACAAAGGATGACATTTTGGCGCATACTTGTATACAATAATATTGACGTTGTGAATTGTAACAATCTGAGATATCGGAGGATAATGACAAAATCAAGTTAGGAATTTCCTGCTTTAATTTAATAAGGTCATAACTTCACGAAATGTTTCTATATATATAAGGTGACCAGATGTCCCGATTTTAACAATTTGTACCGCGTCCCGCGGCGTTTTAAAAAAGTCCCGATTTTTTTTTTTTTTTTTTTTTGGTTATTGAATTACGTTTTTTTTTTTTGTTGAACTGGAGATTCGTCTTTTTTTTTTGGTTGGAGATTTTCGGAATATCAAGTGCCTAGGAGCCCTGGATGTTTAAATCTGGCCCTGCCATATAGACCAAATTTTTAATCAAGACCCCCTTCCCCCCCGGTCAATGGTGTCCCGCTTTGCCAATGTTAAAATCTGGTCACCTTAATATATACTCTATAAATAGTAAGTCTTATTTTCGGTTTAACCCAATCATTAATTCAAAAGCAACAAAGTATGATTGTGAGAACTAGGTAAAGAAAGTTATTGTTATTCCATTCTACGTCCTAGACACTGCGCTAGTCTGTAATCACTAGTAAGGCTGTATAATTTCTTCTATTTTACTATTATTAAATTCGATATGTTTTCAGCTGCTTTGGCAATCTCCGTAGTAAAATGGGGTTAGGATTAGGTGAGCGTTTCCCTTGAAATAGAAGGAATTCGTAGTTTGTACTATGATTTTTCTAATTTTTATATTTCTTTTAATTCCGCATAACATGTACTTAAAATGAAAGGGGGGAGGGTCTTCAACTGGAAAAGTACCATTTTCTGTTATTACTAACTTATTTCTTTGGTTTGTTATAAAAGCTTTTAAAATAAGTAACTATATTTTCATCATTCTAGATATTTAGTGTTACAAAAGTATTTGCTTGACTCATTGTGGTTTCCAAAACATCATTCGGGTAGAATCATCCAACACAAAGACAGGCTATTTTGGCAGTCGGTCGCTTCTATTGATCGCGGCGCCAACAATGAAGTCCCACTGATCACGAGGACACCATGTGTCGACTGCCTTGGGCTGCTCAGCGACGGACGAGGAGGGGAAAAAAAACAAGCTAAACACAATCATTATTATTCTTATTACGAAAGGGAGTTCCTCACATTCCCATCGTCATCTCCACAGTTTAAGTTACGTAACCGCAGCCAACCTCATTCGGATAGAAGAAAAAAAAAGATGAAAATACGAGATTCTTTAAAAAAAAAAACTTAGCCATTGATCCTCCTTTACAATCTTTCTTAATTTAAAAATAAATAAAATTTTCTTTTTTTAATCAAAGATTTTTAGAGAAGACTGTTCTGGAATCTTTACAATACGATGTCAATTATTGCATTAAAAGTTTAATAACTTTAAATCCGTCTAAAGAATCTGAAAATACTCTCAAAATATTCATAAACAATAAAGTAAGAGCTTACATTTGCTTTTCATTGAGCTTAAATTTATTTTTCTGATTATAAATCGTGAAACCATAAAAAGGAAGAATTCGACATTTAGATTCAAATTACACTATCTGCTTAATTAAAGAGAAAAATTCCATTTTCTAAAAGTAAATAAATAAATAAAATCAGCAAATTACTTAAATCCAATAATTTCAGATTTTTGTTCACTATTGGAAGGCCTGAGTTATTGAGTCAGAGGATAAAGAAAACCATTTAAT